>CM036772.1:30301011-30901011 GCA_020796225.1 Arion vulgaris
TTTTATTCCAGATTTTCCTTAGATACGTTTGTATTTGGTCGTCCATTTGTGTTTCATTTTAATTTGTCACTCCTGTTTGTTCGTTTGTTTGATAAAGGCCTTGTTGGTCGAAACGTTGCTGTATTTTGTCATTGTTTTTGTAATTTGTAAAACTACAGTACTTTGTAATTACGTGTTTTGCCAATCAAATAGTTTTACTGCAGTTCCATATATATATACTGGGTTTATATAGCATGTTTGTGTGTTTATTTGAGAATTTGGGGAGCAATATGACGTCTCCCAGCTTGTATAATTGAGTCAGTTGCCTCTACCTCAGTTCTGTCTAACGTTTTTTATATATTAGGGGCGCCCGTCTGCCCAGCGTGTTCATAGGGCGTTGGACGACGGGTGACAAGCTCCCTGTGAGTGTGGGTTCAATTCCGCGATCTGGCAGAAAAAATCACAGGTTCTCCAGATTTACGGTGTTCGTGGCACCGAACCGAAGGGTTACGATATCCATGGCCCCGAGCCGAAGAGCTGAAAGTTAAAGAGCTTCTGGATCGGAAAAAAAATATTAGGGGCGCTTCTGACTGATGATTAGGGAAGAGGCGCGGGCGCTATCTGACGACATAATAGCGCCCATGCGTTGTCGGGGCTCGCAATGGAAACAAATAATAATAACACTGCGACTTACTAGGCATGTCGTAAGAGGCGACTGAGGTAGGGGCCTAGGAAGCTACCCTAGTAAATAAAAAGCGTCGCAGAAATCGGGTGTGCTTGCCTACTTGTTGACACATAACTGGCAAAACGTACAATCGTTATACGGCTCATTTTTTTTTTTTTTTTGGATAGAATTTGTGTATTCTAACCTGAATGCACCATGTGACCCATCTAGGGAATTCTGAAGCCACTGGGACAGGTCTAGCCAGTCGATTGTGATATAATCTATTTTATGCTCGTAGAGTTATGACTACAAATCACAAAGAGTGCTTTAGCAAGTGCTCGACATGGAGCGTTAGAAGATGAAAAATACTAAAATTCAGTGGCGGCTCGTCATTAAAGGCCAGTGGGGCCGAGCCCCACCAAAAATAGAGTGTAATGTGTATTTATTATTTTATAAATAAAAACATAACATAACCCAAAACCATAATTTTCCCGAAAATTTGTCCCTGGCCCCACCTGCAAAAAAAATCATGAGCGGCCACAGCTAAAATTAATATCAATATAGTTGATATGCTGATGCTTTCTCCAGTGAAAAAGCAAAGGATTGAGTTTTGTTTTTTTTCGATCCAGAAGCACTTAAGCTTTCAGCTCTTCGGCTCGGTGCCATAGACATCGCAACCCTTCCGTTCTGTGCCAAGAACATTGTAAATCTGGAGAACCTGTGGCTTTTCTGCCAGTCCGCGGAATTGAGCCGCACTCACAGTGGGCTTATCACCCGTCGTCCAACGCGCTACGAACACGCTGGGCAAGTGGGCGAGGATTGAGTTAGAGGGCAGTAGACAATTTTATTTACAAAATAAAACAAGATTGTAAAAGTGGAAATGTCGTTTCCATGTGAGTGTTACGAAAATCGTTTTCATGTAGTACTACAAAAATCGTTTTCATGTCAAGTGATAAAAAAATCGTTTTCATGTAGTGTACAAAAATCGTTTTCATCTGAGTGCTAAAAAATCGTTTTCATGTGAGTGTTACAAAAAATCGTTTTCATCTGAGTGCTACAAAAATCGTTTTCATGTGAGTGATACAAAAATCGTTTTCATCTGAGTGCTACAAAAATCGTTTTCATGTGAGTGTTACAAAAATTTCGTTTTCATGTGAGTGATACAAAAAATCGTTTTCATGTGAGTGTTACAAAAATATCGTTTTCATGTGAGTGCTACAAAAATCGTTTTCATGTGAGTGTACAAAATATCCAAAAAATATCGTTTTCATGTGAGTGCTACAAAAAATCGTTTTCATGTGAGTGTTACAAAAATATCGTTTTCATGTGAGTGCACAAAAAATAGAAACAATCTAATTAACGCTAAAGCTGGCAGAGTAAAATAGGACGCCATGAATGTATACCATACGGCGCCATGGCGCCTGCATGCGTTGATATCGTGCTATGCGTGGTAAACAAGATATTTTATTATAATTTGTTGTTTCTTGATAAAGTACTGATGTTGTACCAACTTTTTTCCTGATGTCTTCATTTCTAATCCGGTCTCTTCTTGTTACTACCATCATTCCGCATAGACACTTCATCTCTGTTGTGACTAGTTTTCCATTAAATATTATGCAAACGACGATGTTACAGCTTATCTTTGGGCGGATATTATACTTTAATTTGTCGGTGTACTGGTATATTCTTACTATATTTGGGAAAGGAGGGGGTTAGTAACTGTAACTAAACTCAAAGAAAATGTTTCGAACTTTTTCCGGGAAGCAGAAGTATCCACAATAGAAAAACAAATCTCAAAAAAACATGTGAATAGAAAGAGATATCTGACAAGTAATGTCACAATACGATGGGGTTTTTTGGCGAAAGATAAATCGGGAAAATCCAAATATTGATAATGTGTTTATATATATTGATAAAGCGAAAGATTTGGCGGAATTTACGATGTTACAATTTGGCGCGTCTACAGACTGTTGCCCGTTTGAAATGTAAATCTTAAAACAGCGGATGGATTATCCTCGTTTGGTAACAGGAAGGATTAACGAGTAATATGTTTGTCAGAATAGGATTATAGGATTGTGATTTCCGTGGCACGGAAGGACGTCAACATCTGAGATGATAGGGAAACACCAAGGACAGAGATTTGTGGAGATCCTTGATTGAATACGCTAGCCGGCACGGCCCCTGATGATGATAATGATGATCTTCCGTACAACATTGTCATCGTGTGTCTCAGACTTTTGTGGTGGACATCGGGGCCGATAGCAAAGTCGATAACGTCTTCGCTAGTAACCCGCGTCGGCTAATTCCAGGGTTCGAAGCCAACTTGAGGTCCAAAACAAATGTCCCTGTGTACACTGCGAGCGGTTGAACTACATGTTTTCTCTTCCTTTACTTCTGGAAATAGATTACAAGTACCACAGATGTCCGAGCATCGCTCGCCTGAATGGCTATGGACACTGATGATAAGGAAAGCAAGCCTTCACACAAATCAGTCAGAGGGGTCATATTAGGAACCTCTGCGTCCGAATTCTAGGAGCAAACAAAACAATAACAAAGAAAAAAAGAAATCAAGGAGGTAGACAAGATGGTGGACAAGATGGTGGACAAGGTGGTGAACAAGGTGGACAAGGTGGTGAACAAGGTCGTAGACACGGTGGTGAACAAAGTCGTAGACAAGGTGGTGAACAAGGTCGTAGACAAGGTGGTGAACAAGGTCGTAGACAAGGTGGTGAACAAGGTCGTAGACAAGGTGGTGAACAAGGTCGTAGACAAGGTGGTGAACAAGGTCGTAGACAAGGTGGTGAACAAAGTCGTAGACAAGGTGGTGAACAAGGTCGTAGACAAGGTGGACAAGGTGGTGAACAAGGTCGTAGACAAGGTGGTGAACAAGGTGGTGAACAAGGTGGTGAACAAGGTGGTGAACAAGGTCGAGACAAGGTGGACAAGGTGGTGACAAGGTCGTAGACAAGGTGGTGAACAAGGTCGTAGACAAGGTGGTGAACAAGGTGGTGAACAAGGTGGTGAACAAGGTGGAACAAAGGTGAACAAGATGGTGAACAAGGTGTAGACAAGTGGTGGACAAGGTCGTAACAAGGTGGTGAACAAGTGTGAGACAAGGTGGTGAACAAGGTGGTGAACAAGGTGGTGAACAAGGTGGTGAACAAGATGGTGACAAGGTGGTGAACAAGGTGGTGAACAAGGTGATGAACAAGGTGATGAACAAGGTGGTGAACAAGGTGTAGACAAGGTGGTGACAAGGTCGTAACAAGGTGGTGAACAAGGTGGTAGAAGTATAGATTACAAACGGTTATGTGTAAACATAGATGCGCCGGAGTGGTCAGTGGGGTTCACTGTAAATGACAGTAGTAAACCCAGCTGAAAACGTTGCTTTCGCTCTAACGGCAGTGAACAAGCTGATACACAGCTTACTAAAGCTAAGACGATTAGCTCAAGCGGAAATTCCCGGAAATCATACTTCTCACATCATGTGACCCTTGCATTCCATCACTTTTTAAACTTGTACGAATACTTTGAAAACAACCCGTATCAGCCTGTTTTCTCACTTTGAACTGCCAATGGTTCTTTTACGGGCTCAAAGTGAACAAAAGATCAACGTTTTATCGTCCGTCTTGGATAGGACTAGGAACTCTAACTCACCTACACTGAGATCAGGAGAACTTTGTCTTTAGACCGTTCTTTCATATACTTGCATTCTTCTTCTTCGCGATCTCTGGTTACGAGTAAGTTTACTGTGGACCACAAACTGGGCAGTCAACTTCAGGGGATCTCTGGTTAAGCTGTAAGTTTACTGTGGACCACAAACTGGGCAGTCAGCTTCAGCGATCTCTGGTTAGCGTAAGTTTACTGTGGACCACAAACTGGGCAGTCAGCTTAGCAATCTCTGGTTAAGCTGTAAGTTTACTGTGGACCACAAACTGGGCAGTCAGCTTCAGCAATCTCTGGTTACGAGTAAGTTTACTGTGGACCACAAACTGGGCAGTCAACTTCAGCGATCTCTGGTTACGAGTAAGTTTACTGTGGACCACAAACTGGGCAGTCAGCTTCAGCAATCTCTGGTTACGAGTAAGTTTACTGTGGACCACAAACTGGGCAGTCAGCTTCAGCAATCTCTGGTTACGAGTAAGTTTACTGTGGACCACAAACTGGGCAGTCAGCTTCAGCAATCTCTGGTTACGAGTAAGTTTACTGTGGACCACAAACTGGGCAGTCAACTTCAGCGATCTCTGGTTACGAGTAAGTTTACTGTGGACCACAAACTGGGCAGTCAGCTTCAGCAATCTCTGGTTACGAGTAAGTTTATTGTGGACCACAAACTGGGCAGTCAGCTTCAGCAATCTCTGGTTACGAGTAAGTTTACTGTGGACCACAAACTGGGCAGTCAGCTTCAGCAATCTCTGGTTACGAGTAAGTTTACTGTGGACCACAAACTGGGCAGTCAGCTTCAGCAATCTCTGGTTACGAGTAAGTTTACTGTGGACCACAAACTGGGCAGTCAGCTTCAGCAATCTCTGATTACGAGTAAGTTTACTGTGGACCACAAACTGGGCAGTCAGCTTCAGCAATCTCTGGTTACGAGTAAGTTTATTGTGGACCACAAACTGGGCAGTCAGCTTCAGCAATCTCTGGTTACGAGTAAGTTTACTGTGGACCACAAACTGGGCAGTCAGCTTCAGCAATCTCTGGTTACGAGTAAGTTTACTGTGGACCACAAACTGGGCAGTCAGCTTCAGCAATCTCTGGTTACGAGTAAGTTTACTGTGGACCACAAACTGGGCAGTCAGCTTCAGCAATCTCTGGTTACGAGTAAGTTTACTGTGGACCACAAACTGGGCAGTCAACTTCAGCAATCTCTGGTTACGAGTAAGTTTACTGTGGACCACAAACTGGGCAGTCAACTTCAGCAATCTCTGGTTACGAGTAAGTTTACTGTGGACCACAAACTGGGCAGTCAGCTTCAGCAATCTCTGGTTACGAGTAAGTTTACTGTGGACCACAAACTGGGCGTGTATTCTTCTTTATTCTTCTTCACACATTCCATATCGACCACTTGTTAACCACTCCGTGTGATCTGTATATGATCCGAGCCTAAGACCGATTGTACGTTGTGCCAGTTGTGAGGCCTGCACATCCGATTTCTGGTTTTTTATTTACTAGGGTAGCTTACCTAGAGCCCTACCTCAGTCGCCTCTTACGACATGCCTTGTAGGTCGCAATGATACTTTTCATTGTTTCCTTGTGGACTGCATCACCACATGGGCGATGGGCGTGCATTCAACGCGATTGATTGCTCTCCCCCTCCCATCCTCTTCCCCATTACTAGTGTATACATATAATAGGTTCTTATATTTCATATTCTGTGAGGGGTTGGGTGCGAGTTGGGTCGCACATTGAGTGCACATTTCACGAGGTAGCTTAACGTTTTTTAAGGTATGCTGTCGACGAGGCTGAACCGAGGGATCACACTTCCAAGAGATTATGACAGACCATCCTTCACAATCAAAGTTATTTTAATTATCACGTCAACGTGACTTCCGGTGATAATGATGACGTTCCTGTTGTACCAGGTCTGTGATTCCCGTTCAGCATGACCTGACATAGATCTATGTTGAAGATTTGAATATTAAACTTAATGTGGTGCGAACATTTTTATAAAATGACGTAGACATAAAGATAATTTGTAAGTAGAAGGCGAGATGTATAGATACATTGATGGAATAAGGATGTGATGGGGGAGATATGGTGGGGAATCTAGATTTGGTGGGGAAATAAGAGATTTGGTGGGGAATAGAGATTTGGTGGGGAATAGATATTTGGTGGGGAATAGAGATTTGGTGTGGAATAGAGATTTGGTGGGGAATATAGATTTGGTGGGGAATAGAGATTTGGTGGGGAATATAGATTTGGTGGGGAATATAGATTTGGTGGGGAATCGAAGATGACAGAATCGAAGGTGACATTAATAGAAGATGACAGTAATCGAAAATGACAGTAATCGAAAATGACAGTAATCGAAGATGACAGGACCGATGATGACAACCCTGATTATCACAGTAGTCAAAGATGACAGGTTAAAGGTGAGAGCGTCAGAGATGATAAAGTAGAAGTTTGAAGTATGAATTTATCCCTTATACTTTCTTCTTTTGTCGTCACACTGTTACCGGGTTGTTGCCCAATGTTGTGGTTTTCTGGAGGAGGGGGTTTCTTGCGCTGTTCTGGTGGCTTGGGTGGTTGTTATTTTTGCTCTTTAACAGGATTCTGCTATGCCATCTAATCATCTTTTCCGTGGTCTTCCTCTCGCCTTCTTTCCTGATCTTCTGTTGTAGAAGAATCTGTATACTGTGTAGTTTGGATGCATTCTTATTAAGAGGACGAACCACTTCATTTTTTGTTTCTCAATGTAATTCAAGCAAGGTTCTGGTCCCAACTTTCCTTCTTATGCTGATGTTGGTGACTCTGTCTTTGAATTTTCCTTGCCGGTTTAAATATGAAAGTTTAACATTGTCAAAGAAATGTGTACTTGCTGGCATTCTACTACTTCCAACGCTTCATATCAACCACTTGTTAACTACTCTGTGTGATTTGTATGTGATCTGAGCCTAAGAGTGATTGTACGTTGTGCCAGTTATGCACCTACATGTAGGCCAGCATATCCAATTTCTGCGATGTCTTTATTTACTGAGTATCTTCCTAGGTCCTATATCAGTCGCCTCTTACGACATGCCTTGTAGGTCGCAGTGGTACTATTTTTTGCTTCCCATGCGGGCCCCGGCACCACACGAGCCGCTGCTTGTAATCACTTTTCTTTCGTGGAACCCATGCTACTCGTTGCACCCATCATGACATTTTCAAAATCCCTTTGATCTTGATCACCTCTATCGATTTATCACTTGACATTGTTGTAGTCAATAAAACTTATTGTTGCATGTCAGAAGTCAACCGCCAGCGGCGGAAAGAAGATAAGACGAAGATGAACGAGGACGTCTCCCCACGAGGTCATTACCTTGTAGTGGAGGGGGCTTGCGTACCTCCATGATCCGGAAAGATGTGCTGACAGAAGCGTTGTCCTAGTAGGACCCCATGTCAGAAGCTGTGCTGACAGAAGCGTTGCTCTAGTAGGACCCCATGTCAGAAAGCTATGCTGACAGGTGCTTTGCTCCTAGTAGGGACACCCGTGTCAGAAAGCTATGCTGACAGAAGCGTTGCTCCTAGTAGGGATCCCCATGTCAGAAAGCTATGCTGACAGAAGCGTTGCTCCTAGTAGGGACCCCCATGTCAGAAAGCTGTGCTGACAGAAGCGTTGCTCCTAGTAGGGACCCCCATGTCAGAAAGCTATGCTGACAGGTGCTTTGCTCCTAGTAGGGACACCCGTGTCAGAAAGCTGTGCTGACAGAAGCGTTGCTCCTAGTAGGGACCCCCATGTCAGAAAGCTGTGCTGACAGGAGATTTGCTCCTAGTAGGGACCCCCATGTCAGAAAGCTGTGCTGACAGAAGCGTTGCTCCTAGTAGGGACCCCCATGTCAGAAAGCTATGCTGACAGGTGCTTTGCTCCAGTAGGACACCGTGTCAGAAAGCTATGCTGACAGAAGCGTTGCTCCTAGTAGGGATCCCCATGTCAGAAAGCTATGCTGACAGAAGCGTTGCTCCTAGTAGGGACCCCCATGTCAGAAAGCTGTGCTGACAGAAGCATTGCTCCTAGTAGGGACCCCCATGTCAGAAATCTGTGCTGACAGGTGCTTTGCTCCTAGTAGGGACACCCGTGTCAGAAAGCTATGCTGACAGAAGCGTTGCTCCTAGTAGGGATCCCCATGTCGAAAGCTATGCTGACAGAAGCGTTGCTCTAGTAGGACCCCATGTCAGAAAGCTGTGCTGACAGGAGATTTGCTCCTAGTAGGGACCCCCATGTCAGAAAGCTGTGCTGACAGAAGCGTTGCTCCTAGTAGGGACCCCCATGTCAGAAAGCTATGCTGACAGGTGCTTTGCTCCTAGTAGGGACACCCGTGTCAGAAAGCTATGCTGACAGAAGCGTTGCTCCTAGTAGGGATCCCCATGTCAGAAAGCTATGCTGACAGAAGCGTTGCTCTAGTAGGACCCCATGTCAGAAAGCTGTGCTGACAGAAGCATTGCCCCTAGTAGGGACCCCATGTCAGAAATCTGTGCTGACAGGTGCTTTGCTCCTAGTAGGGACACCCGTGTCAGAAAGCTATGCTGACAGAAGCGTTGCTCCTAGTAGGGATCCCCATGTCAGAAAGCTATGCTGACAGAAGCGTTGCTCCTAGTAGGGACCCCAATGTCAGAAAGCTGTGCTGACAGGAGTTTTGCTCTAGTAGGGACCCCATGTCAGAAATGTTGAAGGATAGAGGGCAGACGAAATGTGGCCTCCTGGTCCTCCAGGTTGGGGGTAGGGCAATGGGCTAACAACCATTCCTTTTTGTTTTAAAAGCCATGTTACGGAAACAGAAGCAAGAGATACCATTGTTACAACGGGTGAAGGGAGCAACAGATACCATTGTTACAACGGGTGAAGGGAGCAAGAGATACCATTGTTACAACGGGTGAAGGGAGCAAGAGATACCATTGTTACAACGGGTGAAGGGAGTGAGAGGTACCATTGTTACAACGGGTGAAGGGAGTAAGAGATACCATTGTTACAACGGGTGAAGGGAGTGAGAGGTACCATTGTTGCAACGGGTGAAGGGAGTAAGAGATACCATTGTTACAACGGGTGAAGGGAGTGAGAGGTACCATTGTTACAACGGGTGAAGGGAGTGAGAGATACCATTGTTACAACGGGTGAAGGGAGCAAGCGATACCATTGTTACAACGGGTGAAGGGAGCAAGCGATACCATTGTTACAACGGGTGAAGGGAGTGAGAGATACCATTGTTACAACGGGTGAAGGGAGCAAGAGATACCATTGTTACAACGGGTGAAGGAGCAAGAGATACCATCGTTACAACGGGTGAAGGAGCAAGAGATACCATCGTTACAACGGGTGAAGGAGCAAGAGATACCATTGTTACAAAGGGTAAGGAGCAAGCGATACCATTGTTACAACGGATGAAGGGGAGCAAGAGATACCATTGTTACAAAGGGTGAAGGAGCAAGAGATACCATTGTTACAACGGGTGAAGGGAGCAAGCGATACCATTGTTACAACGGGTGAAGGAGCAAGAGATACCATTGTTACAACGGGTGAAGGGGCAAGAGATACCATTGTTACAACGGTGAAGGAGCAAGCGATACCATTGTTACAACGGTGAAGGGAGCAAGAGATACCATTGTTACAACGGGTGAAGGGACCAAGAGATACCATTGTTACAACGGATGAAGGGAGCGAGAGATACCATTGTTACAACGGGTGAAGGGAGCAAGCGATACCATTGTTACAACGGGTGAAGGAAGTGAGAGATACCATTGTTACAACGGGTGAAAGGAGCAAGAGATACCATTGTTACAACGGATGAAGGGAGCGAGAGATACCATTGTTACAACGGGTGAAGGAGCAAGAGATACCATTGTTACAACGGGTGAAGGAGCAAGAGATACCATTGTTACAACGGGTGAAGGAGGAGAGGTACCATTGTTACAACGGGTGAAGGGAGTAAGAGATACCATTGTTACAACGGGTGAAGGGAGTGAGAGGTACCATTGTTGCAACGGGTGAAGGGAGTAAGAGATACCATTGTTACAACGGGTGAAGGGAGTGAGAGTACCATTGTTACAACGGGTGAAGGAGTGAGAATACCATTGTTACAACGGGTGAAGGAGCAGCGATACCATTGTTACAACGGTGAAGGAGCAAGCGATACCATTGTTACAACGGGTGAAGGAAGTGAGAGATACCATTGTTACAACGGGTGAAGGGAGCAAGAGATACCATTGTTACAACGGGTGAGGGAGCAAGAGATACCATCGTTACAACGGGTGAAGGGAGCAAGAGATACCATCGTTACAACGGGTGAAGGGAGCAAGAGATACCATTGTTACAAAGGGTAAGGGAGCAAGCGATACCATTGTTACAACGGATGAAGGGAGCAAGAGATACCATTGTTACAAAGGGTGAAGGAGCAAGAGATACCATTGTTACAACGGGTGAAGGAGCAAGCGATACCATTGTTACAACGGTGAAGGAGCAAGAGATACCATTGTTACAACGGTGAAGGAGCAAGAGATACCATTGTTACAACGGTGAAGGAGCAAGCGATACCATTGTTACAACGGGTGAGGGAGCAAGAGATACCATTGTTACAACGGGTGAAGGGACCAAGAGATACCATTGTTACAACGGATGAAGGGAGCGAGAGATACCATTGTTACAACGGGTGAAGGGAGCAAGCGATACCATTGTTACAACGGGTGAAGGAAGTGAGAGATACCATTGTTACAACGGGTGAAGGAGCAAGAGATACCATTGTTACAACGGATGAAGGAGCGAGAGATACCATTGTTACAACGGGTGAGGGAGCAAGAGATACCATTGTTACAACGGGTGAAAGGAGCAAGAGATACCATTGTTACAACGGGTGAAGGGAGCAAGAGATACCATTGTTACAACGGGTGAAGGAGCAAGAGATACCTTTGTTACAAAGGGTGAAGGAGCAAGAGATACCATTGTTACAACAGTGAAGGAGCAAGAGATACCATTGTTACAACGGGTGAAGGGAGCAAGCGATACCATTGTTACAACGGGTGAAGGGAGCAAGAGATACCATTGTTACAAAGGGTGAAGGGAGCAAGAGATACCATTGTTACAACGGGTGAAGGGAGCAAGAGATACCTTTGTTACAAAGGGTGAAGGACAAGAGATACCATTGTTACAACGGGTGAAGGAGCAGAGATACCATCGTTACAACGGATGAAGGAGCGAGAGATACCATTGTTACAACGGGTGAGGGAGCAAGAGATACCATTGTTACAACGGGTGAAAGGAGCAAGAGATACCATTGTTACAACGGGTGAAGGGAGCAAGAGATACCATTGTTACAACGGGTGAAGCGAGCAAGAGATACCATTGTTACAAAGGGTGAAGGGAGCAAGAGATACCATTGTTACAACGGGTGAGGGAGCAAGAGATACCATCGTTACAACGGGTGAAGGGAGCAAGAGATACCATTGTTACAACGGGTGAAGGGAGTAAGAGATACCATTATTACAACGGGTGAAGGAGCAAGAGATACCATTGTTACAACGGGTGAAGGAGCAAGAGATACCATCGTTACAACGAGTGAAGGAGCAAGAGATACCATTGTTACAACGGGTGAAGGGAGCAAGAGATACCATTGTTACAACGGGTGAAGGGAGCAAGAGATACCATTGTTACAACGGGTGAGGGAGCAAGAGATACCATTGTTACAACGGGTGAAAGGAGCAAGAGATACCATTGTTACAACGGGTGAAGGGAGCAAGAGATACCATTGTTACAACGGGTGAAGGGAGCAAGAGATACCATTGTTACAACGGATGAAGGCAGCAAGAGATACCATTGTTACAACGGGTGAAGGAGCAAGAGATACCATTATTACAACGGTGAAGGAGCAAGAGATACCATTGTTACAACGGTGAAGGAGCAAGAGATACCATTGTTACAACGGTGAAGGAGCAAGAGATACCATTGTTACAACAGGTGAAAGGAGCAAGAGATACCATTGTTACAACGGATGAAGGGAGCAAGAGATACCTTTGTTACAAAGGGTGAAGGGAGCAAGAGATACCATTGTTACAACGGGTGAGGGAGCAAGAGATACCATCGTTACAACGGATGAAGGGAGCGAGAGATACCATTGTTACAACGGGTGAAGGGAGGAAGAGATACCATTGTTACAACGGGTGAAGGGAGCAAGAGATACCATTGTTACAACGGGTGAGGGAGCAAGAGATACCATTGTTACAACGGGTGAAGCGAGCAAGAGATACCATTGTTACAAAGGGTGAAGGGAGCAAGAGATACCATTGTTACAACGGGTGAGGGAGCAAGAGATACCATCGTTACAAAGGGTGAAGGGAGCAAGAGATACCATCGTTACAACGGGTGAAGGGAGCAAGAAATACCATTGTTACAACGGGTGAAGGGAGCAAGAGATACCATCGTTACAACGGGTGAAGGGAGCAAGAGATACCATTGTTACAACGGGTGAGGGAGCAAGAGATACCATTGTTACAACGGGTGAGGGAGCAAGAGATACCATTGTTACAACGGGTGAGGGAGCAAGAGATACCATTGTTACAACGGGTGAAGCGAGCAAGAGATACCATTGTTACAAAGGGTGAAGGGAGCAAGAGATACCATCGTTACAACGGGTGAAGGGAGCAAGAGATACCATCGTTACAAA
This sequence comes from Arion vulgaris, assembly GCA_020796225.1. Classification (NCBI taxonomy): domain Eukaryota; kingdom Metazoa; phylum Mollusca; class Gastropoda; order Stylommatophora; family Arionidae; genus Arion; species Arion vulgaris. The sequence goes on from CM036772.1 coordinate 30,314,005, forward strand.
GGGTGAAGGGAGCAAGAGATACCATCGTTACAACGGGTGAAGGGAGCAAGAGATACCATTGTTACAACGGGTGAAGGGAGCAAGAGATACCATTGCTACAACGGGTGAAGGGAGCAAGAGATACCATTGTTACAACGGGTGAGGGAGCAAGAGATACCATTGTTACAACGGGTGAATGGAGCGAGAGATACCATTGTTACAACGGGTGAAGGGAGCAAGAGATACCATCGTTACAACGGATGAAGGGAGCGAGAGATACCATTGTTACAACGGGTGAAGGGAGCAAGAGATACCATTGTTACAACGGGTGAGGGAGCAAGAGATACCATTGTTACAACGGGTGAGGGAGCAAGAGATACCATTGTTACAACGGGTGAAGCGAGCAAGAGATACCATTGTTACAAAGGGTGAAGGAGCAAGAGATACCATTGTTACAACGGGTGAAGGGAGCAAGAGATACCATCGTTACAACGGGTGAAGGGAGCAAGAGATACCATTGTTACAACGAGTGAAGGGAGCAAGAGATACCTTTGTTACAACGGGTGAAGGGAGCAAGAGATACCATTGCTACAACGGATGAAGGCAGCAAGAGATACCATTGCTACAACGGGTGAAGGAGCAAGAGATACTATTGTTACAACGGGTAAAGGGGAGCAAGATATACCATTGTTACAACGGGTGAAAGGAGCAAGAGATACCATTGTTACAACGGATGAAGGGAGCAAGAGATACCATCGTTACAACGGATGAAGGGAGCGAGAGATACCATTGTTACAACGGGTGAAGGGAGCAAGAGATACCATTGTTACAACGGATGAAGGGAGCAAGAGATACCATCGTTACAACGGATGAAGGGAGCGAGAGATACCATTGTTACAACGGGTGAAGGGAGCAAGAGATACCATTGTTACAACGGGTGAAGGGAGCAAGAGATACCATCGTTACAACGGGTGAAGGAGCAAGATATACCATTGTTACAACGGGTGAAAGGAGCAAGAGATACCATTGTTACAACGGATGAAGGGAGCGAGAGATACCATTGTTACAACGGGTGAAGGGAGCAAGAGATACCATTGTTACAACGGGTGAAAGGAGCAAGAGATACCATTGTTACAACGGGTGAAGGGAGCAAGAGATACCATTGTTACAACGGGTGAAAGGAGCAAGAGATACCATTGTTACAACGGGTGAAGGGAGCAAGAGATACCATTGTTACAACGGGTGAAGGGAGCAAGAGATACCATCGTTACAACGGGTGAAGGGCAAGATATACCATTGTTACAACGGGTGAAGGGCAAGAGATACCATCGTTACAACGGATGAAGGAGCGAGAGATACCATTGTTACAACGGTGAAGGACAAGAGATACCATTGTTACAACGGGTGAAGGGAGCAAGAGATACCATTGTTACAACGGGTGAGGGAGCAAGAGATACCATTGTTACAACGGGTGAAGCGAGCAAGAGATACCATTGTTACAAAGGGTGAAGGAGCAAGAGATACCATTGTTACAACGGGTGAAGGGAGCAAGAGATACCATCGTTACAACGGGTGAAGGGAGCAAGAGATACCATTGTTACAACGGGTGAAGGAGTAAGAGATACCATTATTACAACGGGTGAAGGAGCAAGAGATACCATTGTTACAACGGGTGAAGGGAGCAAGAGATACCATCGTTACAACGGGTGAAGGGAGCAAGAGATACCATTGTTACAACGGGTGAAAGGAGCAAGAGATACCATTGTTACAACGGGTGAAGGGAGCAAGAGATACCATTATTACAACGGGTGAAGGGAGCAAGAGATACCATTGTTACAACGGGTGAGGGAGCAAGAGATACCATTGTTACAACGGGTGAGGGAGCAAGAGATACCATTGTTACAACGGGTGAGGGAGCAAGAGATACCATTGTTACAACGGGTGAGGGAGCAAGAGATACCATTGTTACAACGGGTGAAAGGAGCAAGAGATACCATTGTTACAACGGATGAAGGGAGCAAGAGATACCATTGTTACAACGGGTGAAAGGAGCAAGAGATACCATTGTTACAACGGATGAAGGGAGCAAGAGATACCATTATTACAACGGGTGAAGGGAGCAAGAGATACCATTGTTACAACGGGTGAAGGGAGCAAGAGATACCATTGTTACAACGGGTGAAGGGAGCAAGAGATACCATTGTTACAACGGGTGAAGGGAGCAAGAGATACCATTGTTACAACGGATGAAGGGAGCAAGAGATACCATTGTTACAACGGGTGAAGGGAGCAAGAGATACCATTGTTACAACGGATGAAGGAGCAAGAGATACCATTGTTACAACGGGTGAAGGGAGCAAGAGATACCATTGTTACAACGGGTGAAGGGAGCGAGGTGAATCAGGCAACTGATTTCATGAAAGAAACAGTGAGAAGAACTGTGGAGAGAGGATTGAAGGAGTGCGGCCTGACGTAGGAGACGGTTGGTAGGAAGGCAGCAGAACGGCAACAGTGGAAGTTTCTTGTGAACGCCTTATGTGTCAATCGGGACATGAAGAGGATATTGATAGCGATGGCGTGCAGGAGTGTAAGGTTATGATCATGATGATGATGTTGGTGATTATGATGATGTATTAGGTGGTTGTCGTAGCAGTAGTGGTGGTAGTAGTAGTAGTGGTAGTAGTAGTGGTGTAGTAGTAGTAGTAAGTGGTGGTAGTAGTAGTGGTGGTAGTAGTATGGTGGTAGGTGGTAGTAGTGTGGTGGTAGTAGGTGGTGGTAGTAGTAGTGGTGGTAGTAGTGTGGTGGTAGTAGTGTGGTAGTAGTAGTGTGGTAGTAGTAGTGATGGTGGTAGTAGTAGTGGTAGTAGTAGTAGTAGTGGTAGTAGTAGTGGTAGGAGTAGTGGTGGTAGTAGTAGTGGTAGTAGTAGTGGTGGTAGTAGTGGTGGTGTAGTAGTGGTGGTAGTAGTAGTGGTGGTAGTAGTGAGTGGTAGTAGTAGTGGTGGTAGTAGTGGTGGTGAGTAGTAGTGGAGTAGTAGTGGTGGTAGTAGTGGTGGTAGTAGTAGTGGTGGTAGTGTAGTGGTGGTAGTAGGTGAGTGGTGGTGTAGTAGTAGGTGGTAGTAGTAGTGGTGGGAGTAGTAGTGGTAGTAGTAGTGGTGGTAGTAGTAGTAGTAGGTAGTAGTGTGGTAGTAGTAGTGGTGGTAGTAGTAGTGGTGGTGAGTAGTGGTGGTAGTAGTAATAGTGGTGGTGTAGTAGAGTGGTAGTAGTAGTAGTAGTGGTGGTAGTAGTAGTGGTAGTAGTAGTGGTGATAGAATAGTAGTGGCGACCCAGTGGCGGCTCGAAATCATAATTGTTTTGTGGGGCTAGACAAAAATTTTGGAAAAAATCATGGATTTTGGGTTAGATTATATTTTAGTATTTACTATTATGTGTCTATTCCGAGAAGTTATATACTAATTAAGGAGGAAAGACGCTGAATTTCAGACTATGTGATATTTTATCGTTATATATTCAATTTTCAAAGCTAATCAGCACCACTTTAAAAGTAATAATTATGAATAAATAAATTGTAAAATAATAAATACACGTTACACATTATTTTGTAGGCCCGGCCCCACTGGCCCTCAATGACGAGCCACCACTGGGCGACCCTATCTCCAGTGAAAAAGGCAAAGAGCGGGAATAGTGGGGCAGTAGAATGGTTAAGAAATAAAACGAAGATCGCAAAAGCGGGAAGATACGTGTACGTAGTAGTGTTTCGAAAAAAAACCTGAAAAACTGAGGAAAGCAGTAAATAAAACAAGAAGAGACCATATAAGAAATGAGGAAATTAGAAGAACAGTCGGAACAACCCCTGCTATTAGATTTATTGAAAAACAGAGACTCAAATGGTTTGGCCACTTGGTCAGAATGAACCCGAATACACCAGTTGCAAGAGCGTACAACCTGAAAATGGAATCATCAAGAGGAAAGGGCAGACCAAGAAAAAGATGGGTTGATGGAGTTACAGACATCTTAAAACTCCACAATACCACAGCATATAAAGCGACCGAGCGTGCATTATCTCGGAAACTGATCATCAGTTAAACCTGCTACGCCTAGCGGCAAAAAAGCAGAGAAGGACAAACGAAAAGAAAGAAGAGAAAAAAAATATGATTAGCGCTATTGTCAGCAGAGTAAAATAAGGCGCCATTGAGATATGGCAGGGCGGCATGGCGCTCGTGGGCACCTCGTTTGACAGTGTCTTTATGACGAGTATCATAACTAATACTTGTGTTCACCTTAGCGCTTGAAGGCTACCTCCTTCTATTTGTTATCATTCACACTAACAATCAGATACTATCAGAGGCGAAAAAAACATCATTCACACTAACAGTCAGATACTATCAGAGGCGAAAAAAACATCATTCACACTAACAATCAGATACTATCAGAGGCGAAAAAAACATCATTCACACTAACAATCAGATACTATCAGAGGCGAAAAAAACAACATTCACACTAACAATCAGATACTATCAGAGGCGGAAAAAACAACATTCACACTAACAATCAGATACTATCAGAGGCGGAAAAAACAAACCCACCAGAAAATTGATTAATAGATAGGACCATCATATTGCACTTCGGTGAGTAGCATGTGTGATTCGACTCTTCTTACACAGGAATATCTCAGCTGCAGTGCACGAACTCCGTAGCACCGGCGATTGGTGTAATTTTGAAGATAGTGAAGATATTTATGTAGGAATATAAAAAAAATGGTATAATGAATTTTTCCCAGGCAGCGGCTTTCCAGTCTGATCTTCTCGATTATGAACTGTCAAGGGTTCTTTTACTTGCTCAAATTGAACACGGGACATACGTTTTATCACCCGTCTTGCCTGAGTGGTTACCGGGGGTGTAGTTTGGGGTGTAAAGAACAGAACCACTGTTACCTGCCACGCATGTCGTAAGAGGTGACTAAGGAGGTTTGGCTGAAATCGGATGCATGTGTCCTAAACGTGTAGAAGTCTATGCGTTTAGGGGCCTACCAAACCAATGTGCAACATATACACGTTCTTGGCAAAGATCAAACATATCACAAATAGTGATTAAAATTGGTCGTAAAGAACGAACGCGAAGAAGAAGAAGATCAACCGTCTCCGATAGGACTAGGAGACTCGATTTCACCTACACTGAGACCAGGAATCTCTGAAAAAATATCGAGGTGAGTCCACGAGGGAGCGAACCTGGTACCTTTGGCACGAGAGACAAGCACCTTACCTCTACGCCACAGAGATCCGTTCACATTGACAATCATGCACCAGGAGAGACGACAACATACCCACCAGAGAATAGCACGTTTCAATCATGGAACTATGAGACTGATTCGCATGTGCTACACGCACAGAGTACAGTCAGACGGAACTAGATCAACTGATTGGTCGGAAATTGCCAGCTTTTGTTGACTTTGCATTTATAGTTGATGGAAATTTAGGCCAGAAAGGACATAGTTGGTCGTGAAAATGACGTTTGGCAGGAACCAAACTGGTGCATTCGATGGAAGAGATTTTGAGGGTTTTTTGCGCATTAATTAGTCAAATATTAATTTGACAAGTCTTTAGTGTTTTTGGTTTAAAGTGAGACTTGTTTATTTTGTTATTGACACGGCAGGCTTTTGAAAATTATTCTTATACGACACAAGTATTTCAAAGAAATTGAAACAAATAAGGAAAATATTATTGACAACAAATAGCTTCTTCTACTTTGAACACTCCATATTGAAAAGTTGTTAAAGCACTGTGCGTGATTTGTATGTGATCTGAGCTTAAGAGCGAATGTACGTTATGCAAGTTATGCGCATACAAGTAGGCCAACACATTCTTTTTCTCCAACACTCCATATCGAAAACTTGTTAAATCACTCTGTGTGATTTGTATGTGATCTGAGCTTAAGAGCGAATGTACGTTATGCAAGTTATGCGCATACAAGTAGGCCAGCACATTCTTTTTCTCCAACACTCCATATCGAAAACTTGTTAAATCACTCTGTGTGATTTGTATGTGATCTGAGCTTAAGAGCGAATGTACGTTATGCAAGTTATGCACGTTATTCAAGTAGGCCAGCATTCTTCTTCTTCATCTTTCTCGAACACTCTCATATCGACCACTTGTTAAACTACTCTTTGTGATTTGTATGTGATTTGAGCCTAAGAGCGATTTTACGTTGTGTCAGTTATGCGCCTATAATTAGGACACTACATCTGATTTCTGTGACGTTTTGCCCTTAATAGGGTAATATTCCTAGGTCCCTACCTTACGACAGGCCTTGTAGATCGCAGTGTTACTATTCGTTGCTTCCCGTGCAAGCTCCGACAACACACGGGCGATGGTCTATCAAGAAACGGTTTATTGTTTTTAAAAAGTATATCAATATTCAACCCTCCACCTTTCTTTCCGTCCCTCCCGCTTCCCCCAATCATCCTTAAAAATATTAATATTTAGAACACCCACAAACATCCTGAATTCTAAATGAAATATCGATCCACCATAAAAAGTAATAGAATCGTCCATCTCACCATAGTAATGTCAACCAGACTGAAGAGGACACAGGCGACTTCGATCGCAGACTAGAAAATTGTCTTGAAATCACAGCGCTAACTACAACGGCGAAGTCATCTCGTAAGAGAATTTCGTTTGAAAATATCGATAATATTGATTCGAAGAAGCCATGCATTAAGACCAAGATGGGGATAATTAGTAAAATTTGGTCTTTACGGTGTCTCGTAGTTTGGTTTTTTTTAAATATGTTTTCGCCGTTGCTTGATTTCATTCTTGTTATTTCTAAAGCAATATATTATGGAACCCCATTTTGGTCATATTCTACAAACTATATATGGCTGTTGCATTGTTCCGCTATATAAAAATATCTAGAAATAGACTTGTTGAAGGACATTCACATAATACCTCATCATCATCATGAGGTTAGACAGTCCGAAGAATGATGATACAGTCGTCTTTTATTGCGGGTATGTGTGACAATGAGAGATCAGACAGGCATGCATCAACTGCATTGATTGTTGGAGAGTTGAAGGTGGATATCCTCATATCGTCATAGAAGGGGAATGTTCTTCGGTTACTTCGCGACTACCTGTGGGATCAAGGCATTAGAATAGGTGTTGAATTGATCCAGAAATTTAAGCAGTTTGAAGTTACCCGTTGAATGAGTAGAACTGGATCTTTTGAGGGACAGAGTGAGGAGTGTATTTAACCAGCGAGTTAAAAGTATGCGTACCCTTTGATATCTGTTGGGGGAAGACCAACTGTTGAGCACCTATGAGTCTGTCCGGAGTGTGATGACGCCGATTTAGAAAAGAAAAACAAATTAATGTCTCTGTAGTTTATTTTGTCATCACCATCATCACCATCATCATGTTAGACAGTTTGAAAATTAGTGAGAAATCTTCTGTTCATATGTCTACTCATCATCCATCCTATCATCATCACCATCATCACTATGCCATCATCATCTCATCATCATCATGTTATCCATCATCAAATCATCACATCATCATCAACATTATCAAGATCTACATCATCATAACACATTATAAACATCATCATCATCATAAACATCATCACCATCATCATAACATCACCATCATCATAATCATCACCATCATCATAAACATCACCATCATCATTAAACATCACCATCATCATAAACATCACATCATAAAACATCACCATCATCATAAACATCACCATCATCATAAACATCACCATCATCATAAACATCATCACCATCATCATAAACATCACCATCATCATAATCATCACCATCATCATAAACATCACCATCATCATAAACATCACCATCATCATAATCATCACCATCATCATAAACATCACCATCATCATAAACATCATCACCATCATCATAAACATCACCATCATCATAAACATCACCATCATCATAAACATCACCATCATCATAATCATCACCATCATCATAAACATCACCATCATTATAAACATCATCACCATCATCATAAACATCACAATCATCATAATCATCACCATCATCATAAACATCACCATCATCATAAACATAACCATCATCATAAACATTATCATCATCACCATAAACATCATCACCATCCTCATCATCACTACCGTCATAAACATCATCATCATCATCTTAGACAGTCTTCCTTCCTTTCGTTCTCATCAAATTTTGCTTTAAAAGGGGGCATACAGACAAAGGATTGACTTAATTGCACCGGATTTCTCCATATGGCTTGGTCCCTCTTCGCCGAACTGGCAAGCCACCTGCCGAAAGTTTTGCACAAAGCCGAACTCCGTAGCACCGGCAACAATCCTAGAGATCCTCGGAAAAAGATTCTCTCGTAAACCGAACGACGCGGTAAAATTTTGAACTCAGAACCTTCAGAACGCAAGGCAAACAGGTTGACCCCTTCGCCTCTCTGCTAATGTCAACATCTGCACATAGAAGATGCCACCAGAGGTGTTGGTCTCTATTTGCTTGGTCAATGAACAGTCAAGAATAACACAACACACAAAAATGAGAGAAATGCAAAGTCCCCACAGCTTCATAATAATCTTATAATTCATCTCTTATCGTTATACGTTACATAGGGCCTGCTAGCACTTTCCCCATACCGCTCTATCCTAGGCAACTCGCTCAATTTCCTCCATGGAACTGAGACCGATATTTCCTGCCTCTCTCAGTAAAGTTTGTTTGAGGGTCTCCTTAGGTCGTCTTCTCTTTCTTGAACCCTATGCATCAGACTTTAATCTCTCTCTCTTCCCCTCTCTCTCTCTCTCTTTGCCTTTTAACCTGGAATGGGCATAAGCCCTCAACCAACTCATGCCAAGTCTTCCTATCTCTAGCTATCTCCTGCAGCTTCCTCCAGCTCTTCTTTATATTGTTGATCTCTGCCTCTAAATCTCGTCTCCATGTATTTCTCGGCCTCCCCTTCTTTCGCTGTCCCTGTGGGTTCCAGGAAAGGACCCTTCTTGTTATATTCCCTCAGGTTTTCGCAAAGTGTGTCCTATCCATGGCCAGCGTCTTCTATTAACTCTTGGTTCCTGGAATCTGTCTTGTTCTCTCCATAAGTTCCTCATTTGTGACTCTATCATACCATCTTATTCCTCTATTCTGCGCAGACACCAGTTGATGAATGTTTGCGGTTTATACGCTATTGTTTTAGTTGTTCTCCATGTTTCAGACCCATACAGTAGAATTGCTTTGACATAGGAGTTAAATATCTGAATTTTTGTTCTAGATTTAATTTCTTTTGACTTCCATATGTTTCCCAGTGCAATGAAGCTCATCTTGCCTTATGTATTATAAACTTCAATGCCTGCTTTGATATTCTTTGATCATTTCTTTTCAAGGTATGCCCAACATATCTCCATCTTCTCCTTCTTATAACAGTTGCTACTAGTGGTTGACCAGACATTTCTATGATTTCATCACTTCTGAATTCGTTTCATTTTATGTCCATTATTTTTTCGCAAACATCTATTTTCAAATACTTTCAACTTGCTTTCCATATCTTTAGTCATTTTCCAACTCTCACTGGCATATGTTAGGATTGATACAATATTTCCCAACTCTCACTGGCATATGTTAGGATTGATACAATATTTCAATTGAAAATTCCTTACTTAGTTTTCACACTATATAACTTGTAGCTCCATATTGTATTTAGAAAACGCTTCATACCGATATGGAAAATGGTTGAAGCTATATTTTTAAAATCTTCTTTCTGTCACTAGCCAGTGTGTTCCCATTTCTATATCCTGACAATGCCCGTCTGCCCAGCGTGTTCGTAGCGCGTTGGACTACGGGTGACTATCCTCTGTGTGTGCGGGTTCAATTCCGTGGGATGGCAGAAAAACCACAGATTCCCAGATTTACGGTGTTCGTGGCACCGAACCGAAGGTTATGATGTCCATGGCACCGAGCCGAAGAGCTGAAAAGCTCAAGTGCTTCTGGATCGAAAAAAAAAAATTAATAAATATCCTGACAAGTAAGTAAAAGAAGAAATGAACAAAAACCATTGGTATACCTTGAGATATGTTGGGTACTTTGCTGTAAGGCTGTATTTTTCATTAACCGTTGGCACACAATGGGTAATGTGGTCAACATCCTGCTTGGCAGCTTTTACTTCCCATGGATTTTCCTGGTACCCTATTGAAGCCGGGTCGATCTGAGATCCGTTGAAATGAAAATCGTGGCATATCCTTTACATGACATTGCCATCAACCACAGTAAACGAGTCGTTGATTTTGTAGGCACCACTAATACGTTCAGTAGTTTGTCATTGCTTTCTGAACGGTGAGGTCCATTTTACCTTTTGTAAAAGTCCACAGAAACTAATTTGTTTCTAAACTTGCCCACCGTGGGGTTTGAACCAGGCACGCTTTGGTTTGTGATAGAGCTCACTACCGCTTGAACTACAGACGCCCACTGTGGGATTGAACCCGACCACTAGCCTAAGAAGCAAGTTCACTAACAACTACGCCACTGCGGCTCTCTTCCTGGCAATTAGGCAGTTATTATATATCTGTCCAGGGTGCCGCTCACAGATCCCAACATTACAATTCTCACCTTTACAAAAATTATTAAAATTTTAAACAGTAAATTGAGTTAGTCTAACCCGTTAAATTCTAAGGAAATAATACACATAATTAGATCGAGAAGTCTCCGTCTGGAATGTTAAGTGCCAGGAATGTGATAATATTCTTTCATGAATTAACCCAATCTGTATCATTAACCCTTATAGTGGCTTACAGAAGTTAGACAAACACTCCACCCGTCGCTATAGTGTTTTACAGACGTGAGACAAACACGCCATTCGTCGTTATAGTGGCTTACAGACGTGAGACAAACACTCCACCCGTCGCTATAGTGGCTTACAGACGTGAGACAAATACTCCACCCGTCGCTATAGTGACTTACAGACGTGAGACAAAACACTCCACCCGTCGCTATAGTGGCTTACAGACGTGAGACAAATACTCCACCCGTCGCTATAGTGGCTTACAGACGTGAGACAAATACTCCACCCGTCGCTATAGTGGCTTACAGACGTGAGACAAATACTCCACCCGTCGCTATAGTGGCTTACAGACGTGAGACAAATACTCCACCCGTCGCTATAGTGGCTTACAGACGTGAGACAAATACTCCACCCGTCGCTATAGTGGCTTACAGACGTGAGACAAACACTCCACCCGTCGCTATAGTGGCTTACAGACGTGAGACAAACACTCCACTCGTCGTTATAGTGGCTTACAGACGTGAGACAAACACTCCACCCGTCGTTATAGTGACTTACAGACGTGAGACAAATACTCCACCCGTCGTCTTAGTGTCTTACAGACGTGAGACAAATACTCCACCCGTCGTCTTAGTGTCTTACAGACGTGAGACAAATACTCCACCCGTCGCTATAGTAGCTTTCCACATAGATCACTCCCTTTATCTTTGTAGTAATCCTTCTAAGTTTTTATCGTAACTTCTGTTGCGTTTTCTCGAAGCATGTTGTACCTCACAGCGTCTTGGTAAGAAGAGATATTTAGAACGGGCATTTGTGTGCGCTTCATAAATAGTGTTTTTCATTGCCTCTGTTATTTCTGAGCTCCACCTTTTTCTTCGGTCTCTTCGCGACTCTCTGTTGGATGAGGACACTAAAATCGATGTTGAATCGATCAAGCGATTTAAGCAGTTTGGAGTTACCCGTTGTTCAAGTCGAACTAGATGCCTGAGAGACAGAGTGAGAAGTGTGTTTAATCAGCGAGCCACAGGAACCATCAGTATGCATACTCTTCGATATCTGTTGGGGAGACTGAGCACCTATGGGTCTGCCCGGAGTGCAATGACGTCAGTTTAGTAACCAATAACCAATAACCAATCCACCTTTTTCGTGGACGGCCTTTTATTTTGACCAGCTGTATCCGAGTAACATTGCTCTTTGAGTCACACTGTCTGTAGGTAATCTGCTTTTGTGACCGAAATATATAGTTTGTTGTTTCTTGATGAGGTTCAGTACTGACCAATCATGCACATGCCCAAGTCACCTCAATCTTGGTCTTCGTTTTTTTAGAATGGTTTCCACTGATGTATTTTGGGCACATAAAAAGACATGACACCATGATAAAATATTTACTAGAGGGAAAGTTGAGGGGGAAGAGCAAGAGGAAGACCGAGAGATAAGTGGGAGGAAACTTTAAGAAATGGACAGGTTACAGTCTGGCAGAGTGCAACACCAAGGCGAAAGACAGAGGATGCTGGAGATTCAATGCAGCCAACCTTCGATGTGAAGATGGCACCTGATGATGATAGTTCGTCATTCCTTCGTTAGTCTGATAAACCTTTATTTGAGGAGGTTGTGAGGGCATAAAAACAACGGGAGCTGGACCCAGTATGCTTCCTAGTTCTGATTGATTGATTGATTGATTTATTTATTTATTTATTGATAGGACAATCATCATTGCACTTAATATAGTAACCATGAATGATCCGTTCTCTTTCTTACACATGAATATCTCAGCGGCAGTGCACAAACTCCGTAGCACCGGCGAGAGTCCCCTATGTAATTTTGAAGATGTTGAAAATATTTTGTAGAAATGTTATTTTAAATCTTTCTAATAAATGCTGCTCGGGCAACGACTTTCCAGGCTGCTCTTCTCAATTTTTGAACTGCCAATGGTTCTTTTACGTGCATCAAATTGAACACGGGACTTATTGTCCGTCTCCGATAGGACTAAGAACTTGATCTCACCTACACTGAGATCAGGTATCTCTGGAAATATATCCCGATAACTCCACGAGGAAGCGAGTCGATTACCTTTGGAACGAGAGACGAGCACGTAACCTCTACAAAACAGAAACCTCGTTTCCTGATACCGACTGCTCCCACGAATCATGAACGGTCTCAGCGCGCGCGTAGAAACAGACTGAAAATGTTGTTTTTTTTTGTTTTTGTTTTCCGATCCAGAAGCACTTGAGCTTTTCAGCTCTTCGGCTCGGTGCCATGGACATCGTAACCCTTCGGTTCGGTGCCACGAACACCGTGAATCTGGGGAATATGTGGCTTTTCTGCCTGCCCACGGAATTGAACCCGTACACACAGAGGGCTAGTCACCCACAGTCCAACGCGCTACGAACACGCTGGGCACGCGGGCGCTGAAAATGTTTACAGACTAAGATAGATATCCATTACAGACAAGATTAGATAGACAGACATCACTTAAAACTAATATGATATATGTACACTTATGAAATATCATCTATCGGTTGAGATCAATGGGCGAATCATTGATTTCTCTGTCACATTACTGTTGGCTGGGGAAGGAACAAACAAGAATTTCCCGTCCTGGTTTTTTGATGAGATTTTAGAATGTTTTCTCTTTTGGGGAGATCGGGACTTTTTTTCAAGACTTTTTCTAGAACAAATAGATTGTGGAGGATTAGGAGGAGAGGGATCGCTAATAGCAGTGGCGGCTCGTTGTCATTTTTCTTGGTGGGGCCAGACACAAAATTTCGGAAAAATTATGGGTTTTGAGTATTTACTATTATTTGTCTATTCCGGGAAGTTATTTCCCCTTTCGATTATTGGTGGGGCCGGGCCCCACTGACCTTTAATGACGAGCCGCCCCTGGCTTATAGATAGAAGAGGAGTAAGGAGGAAGTAATGAAATGGTAATGGTGTAGGGGTGATAGTAGCAAATATTGTAGCAGTAGATGTAGTAGTAATGTTCGTTGTATTAGTTTGTAGTAGTTGTGGTGGCCGTAGGGGTAGTTGTAGTGGTGGTTGTAGTAGCAGCAGTAGCTGTAGTAATAGTAGCAGCGGTAGTAGTAGCAGTGCCAGTGGCTGTAGTACAGTGGCAGCAAGAATAGTGCAGTATCAGCAGTAGTAGTAGTAGCAGTAGTAGTAGTAGTAGTAGTATTGGTAGAATTAGGGGCAGCAGTAGCAGTAGTGCTAATAGTAATAGTTGTGATAGCTGTAGTAGTAGTAGCCGTAGTAGTAGCAGCCGTAGTATTAGTATTAGTAGTAGTAGTAGTAGTAGTAGTAGCCGTAGCAGTAGTAGTAGTAGTATCCGTAGTAGCAGTAGTTTTATAGTTTTAGTAATATTAGTAGTAGCACCAGTAGCAGCAGTAGTAGTAACATTAATAGTAGTAACAGTAATAGTAGTAATAACAGTAGTAGTAGTAGCAGCAGCATCAGTAGTAGCAGCAGTAATAGTAGTAGTAGTAACAGTAATAGTAGTAATAACAGTAGTAATAGTAGTAGCGGCAGTAGTAGTACCAGTAGTAGTAGCAGTAGTAGTAGTAGCAGTAGTAGTAGTAGCAGTAGTAGCAGCAGTAGTAGTAGTAGTAACAATAATAGTAGTAACAGTAATAGTAGTAATAACAGTAGTAATATTAATAGTAATAGTAGTACTTCAGAGATAGAGAGTTGTTGAAGAACATGAGACCCTACACCTGTTTGCATGGCACTTGATGATGATGATATATATACCCCAGCATGTGAAATGAAAATCGTGGCATATCCTAAAGGACGTAGCCATCAACCCCAGCATGTACACACTTTAAAATCTATTTTCGGGACTACCGAATCCCTACGGAATTTCCCGAAGTCTTACGAACTTTGTTATATCAATAACCCGGCTTAACAATACTCAAATTGCCTTTACTTCCAATTCCTATCCCCTTAAAACAACGAAACAAAATATCTCAAATTCTCATCTTGTTTTTTCACCAAATATTTCCTGCGAACCTTTACGCTAAATTGTTTGTGTCTTTGGCTGTTGTTAAAGTGCTTATTTACCAAAGTAATTTAGTGGAATTAGAAACACATTACTTTCAAAGACCAATTTGGTTGAGTCCTGATCAAAATTACTAAACGAAATAAATAAGGATTGTCTGATTCTAAGTCGACGTCCCAGACAGACGAGACTAATGCAAAGAATAATCACGTGATTTCTTTCCGACAAATTCTGGCAAACAATGGCGTAGTCTTCCAGGTAAAACGTATTCTTCAACGATTTCGTTTTCCGTTTTCTACAGGTTTTATTTACTTTGGATTTTGGTGATTTTCTTGAGAATCTGCAGGATTATTTGTGATTAGGGGTGCATTTTCTCGCGTTATGTCAAGAGGAATTTGTAACTGTTTTTGAGTTCCATTAAAAAAAATAAACAGAAAAGACAGAAAAAAAAACTTTCTTTACCGTCTGCAATATCGCTTTTTATAGAGGTGTAGGACAGACCCAATAGAAAGATGGATTGATGGAGTTACAGATATCTTAAAACTCCACAATACCCCAGCATACCAAGCGACCGATCGCGCACTATTTAGGAAACCGATCATCAGTTTAAAAAAACCTAACGATAAAAAAGTAGATAGAGACAAAAGAAAAGAAAAAAAAGTAGGACAAAGAGAGCATGAGTCTGTAGACTTTCTTGCAAACAATGCCCTGATTCAAGCGGGCAGAAGTATGGACACAGCCGATGTCATAAATGCAGCACAAAATGCCTTGTAGGTTACAGTGTTATTATTCTTTGCTCCCCTTGTGAGCTCCGGCAACACACGGGCGGTCTTCAGGTCCGTTTACGACGTTCCTTTTCCGTTTTCCTTGCGGGTTTTACTCAAGTGATTTTCTAGTTACACTCGACTGTGTCTTCTTATGGGTATGCTTGACCCATCGCCATTTTCTCTTCTTGACGTGAGTCATCATTGGTTCCTGTCCTGTTCTTATACACAAGTCTGTGTTTGTCCCTCTCTAATACCATCTCAATCTGAGAAACGTCGAAGACATTCGTTGACAAAGGTCTGAATCTTGTCTTTGTGACCGGTAACATTTCTAAAATATAAATATATACAAGCACAATAAGCTTATAGCATGTGCTTGTGCAGACACTGTTCAAACGAACCCTACCTGATTGTTCTGTGTCAAGTTTAACGAGCGTTTGAGAAAACACTCCCCGTGAGTCATTTTTTAGAATGGCTCATAGGTTGTGTTCGTAAAAACGCTCTTATTGCTAGGCTAGGCGATTGGTGTCGTAAGGACTATGGTAAGTGGTTCGAGTCCCGTGTTTGTCTATTTCTTTTTCGGAAGCTCTTAATACCTGTACCCTGTTTATTTGTTCATTATATTTAGAAGAAAAGAAGACGAAGTCTCTGTGGCGTAGAGGTTAGATACTTGTCTCTCGTGCCAAAGGTACCAGGTTCGCTCCCTCGTGGAGCTATCTGGATATTTTTCAAGAGATCACTGATCTCAGTGTAGGGGAGATCGAGTTCCTAGTCCTATCAGAGACGGTCGATAAAACGTAGCTCCCGTGTTCAATTTCAGCACGTAAAAGAACCCTTATCGGTTCATAATCGAGAAGAGCAGGCTGGAAAGCCGCTGCCCGGGCAAAATACATTAGAAAAGATTTAAAATAAAATTCTTAGGGAACCTCGCCGGTGCTATGGTATTCGTGCATTGTAGCTTAGATCTTCCTGCGTGAGAAAGAGATCAGAGCACACATGGTTACTCACCGAAGTGCATTGATGATGGTCCTATCAATCAATCAGTCAATCAATTTTCGTGACTGATAACACTTCTAAAATATTTGAAATCCGTTGTATTTAGAAGAATGTAATTCAATATAATATTGGAACTCACACACATTCATATATTTTTCCAATCAGTGGCAGAACGTCTCTTTATATATCAACATACTTCAATTTTCTCATTCTTATTTGTAGCATCAGCCAAAACAAAATCAAGAAACAGGCTGATGCTACGAGACCATACGAATGGCTGATGCTACGAGACTGGCTGATGCTACGAGACTGGCTGATGCTACGAGACTGGCTGAGGCTACGAAACTGGCTGAGGCTACGAGACTGGCTGATGTTACGAGACTGGCTGATGTTACGAGACTGGCTGATGCTACGAGACTGGCTGATGTTACGAGACCGGCTGATGCTACGAGACTGGCTGATGTTATGAGACTGGCTTGTGCTACGAGACGCTGATGTTACGAGACTGGCTGATGTTACGAGACTGTCTGATGCTACGAGACTGGCTGATGCTACGAGACTGGCTGATGCTACGAGACTGGCTGATGCTACGAGACTGGCTGATGTTACGAGACCCTGATGCTACGAGACTGGCTGATTCTACGAGACTCACTGATGCTACGAGACTGGCTGATGCTACGAGACTGGCTGATGTTACGAACTGGCTTCACGAGACTGCTGGTTACGAGACTGTCTGATGCTACGAGACTGTCTGATGCTACGAGACTGGCTGATGCTACGAGACTGGCTGATGCTACGAGACTGGCTGATGCTACGAGACTGGCTGATGTTACGAGACCTGATGCTCGAGACTCACTGATGCTACGAGACTGGCTTATGCTACGAGACTGGCTGATGTTACGAGACTGGCTGATGTTACGAGACTGGCTGATGCTACGAGACTGTCTGATGCTACGAGACTGGCTGATGCTACGAGACTGGCTGATGCTACGAGACTGGCTGATGCTACGAGACTGGCTGATGCTACGAGACTGGCTGATGCTGGTGGCTGATGCTACGAGACTGGCTGATGTTACGAGACCCTGATGCTCAGACTGGTGATTCACGAGACTCACTGATGCTACGAGATGCTGATGTTACGAGACTGGCTGATTCTACGAGACTGGCTGATGCTACGAGACTGGCTGATGCTACGAGACTGGCTGATGTTACGAGACCTGATGCTGAGATGGCTGATTCTACGAGACTCACTGATGCTACGAGACTGGCTGATGTTACGAGACTGGCTGATTCTACGAGACTGGCTGATGCTACGAGACTGGCTGATGCTACGAGACTGACTGATGCTACGAGACTGACTGATGCTACGAGACTGACTGATGCTACGATACTGGCTGATGCTACGATACTGACTGATGCTACGAGACTGACTGATGCTACGATACTGCTGATGCTCGATACTGGATGATGCTACGAGACGAGTACAAATAAGAATGAGAAAAGTGAAGTATTTTGGACATATGAGACACGAATGACTGGAGAATACCATCATGAAGAGTCACCCGGCAAATAGGAGAAGAGGAAAACCACGGATTCATGATGTAACTGATGGTTTGAGCATGACGCCTGCAGAGGCGGGACATCAGACCTATGCTAGAGAGAATTTCAAAGGACTGTTACTGTGACAAAGTTCTGCTCAGGACAAGCTACATGATGATGATGAGTGGCAGAACAACAGCATGAAGAAAGGAAATCAGACGGAAAATCAAATGATTGGCTCATTTGACTATCTTCGTTGTATCTATTCAACTCATTGATTGGTTCATTTCACCATCTTCGTTCTATCTGCTCTACTCAATGATTGGCTCATTTCACTATCTTCGTTCTATCTGTTCTACTCAATGATTGGCTCATATCACAAGCCTTGTTGCGCTTGTTTACCACAATCACTACACGGGTCGTTACTTTTCCAACCCTCCTCTCAATTACTCCTCTAGCAGAAATTCTTCCAGGATTTAACCTTTAGTGATAACTTATTTTTTGGTCAAATAATTTCACTCCGATTTTACTTGTTACTTCTCATCATAAGATGTCCTTTCTCGACTTTTGTGTCGTTCATGTTGCCGTGGGCAACGCCATCAATCTCAAAACATCATTTCTTCAAAGTTTTGACATTGTTATAATGTTAATGTGATTGTAGTGGTCTTTGTAGTCGTTGGAATCAGCTTTGTGCAAAACAATGTAATGAAAACGAAGACAGAGAAGAAGAAAAATAAGGAAATAATGAAGAGAAACACGAAGACAAATGAGAAAAATGAAAAGGAGAGGAAGATTATGAAGAAAAATAAGAAAATAAAACATGAAAAAATAACAAGAAAAAGAAGTATTTTTTTTTTAAATGGAAGAAAATAAGTGAAAAGAAGAAGATGAGAAGAAATAGGAAGAAAATTAGAAGAACAAGAAGAAATGAAAGGAGAAGAAAGAGGAGCTAGAACAAATAGATGATGAATGGATTAGGTCGCGGTTCCTATGCGGGAGACCGGTGTTCAATATACGGTAAAGCCAATTATTTTTTTCTGTCGGGGGCATTAAAGAAAAATCCTAACTTGAACAGTTTCGCGTCATGGCAATAACTACATTCATGGCAATAACTACATTCATGACAATAACTACATTCATGGCAATAACTACATTCATGGCCAAAATTGGAAGAAGAAAAAGAAAAAGAAGAAAAAACAAGAAAAAGAAAGAATGTGGTGTAGAAGAAGAGCAGAACAATAAAAAAGAAGAAGATATTTAAGTAGAGGATAAAGTAGAAGATAAAGTAGAGGATAAAGTAGAGGATAAAGTAGATGATAGAGGATAATGTAGAGGATAAAGTAGAGGATAAAGTAGATGATAAAGTAGAGGATAAAGTAGAGGATAAAGTAGAGGATAAAGTAGAGGATAGAGTAGAAGATAAAGTAGAGGATAAAGTAGATGATAGAGGATAATGTAGAGGCATTAAATTGCTCAGTCCTGTTGTCGTAGACAGTTAAAGGGCACTCACAGGAAACTTACATTATGGCCAAATTGAAGAAGAAAGAAACAAGAAACAAGAAAGAAAGAAGGATGGGTAGAAGAAGAGCAGACAATAAAAGAGAGATATAAGTAGAGGATAAAGTAGAGGATAAAGTAGAGGATAAAGTAGAAGATAAAGTAGAGGATAAAGTAGACGATAAAGTAGAGGATAAAGTAGAGGATAAAGTAGATGATAGAGGATAATGTAGAGGATAAAGTAGAGGATAAAGTAGATGATAAAGTAGAGGATAAAGTAGAGGATAAAGTAGATGATAGTAGATAAAGTAGATGATAAAGAGAAGATAAAATAGAAGATAAAATAGAGGATAAAGTATATGATAAAGTATATGATAAAGTAGATGATAAAGTAGATGATAAAGTGAGATCAAGTAGACGATAAAGTAGATGATAAAGTAGATGATAAAATAGATAATATAAGATAAAGTAGAAGATAAAAAAGTTGAAATAAGATGAAAACTAGCGGCATATTCCCTTACGTTGCAATATATTCTTGCACTGTTTATTTTACTTTCGAGGTCATTTTTTTAAAAGCTGGACATGGGACTAGAAACTATTGATTGCTCTAATCAATCATTCAATCATCAATCAGAAGAGGACATTCTAAAAACAAAGAAAACGTCAGAGAATTCTTCTATATCCACAGATAGCACAGAAATGAACACACTTGTCAACAAGACGTAACTTGGACGAGAGACGGTACTAACCTCTACAACACAGAGAACCTCGTGCAAGAGACGGTACCTAACCTCTAAACACAGAGAACCTCATGACAAACAGAGAACTCTACAAACAGAGAACCCTACAACAAGAACTCTACAACACAGAGAACCTCTACACACAGAGAACCTCTACAACACAGAGAACTCTACAACAGAAACCACAGACACAGAGAACCTCTACAACCAGAACTCTACAACACAGAGAACTTTCTCAACACAGAAACTCTACACAGCAGAGACTCTATTCAACACAGAGAACCTACAACACAGAGAACTCTACAACACAGAGAACCCTACAACACAGAGAACCCTAGCAACACTAGAGAACCCTACAACACAGAGAACCTCTACAACACAGAGAACCTCCAACACAGAGGAACTCTCTACAACACAGAGACCCTACAACACAGAGAACTCTACAACACAGAGAACTCACAACACAGAGAACCTCTACAACACAGAGAACCTCTACAACACAGAGAACCTCTACAACACAGAGAACCTCTACAACACAGAGAACCTCTACAACACACGAGAACCCCTCGTGCCGAAGGTACCAGGTTCGCTCCCTCGTGGAGCCATTGTAATATTTTTCCACAGATCCTTGATCTCAATGTCGGTGAAGTCGAGTTCCAAGTCCTATAAGAGACGGATGATAAAACGTAATTCCCGTATTCAATTTAAGCCTTATCTCTCTCTCTCTCTCTCTCTCTCTCTCGGTCGTTCTTAAGCCGTTTTTATCATTCTATTGTGATATATAAACAGCCAAACATCAGAACGTGATGTACGTGCACAACCTTCAGTACATATTGGAGTTCAAGTGCTTATCCTTGAGTGGTGTGTTCGGTTTCAACCAGCGTTTACTGGGTTCGCTCTCCGTTAGCCTTTTGCTGTCCCCAGCCAAAACCCACAAGGCAGCAGGTTGCTATTGTCTTTCAGGGCAGCGACCCGTAGATTACCTGCCCTCCCGGGCTGATGAGCGTCATCTGCCCAGCATTTAAGCCTTATAAGAACCCTTGGCAGTTAAAAATCGAGAAGACCAGGCAGGAAAGCCGCTGTCCGGACATAATTATTAGAAAAGTGTAAAAATAAAAGTGTAAAACCTCAATAGATGACATCTACTCATCCCTACAAACTATCTTCACCATCTTCTGAATTACATTGGGACCCTCGCCGGTGCTACGAAGTTCGTGTACTGCCGCTGAGATCTTCCTGTGTAATAGAGAGATCGGAGCACATATGGTAACTCCCCGAAGTCCAATGACGATGGTCTTATCAATCAATCAATCAATCAATCAACAATCCTCATACCCTGAAACTCCCATTCCCTAATTCTTCTAGTCTGTAGTCCTTATCACCTGACACCGTATTTCCACCCTCCCACACAATATATATCCACTGTCTTTCTCTCTCTCTCTCTCTCTCTTCTCTCTCTCTCTCTCTCTCTTCTCTTCTCTCTCTCTCCTGATTTTGTAACCCCGATTGGGACAGAGAATCTCAAACAATTCCTACCAACTCTTCCTCCTATCTTTAGCTATCTCCTGCACCTCCTCCAGCTCTTCCAGCTCTGTCCTCCATATTGTTAATCCCTCCCTAGAATCCTTCAGATAATCTTCCTTCTGGTGGACAGAAAAAACGCTTTAAA
The DNA here is from genome assembly GCA_020796225.1 of Arion vulgaris. Classification (NCBI taxonomy): domain Eukaryota; kingdom Metazoa; phylum Mollusca; class Gastropoda; order Stylommatophora; family Arionidae; genus Arion; species Arion vulgaris. Next base: position 30,335,965 of record CM036772.1, read on the forward strand.
GACACTCTTAAAGTGTCTCTGAAATCTTCGATATAGACAATACGTGCTGGGAATCCCTTGCGCAAGATCGCGAAATGTGACTCTGTAACAACAAAAGAGGAACCCGAATATCTGAGAATCATCGTATTGTTGAGTCACAGAGAAAACGAGCAGCGCGAAAAGACAGAGCACACAAAACGCACATGTCTAACCTTGATCATGTATGCCCCGCCTGTGGTCCGGGGATTCTGTTCTAGGATTGGACTCTACAGTCACCTCCGCACACACCAGTGAGGTGCAACAGCACACGTCTGAGATTGTTGTCATCATCGCTTGCGATGGACGGCTATTAGTACCTACAAATCCCTCCTCCATATTGTTAATCTCTACCCACAAATCCCTTTACCAGATATTTCTATGCCTCCCTCCCTTGCTTTCATTGTGAATTCCAGGAAACGGTACTTCTTGTTATATTCCCCAACCAAACACCAACTGTTCTATAACTCACATATCCCATAATCATCCTCCAAACTTCATCTTCCAGACGCTTCTAATCTTGACAGCACGCCAGGTCCTTATTCCGAAAAAAAAACCAAAAATGTCTTTCTAATTTGTCTATTCATCTCTAGTCTAGACAGACAGCGACCTATATTTCAATAAAGTAGACAGACATAGCAAATTTGTCTTCCTTATTCCGCCACTCACACGTCAACATTTGTCACTCCAGTGGTCAACCCGAATACTCACGCGCCGCACTTGCACGCGCGACTGACAAGGCAAAGTCAAATTCGAACAATTAGAAAGGTCCTTCTTCACGAAACTATCGAATCTGGCATGACCGGAAATGTTTCGGTTTTTTGTTTAGGACGTTCTTGTAGGATAGATGATCAGACAGTCTCTTTTTGATTTTGGTTATTGGTTACTAAACTGACGTCATTGCACTCCGGTCAGACCCATAGGTGCTCAGTCTCCCACAACAGATATCGAAGAGTATGCATACTGATGTTTCCTGTGGCTCGCTGATTAAACACGCCTCTCACTCTGCCTCTCAGTCATCCAGTTCGACTTGAACAACAGGTAACTCCAAACTGCCTAAATCGCTTGATCGATTCAACATCGATTTTAGTGTCCTTATCCAACAGAGAGTAGCGAAGAGACCGAAGAATATCCCCCTTATCCATCTTCAACTCCCCAACAATCCTAAACTGATGTCACAATGGAAAACACGCAATAACAAAATGCTGTAGTTTGACAAAATACAAAAACAATGACAATACACAGCAATGCTTTAGTGCATTTAGGATTTATTATTGTATGTTAATGTTCTGTATTTGTAAATGAAATTCTTCACTTTGTTGTATCCTTGCTTGATAAAGAACTTTGGTCGAAACTTTGCTGTGTATTCTCACTGTTTTTTGTATTTGTAAAACTACACAGTACTTTGTTTTTACGTGTTTTACCATCGCTACATAATTTTACTGCTATCTTCCCTTAACTGACGTCACAGCACTCCGGGCAGACCCATAGGTTCTCAGTCTCCCCCAACAGATTTCGAAGGGTATGCATACTGGTGATTCCTGTGGCTCGCTGGTTAAACACACCTCTCCCTGCCCTTCAAGCAACCATCTCTACTTGTACAACGTAAAATTCCAAAATCCCTAAAACACTTGATTAATTCTTCACTTCTGTTGTATCCTTTGCTTGATAAAGGACTTTTGGTCGAAACGTTGCTGTGTATTGTCATTGTTTTTTTTGTATTTTGTAAAACTATCGTACTTCGTTTGTACGTGTTTCACAACTTTTTGTGTTTTTTCGATCCAGAAGCACTTGAGCTTTTCAGCTCTTCGGCTCCGTGCCATGGACATCTTAACCCTTCGGTTCGGTGCCACGAACACCGTAAATCTGGGGAATCTGTGGCTTTTCTGCCATCCCGCGGAATTGAACCCAGACACACAGAGGGATAGTCACCCGTAGTCCAACGTGCTACGAACACGCTGGGCAGACAGGCACGTGTTTGGCTATAAATCGCTTGATTAATTCCACATCAACTTTAGTGTCCTCATCCAACAGCAGGTCGCCAAGAGACCAAAGAACGTCGCTCTTCTCCATCCTAAACTCCCCAACAATCGATGCTATCGATGCAAGCATGTCCGCTCTGTCGTTGTTGCGAACACCCACATGACCAGGACAGTAGATCCTCATGAGTCTCTGGTAATTGGAAACCTCTATAGACGACATCCGCTCATACCATAACCTGTCATACTGGATCTTCCGAAGCATCGACTGAGAGAAACCACGGCCCCAGTACACCGAGTACCAGAGAGTCAATGGAGGGCAGCAGTCTTCTTCTTCTTCCAACGTTTTCAGACATCGATTTGTATACTTTTAAAGTAGTTAGTGGTCAACCGGAGTCTCTGTACATCTCGTATAGCTTGTCTTGGACTGACATCGATTTGTATACTTTTAAAGTAGTTAGTGGTCAACCGGAGTCCATGTACATCTCCGTATAGCTTGTCTTGGACTGATATGTGTTTTCTCTCTGTTCCGTGTATGTTGGACATTCTTGCAGTATGCGTGTCTCTGTCATCTTGCTGGTGCCACATGTACATATGTCAGATGGGCCTATTGTATACTTGTTAAACAGATGGTACCTCAGCCTATTGTGCCCTGTTCGTAGACGAAAAATGATAACCTGTTCCTCTCTACTTAGTGGGCAGCAGTAACAGTCTCAACCTACATCCTCAACTGAATACTTATACTTTTCTTTAATTGCTAGTCTTCTTCTACTTCTTCTCTGAACTGTCCTTGAAAAATAAGGCATCAACAAATGTCCTCCAACCAGACCTGACTTGCTGACTTGACATGTTAATGCTGTCCTTCTATATGGAGCGGAGACATGGAGAACAACTAAGGGGAACACCTAAATGTTGCAGACATTCATCTATAGATGCGTGCACAGGATACTCTACCTGCGATATTATGACAGGACTACAAACAGGGAACTCTGGGATAGAACAGGACAACGACAGGTGGAACAAGAGATAAAGAGCAAAAGGTGGTGATGGATAGGACACACTGAGGAAACCCCTAACAGCATCACAAGACAGGTTCTCGATGGAACCCCAGGGAAATAGAGGTAGAGGAAGACCCATGAACACCTGGAGACGGGAGTTGGAGACAGAATGCAAGAAAATGGGGAGAGAGTGGAGAGATTTGGAAAAGATGGCATTGGATAGGCGTGCTTGGAAGGCCTTGGTTGCGGATCTAGGCTTCCTAGGGCGAAGGCTGAAGAAGAAGAAGGCCTAACTTCAGCAAACGAGATTAGTTCTAAAACAAACAGGGTCTAAAGACATAGGATTGACTTCACTGCAGCGGAATTTAACATATACGGCTTGGTCCCTCTCCGTAGAAATGATAGATATCTATCTATTTATCCATCTACCTGTTCATCAGTTCATCAGTTCACCAGTTCATCAGTTCATCAGTTCACCTGTTCATCAGTTCACCTGTTCATCCGCTCATCAGTTCCCCAGAACATCAGCTCACCAGTTCACCAGTTCATCAGGTCACCAGTTCATCAGTTCATCAGTTCACCAGTTCACCAGTTCATCAGCTCACCAGTTCCCCAGTTCACCAGTTCATCAGTTCACCAGTTCATCAGTTCCCCAGTTCACCAGTTCATCAGCTCATCAGTTCACCAGTTCGTCAGTTCTCAGTTCATCAGTTCACCAGTTCATCAGTTCATCAGCCTATTCATCAGTTACCAGTTCATCAGTCATCACCCAGTTCATCATCCCAGTTCACTAGTTTCCCAGTTCATCAGTTCATCAGTTCACCAGTTCATCAGTTCTCAGTTCACCAGTTCATCAGTTCCCAGTTCATCACGCAGTTCACTCTACCTATATTCTATATTCATCGATCCTTTCATCCATTCACCCAGCTATCCAGCCAGCTATCATTTCATCCGTCCATCTACATATTCATCCAGCTATACTTTCATCCGTTCATCCAGCTATCCAGTCAGCTATCCATCCATCTATCATTACATCCGCCCATCTACCATTACAATCATTCTATCCACTTATCCATCTATCCATCCATTCATCCACCATTACATTCTTCCATCTTCCATCATCCACCTATCCATCCCTTTATCCTTTAATCCGTCCACCCATCCATACATCCTTCTATCCATCCATCTACACAATCAATCATATATTCGTCAAGCTACCCATCAATCATGAAACAGCTTAAAACAGTATGGGAACGGAACTGATATGAAAACCAAGCTAAGATTACTAAGAGCATGCATATTTCCAGCAGTAACATATGGGTGTGAATCATGGACATTTAACAAGGCAGTGGAAAAACATGTGTGTGCTTTTGAATACAAATGTTACATAAGAGTTCTCCGTATATCTTGGACAGAGAAGAGAACAAATAGATCTATACAGAAAGAACACAAACTCAAAGAAAACTTGCTGATGCTACAAATAAGAAAGAGACCCTTTCGATGCTACATACTTTTCGAGGGCTGAGCTAAAAATAGCTACTCTTTGTTTATAGGTCACAAAAGTGAATGTACGCCTATAGCAGTGACAGTAGCAATGTGTAACGTGTTAACACGTCTTCAGTCCACAGAGGAGAGATAATAACAGACGTGTTAATGCGTCTTTAGAAGTGAATGTGCAAAACGTATATATACGTCTTTAGCAGCTAAAGGGTTAAGATATTTTGGACATATAAAAAGACAGGAAGGGCTGGAGAAGATCATCATGGAAGGAGGCATACCGGCAAAGAGAAGAAGAGGAAGACCACAGAGAAGATGGATTCGGGATGTAACTGATGGTTTGAACATGGCGGCTGCAGAGGCGCGGCGGGACATCTGCCCTACGAGAGAGAGAAATCTGGACTGTTAAGGTGGCAAAGTTCTGCTCAGGACAAGCTATTTGATGATGACCCATCTATTCTCACATCTTTTCCCTCATACATCAAATCACCCATCCATCCCTTCATTCATTTATATATCCATGCATCAACCCATCCATCCATTGCTATTCATCCGCACTACACACTACACACCACCACTTATCTACAAAACGCAATACCTAAACAAAGGGAAATAACCGTGTAACATGTTTACCTACTGTATCGATTTTATTGACAAGTCATCTAACACATATATTCGTAATCGTTCTATTCCTAATAAGTACATTAAACAAACCGCGAAGTACTTACGTTCAAAGATTGTATGTTCAGATCTTTAAACCGATATCCTTGAAAGAAATTTAACGCACAGTGATACTGCGTCGGACTTATTCCCCCGCCACATGTAACAAATCTTCTATTTCGGATACAGTGGAGTTACCTACACTAGCCAGCCGTAAAGTGATGTGGATCGGGAGAGTCTATGGAGTGGGGGTAAGATACTAGCCTCTCGCTTCAACATTTCTCGATTCGTTCCGCGCGGGGAGCGATCGTTATATCTTTCCATAAATACCTGATTTCAATGTAGAGATGGAGTTGGAGATGGAGATCGGAGGCGGACGATAAAAAACATTTCTGTGCAAAGCCGTTGAAATTAAAATCGGGCATATCCTTTACAGGACGTAGCCATCAACCACAGTAAACGAGTCGTTGATGTTCTAGGCATCACTTATACGCTCAGTAGTTTGTCATAGTGTTCTAATTGGTCAGGTCTATTTTTACCGTTCGTGAAACTCCACGGGAACAAATTTGCTTCCAAATTACCCGCCGTGTCGCCCGCCTGCCTAGCGTTTTGTAACGCGTTGGGCGACGGGTGACAAGCTCCCTGTGAGTGCGGTTCAATTCCGCGACCTGGTAGAAAAGCGAAAGGTTCTCCAGATTTACGATGTCCATGGCACCGAGCCGAAGAGCTGAGAGCTCAAGTGCTTCTGGATCGGAAGAAAAAAAAACCAGCTGGTTTTGGGTAGCAAACCCGTTACTCGAGCAAATTATATTCTTCTTCTTATGTCGTCACACTGCTACCGGGTTGTTGCCCAGTGTCGTCACACTGCTACCGGGTTGTTGCCCAGTGTCGTCACACTGCTACCGGGTTGTTGCCCAGTGTCGTCACACTGCTACCGGGTTGTTGCCCAGTGTCGTCACACTGCTACCGGGTTGTTGCCCAGTGTCGTCACACTGCTACCGGGTTGTTGCCCAGTGTCGTCACACGCTACCGGGTTGTTGCCCAGTGTCGTCACACTGCTACGAGGTTGTTGCCCAGTGTCGTCACACTGCTACCGGGTTGTTGCCCAGTGTCGTCACACCGTTACCGGGTTGTTGCCCAGTGTCGTCACACTGCTACCGGGTTGTTGCCCAGTGTCGTCACACTGCTACCGGGTTGTTGCCCAGTGTCGTCACACTGCTAACGGGTTGTTGCCCAGTGTCGTCACACTGCTACCGGGTTGTTGCCCAGTGTCGTCACACTGCTACCGGGTTGTTGCCCAGTGTCGTCTCACTGCTACCGGGTTGTTGCCCAGTGCGTCTCACTGCTACCGGGTTGTTGCCCAGTGTCGTCACCCTGCTACCGGGTTGTTGCCCAGTGTCGTCACACTGTTACCGGGTTGTTGCCCAGTGGCTTAGTTTTCTGTTTCTGTCTTGCGCTGTTCTGGTGGCTTAGGTGATTGTTATTTTTGCTCTTTGACAGAATTCTGCTATGTCATCTAACCATCTTTTTCATGGTCTTCCTCTCGTCATTATTTCTGATGTTCTGTTGTAGAAGACGCTGTATATTGTAGAGTTTGGTTGCATCCTTATTAAGTGGCCAAACCACTTCATCCTTTGTTTCTCGATGTAATTCAAGCAATGTTCTGTGCCAACTTTCTTTCTTATGCTGATATTGGTGACTGTGTGTTGTTGGTAACTTTTCGTAGGCACCGCATTTCACATGTAGTTGTTTTTGTTATTTTTGCTACTTCGCTTTGCTCATTGTCCAAGTTGGGCTCTGGTAACACAAAGTAGGTATGAAAATGCTGTTGATCATCTGTTGTTTAGCTGTCAGTGAGATTTTTGGGTGTCTTAACACTGTATGTTGCTAGCTGATAGGTTACCGCAAATTTCATTAACAATGTATGTTGCTAGCTGATAGGTTACCGCAAATTTCATTAACAATGTATGTTGCTAGCTGATAGGTTAACGCAAATTTCATTAACAATGTATGTTGCTAGCTGATAGGTTACCGCAAATTTCATTAACAATGTATGTTGCTAGCTGATAGGTTACCGCAAATTTCATTAACAATGTAAAAAATAAAAATCCTACAGAAATTGTCACCATCTTTATAAGAGACTCTCACCAGTTCTACGGAATGCGTGCACTGACGCTGAAATCTACATTTATAAGAGACTCTCACCAGTTCTACGGAATGCGTGCACTGACGCTGAAATCTACATGTATAAGAGACTCTCACCAGTTCTACGGAATGCGTGCACTGACGCTGAAATCTACATGTATAAGAAAGAGAACAGAGCAAACATGATTATTCTCCAAAGTGCAATGATGATGGTGATATCAATCAAACATTTATTTGAGGTTTCCAACTTCCAGAGGCTTACGTGGATCTACTGTCCTAGGCAAGCGAGAGTTCGCGGTAATGAGAGAACGGACAGGATTGCTTCGAAAGCATCGATTATCGGGGAGCTTAGGATGGATAAGAGGAATGTTCTTCGTCCTCTTGGCGACCTACTGTTGGATGAGGGCACTAAAATTGATGATGAATTTATCCAGAGAACAACTAAGGGAAGGCAGAAAGCCATAACGTTGCAGACAATCATCAATAGATGCCTGCGATGTCATGACAGGACCAAAAACAGGGAACTGTGAGATAGAGCAGGACAACGGCTGATGGAACAAGAGATAAGGCGCAGAAGATGGCGATGGATATGACACAAATTGAGGAAACCCTCTAAGAGCATCACGAGACAGGCTCTCCGAAGTAACCCATAGGTAAAGGAAGACCCAGAAACACCTGGAGACGGGAGTTGGAGACGGAATGCAAGAAAATGATGAGAGAGTGAAGAGATCTGGAAAATGGTTTTGGATAGACAGGCTTGGGAGGCCTTTTTGTGGACATTTGACTCCCTAGAGGCGAAGGGTGAAGAAGAAGAAGGAATAAAGGTTGCTAGCTTTCTTATTTCTCAGTCAAATGAGATCATATTTATCAGGTAATCCACCAGGGTGGTCTGAAATCAAATACTATATAACTTTTACACTAATTACTTGTTGGGTTGCCATAGTAATGGCGACCATGTTGGATTATAAACAATGTCGTAATGTTTACAAGTACTTGAAACTAGATAATATTATTTTTTTAATTAAAATAATTGAGAAGGAGAAGAGGGAGAAAAAAGAGAAAAAGTTAAAGAAGGAGACGACGAAGGTGGAAAAGGAGAAGACAAAGAAAAAGAAGTAAATGAAGAATGAGAAGAGGAAAAGTAAAAATGAGAAGAAGAAAGTAGATGAGAAGGTGGAGAAGGAGACGAATAGTAACAAGGAGGTGGAGGTGGTGAATAACAACAAGGAGGTGGAGGTGGTGAATAGCAACAAGGAGGTGGTGGTGGTGAATAACAACAAGGAGGTGGTGGTGGTGAATAACAACAAGGAGTTTGAGGTGGTGAATAGCAACAAGGAGGTGGAGGTGGTGAATAACAACAAGGAGGTGGAGTGGTGAATAACAACAAGGAGGTGGAGGTGGTGAATAGCAACAAGGAGGTGGTGGTGGTGAATAACAACAAGGAGGTGGTGGTGGTGAATAACAACAAGGAGTTTGAGGTGGTGAATAGCAACAAGGAGGTGGAGGTGGTGAATAGCAACAAGGAGGTGGTGGTGGTGAATATCAACAAGGAGGTGGAGGTGGTGAATAACAGCAAGGAGGTGGAGGTGGTGAATAACAACAAGGAGGTGGAGGTGGTGAATAGCAACAAGGAGGTGGTGGTGGTGAATAACAACAAGGAGGTGGAGGTGGTGAATAGCAACAAGGAGGTGGAGGTGGTGAATAGCAACAATGAGGTGGTGGTGGTGAATAACAACAAGGAGGTGGAGGTGGTGAATAGCAACAAGGAGGTGGTGGTGGTGAATAACAACAAGGAGGTGGTGGTGGTGAATAACAACAAGGAGTTTGAGGTGGTGAATAGCAACAAGGAGGTGGAGGTGGTGAATAGCAACAAGGAGGTGGTGGTGGTGAATAACAACAAGGAGGTGGAGGTGGTGAATAACAACAAGGAGTTTGAGGTGGTGAATAGCAACAAGGAGGTGGAGGTGGTGAATAACAACAAGGAGGTGGAGGTGGTGAATAACAACAAGGAGGTGGTGGTGGTGAATAACAACAAGGAGGTGGTGGTGGTGAATAACAACAAGGAGTTTGAGGTGGTGAATAGCAACAAGGAGGTGGAGGTGGTGAATAGCAACAAGGAGGTGGTGGTGGTGAATAACAACAAGGAGGTGGAGGTGGTGAATAACAGCAAGGAGGTGGAGGTGGTGAATAACAACAAGGAGGTGGAGGTGGTGAATAGCAACAAGGAGGTGGTGGTGGTGAATAACAACAAGGAGGTGGAGGTGGTGAATAGCAACAAGGAGGTGGAGGTGGTGAATAGCAACAATGAGGTGGTGGTGGTGAATAACAACAAGGAGGTGGAGGTGGTGAATAGCAACAAGGAGGTGGTGGTGGTGAATAACAACAAGGAGGTGGTGGTGGTGAATAACAACAAGGAGTTTGAGGTGGTGAATAGCAACAAGGAGGTGGAGGTGGTGAATAGCAACAAGGAGGTGGTGGTGGTGAATAACAACAAGGAGGTGGAGGTGGTGAATAACAACAAGGAGGTGGAGGTGGTGAATAACAACAAGGAGGTGGAGGTGGTGAATAGCAACAAGGAGGTGGAGGTGGTGAATAACAACAAGGAGATGGAGGTGGTGAATAACAACAAGGAGTTTGAGGTGGTGAATAGCAACAAGGAGGTGGAGGTGGTGAATAGCAACAAGGAGGTGGTGGTGGTGAATAACAACAAGGAGGTGGAGGTGGTGAATAACAGCAAGGAGGTGGAGGTGGTGAATAACAACAAGGAGGTGGAGGTGGTGAATAGCAACAAGGAGGTGGTGGTGGTGAATAACAACAAGGAGGTGGAGGTGGTGAATAGCAACAAGGAGGTGGAGGTGGTGAATAGCAACAATGAGGTGGTGGTGGTGAATAACAACAAGGAGGTGGAGGTGGTGAATAGCAACAAGGAGGTGGTGGTGGTGAATAACAACAAGGAGGTGGTGGTGGTGAATAACAACAAGGAGTTTGAGGTGGTGAATAGCAACAAGGAGGTGGAGGTGGTGAATAGCAACAAGGAGGTGGTGGTGGTGAATAACAACAAGGAGGTGGAGGTGGTGAATAACAACAAGGAGGTGGAGGTGGTGAATAACAACAAGGAGGTGGAGGTGGTGAATAGCAACAAGGAGGTGGAGGTGGTGAATAACAATAAGGAGATGGAGGTGGTGAATAACAACAAGGAGTTGGAGGTGGTGAATAGCAACAAGGAGATAGAGGTGGTGAATAACAAGGAGGTGGAGGTGGTAAATAACAACAAGGAGGTAGAGGTGATGAATAACAACAAGGAGGTGGAGGTGGTGAATAGCAACAAGGAGATGGAGGTGGTGAATAACAACAAGGAGGTGGTGGTGGTGAATAACAACAAGGAGGTGGAGGTGGTGAATAACAGCAAGGAGGTGGAGGTGATGAATAGCAACAAGGAGGTGGAGGTGATGAATAGCAACAAGGAGGTGGTGGTGGTGAATAAGAACAAGGAGGTGGAGGTGGTGAATAAGAAAAGAAAAGAGAAGATGATAACGAAAAAGAAAAAGAGAAGATGATAACGAAAAAGAAAAAGAGAAGATGATAACGAAAAAGAAAAAGAGAAGATGATAACGAAAAAGAAAAAGAGAAGATGATAACGAAAAAGAAAATGAAGGAGAAGATGATAACGAAAAAGAAAATGAAGGAGAAGAAGAAGAAAAATTAAAAACAAGAAACATAAAATGGTGCAGGAGCCGCCCGTGTGGTGTCCGATCCGCAAGCGAAGCAAATAATAGTACCACTGCGACCTACAAGGCATGTCGTAAGAGGAAACTGATGTAGGACCTATGGAATCTACCCTACTAAATAAAAAGCATCGCAAAATTGGAGCCGCTGGCCTACTTGTAGGCGTATAACTAGCACAACGTATAATCGCTCTTAGGCTAAGATCACATACAAAATCACACAGAGTAGTTAGCAAGTGGTCGATATGGAGCGTTCGAAGAAGAAGCCTCGAAGACAGAGAAGAAGAAGAAGAAAGAGAAGAACTAAATCAGTATAAATCAAAAAGAATAACTCTGAACATGGCCACTACATCACCAGTCAAACTAGAAGATAAAATTATTTCAAACACAACTGCTTTCACATATCTTGGAAGTATTATCAGCAGTGGCGGCTCGTCATTAAGGGCCACTGAGGTCGGCCCCACCAAAAAATTATGTGTAGCGTGTATTTATTATTTTATAAATTAAAACATAACAACGCCAAACCACGATTTTCCGAAAATTTGTGTCTGCCCCACCAACAAAAATGATCATGAGCCGCCACTGATTATCAGCTATAATTGAGAAGCTGGATCTGACATTAAAAGCTGACTGAGTAAGGCACGGAGTGCATTTATGACCCTTGAGACAGTCTGGAAATCAGTTCAGTAAACCCAAGATTAATATATACAGGAGTTGTGTGCTATAAGCTTTGCTATACGTATCAGAATACTGGAGAATGACAGAACAAGATATGACAAAACTTTCCACCTTCCATACAACTTGTCTGTGAAAGATCTAATACGTGTTCTGGCCACATACTGTCTCTAACCAAGAACTGCTTGTACATTATCAACAAGAGAATATTCTTCTTCTTCTTCAGCGATCTCTGGTCATGCGCTTAGTTTACCGTGGACCACAAACTGGGCAGTCTGCTTCAGATCTGTCAGGCTTCCCCAAAGCTTAGTTTTTAGGATGACTGCGTGTGGCCACATGTTGCTTCTCAGCTCACACAGGAGAGGACAGTCTTGCAGTACATGCTTCGGTGTCTGTTCCACCTGTTGACACTGGCAGAAAGCTGTTTGACTTATTCCGAGTCTATGTAAGTGTTTGTTGACGTGGAGAAGGATAGGACATGTGATACGCAGAGTCTAACTGCACTGAGATGGATACCAGAGGGTAAACAAAAACTAGGAAGACCTAAAACGATCTGGAGAAGAACAGTAGAACAAGAACAGAAAGAAATGAATCACAGTTGGAACACAATACAGAGGAAGGATAAGACAATAGAAGAATGCTGTGCATTTGTTGCTGCCCTAAGCGTCAGAGGCGTTGTCACAGACTAGAGAGAGAGAGAGAGAGAGAAAGAGTAATACAGTTGTAGAAAGAAATATTTACATTCTAATTAAATACACAAGTCACAGAAGCAATTCTTCTTCTTCGAACGTTCCATATCGACCACTTGTAAACCACTCTGGGTGATTTGTATGTGATCTAAGCCTAAGAGCGATTGTACGTTGTGCCAGTTATGGGCCTACAAGTAGGCCAGCACATCCGATTTCTGCGATGCCTCTTATTTAGTTGGGTAGCTTTCCTAGGTCCTATATAAGTCGCCTCTTACGACATGCCTTGTAGGTCACAGTGGTACTGTTCTTTGCTTCCTTGGGGGCCACGGCTCCACACCGGTGTCTCGTTCAGAACCAAGATTAATATAAACCGCAGCTGTGTGCTATCAACATTAATATATACATCGGAATGCTGAAGAAATACAGAACAAGATATATCCAAACTCTCCACCTTCCATACAATCTGTATGTGAAAGATCTCACGCGTATTCTGGCCAAATCAATATCATCATCAAGTAGCGTGTCCCTTCCAGAACTTGGCTCTCATGACAGCAGTCCTGAAAAACTCTCTGTTCTGTGCAAGGTGACCAGCATCAGCAATAGTCATTCTCAGATCTTAAATGATATCTTGCACCCATCATCTTTTAGGTCTTCCTCTTATTCTTCTTCCAGGCACCATTCCCTCCAAAAATATTTTCTCTAAGCACTCATGTCGTTTGATGTGTCCAAAATATTTAATTTTCCTTGATGTTATGCTCTTTAATAGTCAACTCCAGTGGCGGCTCATTGTCAGTTTTTTGGTGGGCCAGACACAAATTTTCGGAAAAATCATGGTTTTTGGAGTATTTACTATTATTTGTATATTCCGGGAAATTAATCTCCTTTCGATTATTGGTGGGGCCGGGCCCCACTGGCCCTCAATGACGAGCCGCCCTGGTCAACTCTTCTTAATAGAGCCAAATACTATCCAATGAAATCTGGCCAAATATAATCTCTAAATAAGAACTGCTTACACCGTGTTCAGAAGATAATGGGAGTACCGTCATTCAAAAGAGATGCTGGAAATGGATCGGACATGTGATACGCATGAAGACTAATTTTGTAACGATAACTGCACTCAAATAGACACCAGAGGGTAAACGAAAACGTGGAAGACCTAAAACGACATGGAAGGAGAACAGAAGAACAAGAACATGAAAGAAATGAATAGAGAAGAAAATGTACATTTGATGCTGTTCTATCGTCAAAGGCGTCGTCACAGGCAGAGAGAGAGAGAGCTGGGGCCCGCAAGGAAGCAAAGAATAGTACCACTGCAACCTACAAGGCATGTTGAAGAGGCGACTGATGTAGACCTTGGAAGCTACCCTAGTAAATAAAATGCATCGCAGGAATTGAATGTGCTGGCCTACATGTAGGTGCATAACTTCCACAACGTACAATCACTCTTAGGCTCAGATCACATACAAATCACAAAGATTGGTTCGATATGAAGTGTTAGAAGAAGAAGAAGAAGAAGAAGAGGATGCCTAGAAAACTCGTTGACTGTGGTGTGATGTGACGTCTGTAAAGGAAACGCCCCGATTTTCATTTTCCAAACTACCAAACAAAATTAAACTCATCTTGTGATCCCCCACCACCCCCTTCCCTGGAAAACTGTCCGTGAACGCCTATGACCCGCATGCAAGTACCAACAGTCACATAACTACATCATCCGGTCACATCCAGGACGGCAAGATAAACCGCAGCGTGAAAGCCAGCAACATCGATCAGGGAAGACAGAAATGAAAATCTATTACCGGAGTTGTGTGTCCTGACGTGTTTCAATATGATTCCTGTGTTAGCAGGAGGGGGGACTTAAGACGGTGAACATTTTATACAGTGTGTTCGACAAGATCATATGTTGGTCATCATTAGGGAAAGTGTACTCTAGAACGATATTGTAGGTCTGTGGTCGCAGAACGTGGTTTGGTTAGATTTGCATCTTTTTGTGTGAGCGTATCGTGGTGAGAGTTTATGTTTGTGTGTGTGTGCGCGTGCGTGCGTACTTGCGCGTGTGCCTGCGCGCGTGCCTGTGTGACAGCGTGTGTGTGCGTGCGTCTATGTGTCATCAAATAGCTTGTCTTGAGCAGAACTTTGTCATCCTAACAGTCCTTCGTAATTTCTCTCTCTCATATTCCTCTGTAGTCGTCATGCTCAAATCATCAGTCCCACCTGAATCCATCTTCTCCGTGGTCTTTCTCTGCTTCTCTTTGCAGGGATGCCTCCCTCCATACTGGTCTTCTCCAGCCCTTCATGTCTCTTTATATGTCCAAAATACTTTCTTTATCTCATTATTATTTGTAGAATCAGCCAGTTTTCTTTGATTCTGAGTTCTTCCTTGATAGATCTATTTATTCTCTGTCCATGATATAAGTGTTACAGAAGAGTCATCTGTATATCATGGACAAAGAAGAGGACAAATAGATCTATCCAGAAAAAACTCAAATTCAAAGAAAACTGGCTGATGCTAGAAATAAGAATGAGAAATCGCCCGAGTTGTTACGGGGCCCAAATTTGGGGTGTAAAGAATAGAACCACTGTTAACTGCCACGAATATCGTAGGAGGCGACTAAGGAGGTTTAGATGAAATCGGATGCACGTGTCCGCTAGGGAATGCTAACCCGAAACAAATGCTTGCAGAAAACGGATGCACCAGGCCGTAAGGTGCATAAAATGGTGCAACGACCCTCACAATGAGAAATTAGATAACGGATTCTACGGTCGCCAATCTGCCTCGGAGATTTAGACACACAGTAAGAATGTCAGACCTCCCATCACGAGGGTGACCAAAACTTACTGCGGGAAGAGGTCGGAACAAACGGGGAAGCAGAAATCATAGGAATTATATCCTACAGAACTGTCAGCAGTATGCAGACTTGAGAAGAGAGAAGTGGCCACTTACACCAGCATCCAAGACAAACTGTATGGCGTGGCTGATAATCTGAGGCAAACGGTTGCCTTTATTAGAGAATCCGAAATCTCAATCTAGTGAGAACGCAGAAGAAGAATAATGAGAAATGTAAAGTATTTCGGACATATAAAGAGACACAAAGGGCAGGAGAAGACCATCAGGGAAGGAGGCATCCCAGCAAAGAGGGGAAGAGGAATACCACGACGAAGATAGATTCAGGATGTAACTGATGGTTTGAGAATGATGGATTCAGGATGTAACTGATGGTTTGAGAATGACGGCTACAGGATGTAACTGATGGTTTGAGAATGACGGCTACAGGATGTAACTGATGGTTTGAGAATGACGGCTACAGGATGTAACTGATGGTTTGAGAATGACGGCTTCAGGATGTAACTGATGGTTTGAGAATGACGGCTACAGGATGTAACTGATGGTTTGAGAATGACGGCTACAGGATGTAACTGATGGTTTGAGAATGACGGCTACAGGATGTAACTGATGGTTTGAGAATGACGGCTACAGGATGTAACTGATGGTTTGAGAATGACGGCTTCAGGATGTAACTGATGGTTTGAGAATGACGGCTTCAGGATGTAACTGATGGTTTAAGAATGACGGCTACAGAGGCATGACATCTGACCTATGAGAGAAATTCCGAAGGACTGTTAAGGTGTAAAAGTTCTGCCCAGGACAAGCAACTTGATGATGATGATGATGTGTTAGTGCGTACTAACTGTAAGCCCTAAGAATACTTATTGAGTTAGTTATGGGTCGGTCTATAGTCCTATAAACTTCCCGCAGCATTTTCAGACCATACTGTAGGAAGTCAAATCACATTTCTATCACCAAGTGTGCAGGAGGTAGAAGGGTCAATTTCTTTCCTCGCGTGTGGAACGTCAAGTGTTGGATTGAGCGCACAACCCTCTCGAGTCCAACCCTTACGCTCTATGCTAATCGGTTCCACCAGTCTGTAATCATGGTTCAAACTTCACAGCCACATGTTACTTTTTTTTTTGTGTGCAAGTGAACACCACTCAACATTCTTAAAATTGTCGCATGTCAAATCGTGAAGCAACCAGAAGCCCCCGACACAAACCATTAGCTTGCATATAAATTAAATGCATACGGCAGCTGTCAGAGTTCCAACACCACCGTCCGACACGTCGACTGAAACAGACCTCACGACAAAACACAGCAGTCCGCAAAGGCATTACTGCATAAGGCAGCCGCTTGATCGTCGACAACGTTCTGCCCGCAATTTTAACATTATACAGTTCCCAACACAACCACCCGGGGCACAAATAAAAAAGCATTCCGAAAGAAATTTAAAGCTCACAGTGTTTCTCCAATCACTAAACTCAGTAGTTCAGTAGCAACGATACTGCGTTATACCAGTCCAAACATGAGGTTTAAATGTGCTAGCAGCCACGCCCAGAAGCAAACAACACTTCAAAGGCAGAAATGTTTGTCTCATTGTCGTCATATTTGTCCTCTTTGCCAAAATGTTTCTCCCCTTTGTCGCCATGTTTGTCCTCCTTGCCATATATGTCCCCCTTGTCGTCATATTTGTCCTCCTTGCCAAAATGTTTCTCCCCTTTGTCGCCATGTTTGTCCTCCTTGCCATATATGTCCCCCTTGTCGTCATATTTGTCCTCCTTGCCATATATGTCCTCCTTGTCGTCATGTTTGTCCTCCTTGTCGTCATATTTGTCCTCCTTGTCGTCATATTTGTCCTCCTTGCCATATATGTCCTCCTTATCGTCATATTTGTCCTCCTTGCCATATATGTCCCCCTTGTCGTCATATTTGTCCTCCTTGCCATATATGTCCTCCTTGTCGTCATATTTGTCCTCCTCACCGCGATATTTGTCCTCATTGTCTTCATATCTGTCCTCCTTGTCGCTACGTTTGTCCTCCTTGACGCTACGTTTGTCCTCCTTGCCATCATATTTGTCCTACTAGCCGCCATGTTGGTTAAGGGTAGCTAACAGAAATAGAAATAATGCAACGGATCCCACTGAACCAACAAGAGCATATGGAACCCACAGAAATCATGCAATTGTGCGGAAGCCACTGAACACACATAATTACTAGTATAACGACAGTAAAGAGAAGCAACATAATTAGAGCCCACATAATGTGATTGATTGATTGATTGGTTGATTGATTGATATGTCCATCATCATTGCACTTCATGTGTGCTCTCAGCATTTTCTTGAGGGTGGGATGTGAAATATATTTCACATTGTATCTTCTCTTTCTTCTTCTCTCTCTCTCTCTCTCTCTCTCTACACACACACACACACTCTACCTGTAACGCCTTGGCGATTAGGGCAGAATTAAACGCACGCAACTCTTCTCTGTTCTTGGTGGCCACACCTCTGTAATTGTGTTCCAGCTGTGATTCACTTCTTTCAGTTATTGCTCCGCCCGTGTGTTGTCGGGGCTCTCAAGGGGAGCAAAGAATAGTAACACTGTAACATACAGTCCATGTCGTAAGAGGCGACTGAGGTGGGGGTCTAGGGAAGATACCCTAATAAATAAAAAGCGTCGCAGAAATCGGATGCGCTAGTAACCTGCTGCCTTGCAGGTCGGCTGGGGAGAGAGCGAACCAAGTAAACGCTGGCTAAAACCGGACACATCGCCGAAGAATAAGCACCAGAGCTCCAAATGGGGCTAAAGATGTGACGAAACAAACTCATGCTAAGGCTGCATGAATCAGATTTCCACATGAATGAGAGAATTTATGGGGAAATCTGGTACATCAGTCTAAGCGGTGATCGAGAGAGAGAGAAAGAGAGAGAGAGTGGATGCGCTAGCTTACTTGTAGGTACATAACTCGCACAACGTACAAACGCTCTTAGGCTCAGATCACATACAAATCACAAAGAGTGGTTAACAAGTGGTCGATATGTAGTGTTTGAAGAAGTAGTTCTTGTTCTACTGTTCTCCTCCGGGCCTCTTTGGGTCTTCCCCGTTTTATCACATTAGATAGAAAGCATAATTATAAAATATGAAAATAAACAACACTCAACGTTTCGGTGCTTAGACCTTTATCAAGAACAAAAACTGACACAAAAACATTAATAAAACATTAAGTTTTTGTGTCATTTTTGTTCTTGATAAAGGTCTAAGCACGAAACTTGAGTGTGTTTATTTTCATATTTTATAATTAATTTTTCATTACTTATGTAATACTGCCTATACCTGTCTTTGTTCAATCGCCTATTTGCTCAGTATTACAGCAGCCACCCAAACGATTTTCTCCAGATCTGATCTGATCCGGTCTGACCACCTCAGATTTGTTGATTTTCGTACATCGCATAGGAAGCCACAGCGAGCAACACAGAAAAAGTATAATAAGTACAAGGCAAGGGGAAGACCACGAAAGATGTAGCGACGGCATCAAGAACAGCCTTACGAACATGAATATCAGCACAAGTGCCTTAAAACGCAACACAAGATCACTACGTTTCACCCAACACTCTATAAAGAGTAAATGGTGAAGAAGAAGAAGGCATAGGAAATAGTACAAACGCCAAGGACCCTGTATATAAATATATAATATCCCCTACTGTGCTATATTGAACCAATACTTATGTATGGCAGCGAATCATGGACAATGAACAAACAATCAATACGGTCATTGGAAGCCACAGAGATGTGGTTTTACAGAAGAATATTGAAAATTCCATGGACAGCAAAGAAAACAAACGTGGAGGTTTTAAATCAGGCCTGCACACAAAGAAACCTTATCAAAAGAATAAGAATCCGACAATCAAGGTTTTTCGGGCATATAATGCGAAGAGAAGGTTTAGAACATTTGGTGACTACAGGTAAAATTCAGGGAAGGAGAGATCGTGGAAGACAGAGGGAAAAGATGCTGGATGGCCTGACATCATGGTTCAACAAAATATCGACGTCAGAACATATTACATGCACCAAGCAAAGAGAGTTGTGGAGAGATATGATCGCCTACGCCGGCAGGCACGGCACTTGATTGATTGATTGATTGATTGATTGATCCCCCTATTCCTTTACTCCATTCCCCAGAAACTTTCTTCAATTGGTAACTACCCTCCTCCCCCACCCTACACTCCCCCTATACCTACAACCATTAAACCTGCTTCTTCTTCGATAAACCTGAAACACCACGTACAAACTACAACCTCAGTACTAGACAAAGTTAAACAATCTAGCGGGGTAATCTTATCGTATTACTCAAACTGTATGCAATGTTCTTACTCTCCCTGCTGTGTGAAACACAGTTATATCCCCTATAACATCTCGCCTCTTAAAAAAAACATCATTTGTATTGCCAGCATGTCATTTGAAAATATACATTAAATTCATCAACTGGCAGTCTTCATTGTTAATTCAGCTCAGCATATCAAGAATACGGAAATTTATCAAATATTAAAACAAAGATTGTGAGATTCCAAACAACAATTTGAATGATACTTTCAAATAATTATATTTCATTTTTGAGATAAAATGGAATTTGAAACGTGGGATGGTATTTGTCGTTGTTCGTTTTATATATATTATCTATCATTCTATCATTCTTTCATTCTATCATTCTATCATTCCTTATTATTAACTTCTGATAGATTAAAGCAAGTCAGCGACTTTGCATATCTAGGAAGCATTTTTCAGCAAACGGAAGAATAACTCACGAAATTCAACACAGATGGAATCAAGCAAATTAAGTAATAAAACAAATGGCGCTAACTTTGAAATACAAACATGTCACAGTGAACACTAAAAGAACATTGCTCAACACAATCTTTCTACCAACATTATGTTATCAGTGCCACACCTGGACGATGACATCAAATGATAGAAGAAAACTAGTCACGACAAAGATAAAAGTGTCTACTCAAGAAGATGGGGGTAACAAGAAGAGACCGGTTGAGAAATGAAGACATCAGGAAAAAAGTGGGTACAATATCAGTACTAGACTTCATCAAGAAACAACAAATTAAATGGTTTGGCCACATACGCAGATTACCAACAGACAGTGTTGCCTCAAAGAGCAGTGCTACTCCGATACAGTGGATACAAAGCAAAAAAACGACCACGCAAAAGATGGACCTCAGAAATAACAGAGGCGTCTGAAAACGATGTTTATGAGGCGTACACAAAAGCCTGTTCTAGAAATATCTTCTTGTCCTAACACTGTGAGGCAAAACAGGATTAGAGAAGAAGAAGAAGAAGAAGAAGAAGAAAGAGGATTTATTATCTATAATTACACTATTATCTGAGGCAAATCTGAAGCACTGAGGCCAATCAGGCAGCTGAGGCAACTAGCAAATCTGAGCACTGAGCAAGTCGAGGAAGTCTGAGGCAATCTAGGCAATATTAACTAGGCATCTAAAGGGAAATCTGAAGCAAATCTGAGGAATCAAGGGAAATCTGAGGAAGCGAAAATCTGAGGCAAGTCTGAGGCAAATAATAGCACCACTATCTTGTAGGAAGCGTACACAAAAACGAACTCAGAAAAAAAATGTTCTTAACCTGACGCAGGAAGGTCAGAGCCAGACAAGGTAAGACATAGACAGGACAGAGACAGACGAGGCAAGATAAAGACAGACGAGGTAAGACAGGATAAGGCAATATTCGTCTACAATAACTATTTCACCTACAATACACATATGCAATAGCCATCCCCATCTATAATCTACATCTACAATCACTCATCTCCACTTATAATCTCCATCTACAATCACTAATCTCCATCAATAATCTCCATCTATAATCTCCATCTATAATCTCCATCTATAATCTCCATCTATAATCTCCATCTATAATCTCCATCTATAATCTCCATCTATAATCTACATCTATAATCTACATCTATAATCTACATCTATAATCACTCATCTCCATCTGTAATCTCCATCTATAATCTCCATCTATGATTTCCTCTAAAATTTCCTCTATAATCTCCATCTAAATCTCCATCTATCATCCATCTACCATCTATAATCTACATCTACAATCACATCATCCTTTTCCATCTATAATATCCATCTACAATCACTCATCTCCTTCATAATCTCCTCTAATCACTCATCTCCTATAATCTCCATCTACAATCACTCATCTCCTTCTATAATATCCATCTACAATCACCATCTCCTTCTAATATCCATCTACAATCACTCATCTCCTTCTATAATCTCCATCTGCAATCACTCATCTCCTTCTATAATCTCCATCTGCAATCTCATCTCCTTCTATAATCTACATCTGCAATCAATCTTCTATAATCTACATCTGCAATCACTCATCTCCATCTATAATCTACATCTACAATCACATATCTCCATATATAATCTGGCTGCATGTACCTCACTCATTTATATCTTCAATCTCCATCTCAAATCTGCATTTAAAATTTCCACCTCCATCTACAACCCTCCCATCCATCTACAACCCTCCCATCCATCTACAACCCTCCCATCCATCTACAACCCTCCCATCCACCTACAACCCTCCCATCCATCTACAACCCTCCCATCCATCTACAATAACTATTTCAATTAACCAGACATATATGCAACAGAGCTATCTTAATCTGCAATGCCCATTTTCCATCTGATATTCTAATTATACATCTCGGCCGCTCCCTTATTTGCAAAAATACGGTAACAAGACAATCGCCATGTCTACATACACGACCTTCAACTTAATCCGCGCCTTCACGGTGTTTGTGACAGCCTTTTATGCCATTACGCTGGCACCCAGGCACGAATAAATCTCCTGCGGGGACAGACAGCTACGTCTTGAATTTGCAATTATACGTCAGATGTGCCTGAATGTATTTCCATTAAACGACATTTACATTTCATTAAAAGTGTCCTTATTAGCATATTTGAATGGGTACCTGAGCAACACAGGTATGGGGGTGGGAAGGTGAAGAGTGGGGGTAGGAAGGTGAACAAGGTATTACTGTTAAACCACAGCCAACTCAAATATTGGGTCGCCTAAACTGATAGGAATCCTGAACTAGTTTCAGTTGGAGATGGGGAGGAGATGGAGGAGGAGGAGCTGGAATTTATATGTTTGATTTTTTTGCAAATTTTTGCAATTTTACTCAATTCTATGAGTCTATGGTTATTTATTGAAGAAAATAATTCATAATACTGATATTCCTTATTGTTAAACTTAACTTGTTGCATAATATAACTTGATTTAGCATTTTGCATTGATTTTAAACAGAATTCGTCTATATACAAAAACACTGGAATTCGAGGTCAAGTGACCGGTACTGGTCTGATTTCCCAGAATTTTTATCAGAGTCCGCCGGCCGTATGAGTTTATAGTTGGATTTGGATAAACTTATTTAATTTTTTTTTTAGGTCACCTCTCTTCTTCTTCAGCGATCTCTGCTCGTGGCTTAATTTAACTGTGGACCACAAACGCTTCAGGTCTGTCAAGTTTCCCCAAAGCTTCGTTTTCAGGTTGACTGGATGTGGTCACATGTTGCTGTTCATATCACCTTTCAAGGTCGGGGTCTCTGCGGCATAGAGGTTAGATCTCGTCTCGTGCCAAAGGTACCAGGTTCGCTCCCTCGTGGAGCCATCGGGGTAATTTTCCAGTGATCCCTGATCTCAGTGTAGATGAGATCGAGTTCCTAGTCCTATCGGATACAGACGATAAAACGTAGGTCCTGTGTTTTGAGAACGTAAAAGAACCCTTTGCAGTTCAAAATCGAGAACAGCAGGCTGTAAAGCCAATGCCCGGTCAAAATTCATAAGAAAAGATTTAAAATTAAATTACTACAAAAATATCTTCCCCATCTTCAAAATTACTTCCTCACCGGGACCCTCGCAGGTGCTTCGGAGTTCGTGCGCTGCAGCTGAGATCTTCCTGTATAAGAAAGAGATCGGAGCACACATGATTACTCACCGAAGTGCAATGATGACGGTCCTATCAATCAATCAATCAATCAATCCATCAAGGAAAGGTAGAATTTCAATCCAGATGAGGATTTTTACAACGCCAGAAATTACCATAGCAACACTGGTCGGATATATTTCGGAACCCCAGGGGGAAAGGTTGAAATCAGAACCGGGAATCCAATAGTACTGCTGCGAACGGTCAGGTCATGCGATGATACGAGATTTAATCTCGTTAGAGCTGCTGGTACCATTATGACCCCGAGGCAAAGCTCGCGAGACCGATAAATAACAGAAGAATAGTTAGATATATGTATATATATATATGGCCAACAGTATGTTACCAGTGTCAATCATGTTTACCTGTCACTACCTGTTCACCTGTCATTACACGTACATATATCACTACCTGTCATTATACGTATACATGTCACTACCTGTTTACCTGTCAGCATTTCTTCTTTTATTGCCGACTAGAAACGACAACCAAACAATGGTCAATTTTCTCAAAATTAGCTACTAAAATTAATAACGTGTTAAAATGAAGAGAGAAAAAACTGAATAAAATTTATAATTATTTTTTTATTACACAGTTTTTTATTGATTTATTTTATCCCTTGTAGTTATTATATTAATGTTATTAAATTCCAGCACAATTTTTTTTACGTGCAATGCCGTTAATATATCATTTGTGATCTGTTGATTATTTTTCTTTTCCTTTCAACTCCCAAGGAGCAGAGGTCTTCAACAAACTTCTTCCATCTCTTCCTCTCTAATGCCATCCATTCCAATTTGTTCCACGTTTTACCTATCCTTTTAATACCAGCCTCCAGCTCTCTTCTCCAGGTATGTCTAGGTTTTCCCCTACTCCTCTTTCCCTGCTGGTTCCAAAGCAATGCCTGTTTTTTAATACTTCTCAATGTCTTCTCAATGTGTGTCCTATCCATCGTCAGCGTCTCTTCCTTAGCTCTTTCTCTACTTGTATCTGCTTAGTTCTTTCTCTGAGTTCCTCGTTCGTAATCTTATCATACCATCTCAGTCTCTCTATTCTCATCATCATCATCATCAAGTAGCTTGTCCCTTCCGAAACTTGGTTCCCATGACAGCAGTTCTGAAAAACTCTCTATTCTGTGCAAGTTGACCGGCGTCAGCAGCAGTCATTCTCAGATTGTAAATGATGACATCTTCACCCATCCTCTTCTAGGTCTTCCTCTCATTCTTCTTCAGAATATATTATCTTACAACTTTTATTTTATTTTATTTTAGCACCGCCCGTGTGATGCCGGGGCCCACAAGGAAGCAAAGAATAGTACCACTGCGACCTACAAGGCATGTCGTAAGAGGCGACTGAGGTAGGACTTAGGTAAGCTACCGTAGTAAATAAAAAGCATCGCAGAAATCAGATATGCTGGCCTACGTGTAGGCGCATAACTTGCGCAATGTACAATAGCTCTTAGGCTCAGATCACATATAAATCACACAGAATGGTTAACAAGTTGTCGTCGATATGGAGCGCTCGAAGAAGAAGAAGAAGAAGAATTGTAGTACTATCTGTTACATTCCATAATTTTTCTTTAAGATGCTTAACGTTTTGTAGTGCCGTGTTTGATCTTCTTTTTTGTATTTCTTTCATCACTTCTCTATTGCAAGTTATTAATGAATAAAAAATATTTCAAGATGAAAACCTTCACTTTCTTTTTATTCATAACTATATCATTTACATATTCATTTTATCAGTTGGCATTAGTTTTCTTTTTGTCCTATTGAGATATTAACCTATTTTTATTTATTTGTTACATTTCATTTGAACTGTCATTATTAATTTCTCAATTCCCATGTGGGATTTTGATAACAGAACTGTGTCGACAGCATATCAAAGTTCAGGTATTTCTTTTCCTCCAATTACAAAAACATCAAAGAATACTTTGTCAGCTTCTTCTCTTACATTTCTCATTATTTTCTCATTGTAGATATTTAACATTTCTCATTATTTTCTCATTGTAGATATTTAACATTTCTCATTATTTTCTCATTGTAGATATCTAACTAAATTAACTAAATGTTACAGAGGATTGGCTGATAAACAACATACTATACAGAAAAATTAGATACTTTGGTCACATCAAGCGTCACGATGGCCTGGAAAGAACAATACTAGAGGGCAGGGTCCCATGACGCAGAGGCAGAGGCAGACCAAGAAGAAGATGGCTACATGATATTAAAGAAACCATGAACATGACCATCGACGAAGTGGGTGAATTGGCAAGAGACAGAGTGAATTTCAGATATGCTGCAAAGAGAGCAACGTCCTATAAAGGATACGCACCTTGATGATGAGATATTTTACATTTCTCATTATTTTCTCATTGTAGATATTTAACATTTCTCATTATATTCTCGTTGTAGATATTTAACATTTCTCATTATATTCTCATTGTAGATATTTAGCATTTCTCATTATTCTCATTGTGATATTTAATATTTCTCATTATATTCTCATTGAGATATTCATTTCCATTAAATTCTCATTGTAGATATTTAACATTTCTCATTATATTCTCATTAGATATTAACATTTCATTATATTCTCATTGTAGATATTTAACATTTCTCATTATATTCTCATTGTAGATATTTAACATTTCTCATTATATTCTCATTGTAGATATTTAACATTTCTCATTAAATTCTCATTGTAGATATTTAACATTTCTCATTATATTCTCATTGTAGATATTTACATTTATTATTTTCTCATTGTAGATATTTAAATTTCATTATATTCTCATTGTAGATATCTAACATTTCTCATTATATTCTCATTGTAGATATTTAACATTTCTCATTATATTCTCATTGTAGATATTTAACATTTCTCATTATATTCTCATTGTAGATATTTAACATTTCTCATTATATTCTCATTGTAGATATTTAACATTTCTCATTATATTCTCATTGTAGATATTTAACATTTCTCATTATTCTCATGTAATATTTAACATTTCTCATTATATTCTCATTGTAGATATTTAACATTTCTCATTATATTCTCATTGTAGATATTTAACATTTCTCATTATATTCTCATTGTAGATATCTAACATTTCTCATTATATTCTCATTGTAGATATTTAACATTTCTCATTATAGTCTCATTGTAGATATTTAACATTTCTCATTATATTCTCATTGTAGATATTTAACATTTCTCATTATATTCTCATTGTAGATATTTAACATTTCTCATTATATTCTCATTGTAGATATTTAATAGTTGAAGTTAGAAAAAAAGTTCTTGTTGTTAAATAAAACCAATACTGACCTGACATATGATCTTCTTCGAACGATCCATATCGACCACCTGTTAACCACTCTGTGTGATTTGTATGTGATCTGAGCATAGAGCGATTGTACGTTGTGCCAGTTATGCACCTACAAGTAGGCCAGCACATTCGATTTCTGCTACGCTTTTTAGTTCTTCTTCTTTGCGTTCGTTCTTTACAACCAATTTTAATTACTCTTTGTGATATGTGTGATCTTTGCAAGAATGTGTATACGTTGCACATTGGTTTGGTAGGCCCCTAAACGCATAGACTTTTACACATTTAGGACATGTGCATCCGATTTCAGCCAAACCTCCTAAATCGCCTCTTACGACATGCGTGGCAGGTTACAGTGGTTCTATTTATTACACCCCAAATTTGGGCACCGGTAACCACTCGGGTGGCTTTTTAGTTACTAGGGTAGCATCCCTAGGCTCCTACCTCAGTCGCCTCTTACGACATGCATTGTAGGCCGCAGTGGTACTATTCTTTGCTTCCCTTGCGGGCCTGGGTCCCACGCAGGCGTTTTAGTAATTTGAAAAATGAAAATCGGGGCATACCCCTTACAGGACTTCACCATCAACCACAGTAAAGGAATCGTTGATTTTTCTAGGCATCACTTATACGTTCAGTAGTTCTTCATTACTTTCTGTGGAGTTTGATGGGGAGTTTAATACGCGGAAAGGAGAAAGATTAAGCATGATAACGATTCTTTGTTTCCCTTGTGGGCCCCGGCACTACACGGGCTATACTGATATATGAAATGAGATGAAGTGTTTGCCATGAATTCTAAATGTAATAGGGTTATAATCAGAACGACCAACTCCAGAAAAATGGGATCTTTGCCGATAGCTACAATATATTAAAAGACAACAGGTCAAATGGTGTTGGATTCAAGCATCAAAGTTACCACAAGGCAGGGCTCCCTCACAAGAGGAAGTTTTACGAACAAGTAAAAATATACTTCGCCATTCAGAAAGCAATGGCAAACTACTGAAGATTATAAGTGGTGTCTGAAATCAACGAACTAGGTTAACTGTGGTTGATGACAAGCTCATGTAAAGGAAATGTCATGTTTCATTCTATCCTTAATATGGAGGAGATGAAAATGGAGAATGAAATATGGAGAGATCAGAAATATGGAAGATGAAATATGGAGACGACGAAATACACTATTTAAGCACACACGTCAGTGCTAGAAATCTCTAATCTTTTTCTTATCGTGAAGCTGTAAGACAAATCAGGACTAGAGAAAAGAGAAGGACAAGAAGCATGAAACCTGTGTCTCTTCGACCTGGCATGATAGAAAAGAGGTTAGAATGGAAGATGGATGGAGATGGGTGAAATGGTGGTTGGGTTTGGTGTGGGTGGGTGGGTGGGTGGGTGAATGGATGGATGGATGGATGGATGGATGATGGATGGATGGATGGATGGGTAGGGTGGGTGGTAATATGGTGGGTGAAGTGGTGGGGGTGGATGGATGATGGATGGATGGATGGATGGATGGGTGGAGGATAGAGACTTGATGAGCGTGAGTGTGAGCGTCTGTAGTATAATGTAGTAGATGAACTTGATCACAACACAAGCGTACCTGATTCAAACTCCGCGGCGGGCATGTTTGAAAGCAAATTAGTCCTCTTGAATTTTTAGGAATGATAAAGAAATAGACCTCACCGCTAAAAAGCAATAGCAAACTACTGAATGTATAAGTTGTGCCTGGAAAATCGAGGACTCGTTTACTGTTATTGATGGCTTAGTCATGTAAAGGATATGTCACGATTTTTTATTATATAGCAAGTTCGAAAATTTACAAAATAATGTAGCGGTTTATACGAGTAAATACGGTAAGTATTCTCTCAAAGTGTGGACTCGATTTCTATTGTCGAAATGTTCCCACGATTCTTATTCATCAAAGAATGTTCTGAGTGTTTATGCATTTATTACCGTATATATGTGTGTGAGTGTGACGCGAGGTATCTTATTGAAAGTAGTTCATTGAGAGTCCTGTGTTTTGTGCTAGAGTCCATGAATGTGTCATGTGCTCTTTGGAGTGACGCAAGATGCCAGGAATGTGTGTGGCGTAGATGTTAGCGGCTCGACTCTCGTTTTAAAGCTTCTCGGTTCGCTCCATCGTGTAGCCATCTGGATATTTTTCCAGAGATCCCTGATCTCAGTGTAAGCGAAATCTAGTTCCTAGTCCTAACGGAGACGGACAATAAAACATATGTCCCGTGTCCAAGTAGAGCACGTAAAAGAACCATTGGCAGTTTAAAATAGAGAATAGCAGGCTGCAAAGCCGCAATAAGGGTTAGTTAGTTTGTTCCTTTCGTGCCAAAGGCGGCACATAGGGCAGTGGTTTTAGATCTCCATGTGATACGGTTCTTTGCTAGTAGTTGGAGATCTTGTATGGTTTTACATCCCAATAGTTTGCTTTCTTGTTGGATGGTTCTTCGAAGAGTGGTCTTTGGTCTTCCACGTTTTCTTTTCCCAACTGGTGACCACATAAGGGCTTGTCGATTTAGTCTCTTTTCGTCTGATCTAAGAACATGACCTAAATATTTCCACCTTCGTTTCCTTATATAGGTACAATCAATAGTACAATCAATAGTACAATCAATAAGGTACAATCAATAAGGTACAATCAATAAGGGTACAATCAATAAGGGTACAATCAATAGGGACAATCAATAAGGGTACAATCAATAAGGGTACAATCAATAAAGGTACAATCAATAAGGGTACAATCAATAAGGGTACAATCAATAAGGGTAAATCAATAGGTACAATTCATTAAAAAGATTTCAAAAATAAAACTACTACAAAATATTTTTACTCTTTTAAATTACATCTTGTACCCTCGACGGTGCTACGGAGTTCACGCACTGTCGCTGATATCTTCATGTGTCGGAGAGATCTAAGCACATACGATTACTCACCGAAGTGCAATGTTGATGGTCCTATCAATCAAATCAAAAATCATAATATTTGGAGCGGGCAGCGGTTTACCAGCCTGCTCTTCTCGATTTTGAACTGCCAAGAGTGTTTTAGTGCTTCACTTGAACACGGGACCTACGTTTTATCGTTAGTCTTCGATAGGACTAGGAACTCGATCTCACCTACATTGAGATCAGGGATCACTTTGCACAAGAAAACAGTAGTTAAACTTCCGATACACTCTAACATCGAATCTTCGCCGGAACTACCATATAAGTGCTCTAGCAGCAAGTACCAAACTAACCCTTACTATTTTCTTCCTCTCTCTCATATCTTCTCCCTTCCTCTGTTATTGTTTATCAAATTTCAAAGAAAACATTTTTTTCTTTTATTTATTTTTGCTATAATTTTTTTAAACTTTATTCTTTTCTTAATTCTGATTTTTTAACTTCCTATTTAACATTTGACTGTTCTTTAACGTTAATTTGTTTTCTTTTCTTGTTTCCTTCTTCATTTTCTGATGATTTCTTGTTTGATAGTTCTGATGTCAAAAACTGATGTTCACTTCATTTAATCTGAAAACATGAAACATTGCCTCGTGATAACTGAATTTTTTATGTTTCAATAGTTTTCGTTTCTTCCTCTCTTTTTACTTTATTTCTTCAAAGTTTTTTTTTCATTTATTTTTTCCATTTTCATCCCTTCCATTCTTTCTCTCTTTCATTCATTTCTTCCATTCTTTCACTTTTGTCATCCTCTACCCCTTCTCTTTTTTCCTTTTTCACTTTTGTCATCCCTTCCATTCTTTCTCTCATCATTATTTCTTCCCTTTCTTTCACTTTTGTCACCCTTCCATTCTTCTCTCATTCATTTTTTACTTCCTTTCCACTTTTGTCACCCTTCCATTCTGTCTCTCATTCATTTCTTTCTTTTCTTTCACTTTTGTCACCCTTCCATTCTGTCTCTCTCTTCATTCTTTCTTCCTTTCTTTCACTTTTGTCATCCCTTCCATTCTGTCTCTCTCTTCAATTCATTTCTTTCTCTCTTTCTCTTTGTCATCCCTTCCTTATCCTTCTTCTCCTTCTTCGAACGCTCCATATCGACCACTTGCTAACCACTCTGTGTGATTTGTATGTGATCTGAGCCTAAGAGCACTTGTATGTTGTGATAGTTATTCTCCTACAAATAGGCCAGCGCATCCGGCTTCTTCGACACTTTTTATTTACTAAGGTAGTTCCTAGTCCTCTTCCTTAGTCACCTTTTACGACATGCCTTGTAGATCGCAGTGGTACTATTCTTTACTCCCCTTGCAAGCCATGATAACACACGGGCGTCACCGCTTCCAAGAAAGTACAAACTTGATGACAAGAAAGTTTGATGTACGGAAATATACAAATCTGAGATGGTCAGACCAGACCAGACCTGGAGAAAACCGTGGGTAGGCTGTGGTGATATTAAGTAGATTGGCGTTTAAGGACAAAGACAAGTGTGTATAGTATCACATACATAAGCAAATATTTAATTAAATATAAAACTAACGACAATCCCACGTTTTGATCATAGGTCTTTTTCAAGGAGACACATAGACAGGAAGAAAAAACATTCAATAAACTAAAACGTAGACCGAAATAAGAAGAATGGCAAACGTCACGACAAGAAAAAGGGAAAGGAGTACACACAGATACACTCCTTGGAGTTTCCAGAAGCAACAACATCAATAACAACACCTGTGGATTCTTGGTTCTGAGAACAGCTACCACCACACGGTACCATGGACGTCCACATGGTAAGGCAAGGGTTGGGGTGTAAGGCAAGGGTTGTGGTGGGAGGCTAGGGTTGGGGTGAGAGGCAAGAGCGACCCCCTGGTAAATGAATTTCTCATAACACAGTAATATGGCTTCTTAGTCAACTTCAGAATCAGATACCGAGCCTATGTTGCCAGAGCTCTCATATGGAGCAAAGAATAATAGCACTGTGACCTACAAGACATGTCGTAAGAGGCAACTGAGGTAGGGGCCTAGCCTAGTAACTAAAATTATTCGCAGAAATCGGATGTGCTGGCTTACTTCTAGGCGTCTAACTGACACAATGTACAATCGCTCTTAGTCTCGGATGGATCACATACAAATCACAAAGAGTGATTAACAAGTGGTCAATATGGAGCGTTCGAAGAAGAAGAAGAAGAAGAAAAAGGAGAAGAAGAAGAAGAAGGAGAAGAAGAAGAAGAAGGAGAAGAAGAAGAAGAAGGAGAAGAAGGAGAAGAAGAAGAAGGAAAAGAAGAAGAAGAAGAAGAAAGAAGAAGAAGAAGAAGAAGAAGAAGAAGAAGGAGAAGAAGAAGAAGAAAAGAAGGAGAAGAAGAAGAAGAAGAAGAAGAAGAAGAAGAAGGAGAAGGAGAAGCAGAAGAAGAAGAAGAAGAAGAAAAGGAGAAGAGAAGAAGGAGAAGAGAAGAAGAAGGAAGAAAGAAGAAGAAGAGAAGACGAAAGAAGAAGAAGGAGAAGACGAAGAAGAAGAAGAAGAAGAAGAGAAGAAGAAGAAGAAGAAGAAGAAGGAGAAGAAGAAGAAGAAGAAGGAAGAAGAAGAAGAAGAAGAAGAGAAGAAGAAGAAGAAGAAGAAGGAGAAGAAGAAGAAGAAGAAAGAAGAAGAAGAAGAAGAAGAAGAAGAAGAAGAAGAAGAAGAGAGAAAGAAGAAAGAAGGAGAAGAAGAAGAAGAAGAAGAGAAGGAGAGAAGAAGAAGAAGAAGAAGGAGAGAGAAGAAGAGAGAAGAAGAAGAAGAAGGAAGAAGAAGGAGAAGAGAAGAGAAGGAAGAAGAAGAAGGAGAAGAAGAAGAAGGAAGAAGAAGAAGGAGAAGAAGAGAGAAGGAGAAGAGAAGAAGAAGAAGAGAAGAAGAAGAAGAAGAAGAAGAAGAGAAGAAGAAGAAGAGAAGAAGAGAAGAGAAGAAGAAGAAGGAAGAAGAAGAGAAAGAATCAGACACTTATGTCTGGATTGGCATATGTTTAGTTCTGTACTAGTTAACATTTATGTTGGAAGTTCTGACATAATCATATACTGGTTATTCCTGGTGTCTAAATCATTCTTCCTAATTGAAATATAACTTTTGCCTAGGTTAGTATCTGTCTATAACCGACGTTCTGAGTTCGAATCAGCTGCGACAGTTGTTGCAATTGTTCCTGATTTACAAAGGGCGATGCCACCCGTTCAGGAAGCAATGGCAAACTACTGAACGTATAAGTGGTGCCTAGAAATCAACGACTTGTTTACTGTGGTGATGGCTGTCCTTTAGGATATGCCACGATTTTCTAACTTTTGCAGTGGCGGATCGTGATCATTTTTGTTGGTAGGGCCAGACAAACATTTTCGGAAAAATCATGGATTTGTGTTAGGTTATATTTTAATTTATTTTTAAAAATACACATTACACATTAATTTTAGTGGGGCCCGGCCCCTAGGCCCTAATGACGAGCCGCCACTGACTTTTTGATATGAATGAAGTGATTCTACCTCTTAATAAGAATGTTAACAAATTCCACTGTATACAGAGGAATATCAGGAGAGGATGCGAGAGGAAGACCTCGAAAAAACATGGATAGATGGCATAGCAGAATCCATTCAAAAAGTCAAATTAAATATCAACCTCACCACTAGAGTATAAAACCACGACACTGAACAACAATTCGGTAACAGTGTGACAACACAAGAAGATAAAAGGTGTATGTAAATCTGCGAAACGCGTAATCACAAAGTACTGTAGTTTTACAAATCACAAAAACAATGACAATATACAGCAACGTTTCGACCAGCAAGGCCTTTATCAAGCAAACGAACAAGAGAAGTGACGAATTTTAAAAAACAATTACATATGAACGACTAGATACGGAGACATTCAAACGTTTCTAATGAAAATCTGGGAATAAAAACGAATAACGAAATAAATGTAACAAAAAAACACACATAAAAACTAGAAATTGAAAAGAAGAGAAACAATAAAACATCAAGTAAATATATAGCTTGAATACAAGCAACATATGCACATATAGATTACAAGGCACGAGAAGAGAAAGTATAGTTTTACTGCAGTCTCATATATATTATGCAAATCTGGTATTCTCCATATCAGAGCCCGTTCTAAAAATCTCTTACTGAATCTCAGCCTGAAGATGTAAGGCAATTCAGGACTGAAGAAAAGAAAGAGAGACAATTTGCATAGAGACGCTTGCTCCGTGTGTATCTTTTTTCGACCTGACTCTGAAAGGCAAAACAGGATTCGAGAATAAATATAGAAACCACCAACTAAATTTTTCATGTTGCCCCCTTCTGGAAAAATTTATGTGAACGCCCATACATAGTACAGGGTGTTCAACTTAAAAGCAGCATATGCCTATGAATGGAGCTAATCTGGCATATATGTATGGAAATGAGAAGGTTCAGTTATGACGTAGTATAGGTCAAGATTGTGTGATGGTGTGTAATTGTAATAGGGGGAAGACTGCAGTAAAACTTGTTAAATAGCGAAACACGTACAAACAAAGTACTATAGTTTTACAAAATACAGAAACAGTGACAATAAACAGCAACGTTTCGACCAAAAGGCCTTTATCAAGCAAACGACACAACAGGAGTGACGAATTATAAAGAACACTTACAAATGTACGATAACGGCAACATGCAAATTTATCTCTAGTTATCGTCAGCCTTCTAGTAATATCTAGTAATAGAGATAAATTTGCATGTTGCCGTTATCGTACATTTGTAAGTGTTTCTATAATTCGTCACTCCTGTTGTGTCGTTTGCTTGATAAAGGCTTTTGAGTTCGATATCGTTGCTGTTTATCGTCACTGTTTCTGTATTTTGTAAAACTATAGTACTTTGTTTGTACGTGTTTCGCTGTGTAATTGTAGAGCGGGAAGGGGCGATGAACAAATGTGACGTAGGACGAGCTAGTCAGAACCGGTTTAAATAGTAAATAAACACAACGCGATATGTTATCTGGCAACTTTCGATTTGTCAATGGGGCTGCAATTATCTTGAACACCCTGTACAAGTACGTTGTCTGACCTCTACCAGCAACTCTGTTCATTTCAAAGCCTCCACTTTCTCCATTAACAGAAAAACAAAACAAAAACACCAAAAACTTACTGCCTGTGTACACGACTTTTTAGGACGGTGTAGGACCATAGGGACGTGAGACAGAAATTTAATAAGTACAGCCACAACGAAAGAAGAATAAACATGGTCTTACAAACAATTAAACAACTAATAACTGTGGGGAATGGAACTGATAAGAAAACAAAGATCAGAATACTAAGAACATGCATATTCCCAGTGGCAACGTATGGATGTGAAGCATGGACATTTAACAAGACAGTGGAAAAACATATATGTGCTTTTGAATATAAGTGCTACAGAAGAGTCCTCCGTATATCATGGACAGAGAAGAGAACAAATGGATATATCTAGAATGAACTCAAAATCAAATCAAATTGGCTGATGCTACAAATAAGACTGAGAAAATTCAATTATTTTGGATATAGAAAGGGACACGAAGATTTGGAGAAAAACATCATGGAAGGATGCATACCGGCAAAGAGGAAGACCACAGAGATGATGGATTCAGGATGTAACTGATGGTTTGAGCATGACGGTTGCAGAGGCAGGACATCTGGCCTATGAGAGAGAGAAATTCCGAAGTACTGTTAGGATGGCAAAGTTCTGATCAGGAGACAAGCTATTTGATGATGAGTCACAACAAAACTGTTCAGGTTATGATTTTTTCTTTATACCCCGAAATTTAAAAAAACTTCACCTTACGGAGGACCGAACCTGGGTCCCCCGAATAGGAGTCAACATTCTTCTTCTTCTTCGATCGTTCTTTTTCGGCCATTTTGATGATTCTTGTTGTGATGTAAACAGCCTTTGCCAAGAACGGTTTTTACGTCACAATCTTCAGTACCATTTGGAGGTCTGGTGCTTGTCCTTCGGCGATGTGTCCGATTTCAACCAGCTTTTACTGGGTTCGCTCTCGGTCAGCCTTTGGCTGTCCCCATTATCTGCAAGCTAGCAGGTTAGTCCGTATTCTGATCCATTAAGCAAGACTATAGAAGACTAAATATATTTTTTTCCTCCAACTTTCTCAACACTTTTATAGAACACTAAATGTCATCATGCCCTTATACGCTTCCATATGACACGTAATTCAACCCTCTTAGTTTTAAATGACATAATTTTATCCACTTATCTTTTTCACATCATAATTTTATCTTTTAACGGCACAATTTCATTCCCTTATCCGGTAACAACAGAGTTAGATATTTTCCGATCTCTAGGAGAAAACGATAATCGACTTTCAAAATTTCTCTTTATAGACTTCCGTTTATCCAACTCACTTTATCCTTCCATTACAGCCTTCCCTCTCTTCATCGTCATCTTTATTGGTAACCCTATTCTAACATTGTTTACCTCTCGTTGCATCTTGTTGCCGTCTCCCGCGTCCACGGAAAATGGTGCAAATTCTGTGAGAAAATTTGTTGTCCTTTCAAGTATCGATTTTCTAATGGGGGGCTTTTTGAGCCCAGTTTCCATCGCTCGTTGAATGAAGGAGAAATTGTATGGAGAGCAGTGGATGAAAAAAGGAGTGACAGAAGGAGTGGATGTATTCATCCTCAATCCAGGAGCGGAAATTTGTTTTAAAAAAGGACATTTTCTTGCAAATTTGAGGTGCGCAATTCAGGGGCGGCAACACATTCTTTCTTTCTTCCTTTCAATTTGCCTAAATTATGTGTTTTCTTGTCTGTTTGTCTTAACGTAATTCTGTGCTAGTTTTACGTTTTTGAAATGTTGAAACTGAAAGAACTCAAAATTGTTCGATGTGGAAGTCAAACGATACCACACACACACACGCATACAAACACTCACATAATTGTGTATATACACGGAGATCTCTGTAGCGTAGAGGTTAAGTGCTCGTCTCTCGTGCCAAAGGTAACCATGTTCGCTCACTCGTGCAGGCATCGGAATATTTTTCAAGAGATGAAAGATCTCAGTGTAGAGTAGAACGAGTTCCTAGTTCTATCGGAGACGGACGATCAAGCGTAGGTATTGTGTTCAATCTGAGCACGTAAAAGAACCCTTGGAACTTCAAAATCGAGAAGAGCAGGCTGGAAAGTCGCAGCTCGGAAAAAAATCATTAGAAATCATTAGAAAGATTAAAAATAAAATTTTTACAAAAATATCTTCACCATCTTCAAAATTACATAGGGACCCGCGCCGGTGCTACGGAGATCACTGCAGCTGAGATCTTCCTGTGTAAGAAAGAGATGGCTGGACACATGGTTGTTTACCGAAGTGCAGTGATGATGGTCATATCACTCTATCAATCAATCAATCACTATTTATAGTTATGATAAAAACTTTAAAGGTTTAGTACACTGAGAACAAAATGCTCTATGTAAAAAGCCACTACAGCGACTGGGTAACACATATTTGTACTCCTCTATAGTGGTTTACGGTATAGATTGGGTTAAAATATGTTCGAATCATTATCATGTAGCATTTAATTTGCAGAACTTCTCTATCATCACAGCCCGTCTGAAAAATTATTGGACGTTCGAATACCTTGGCTATGTAATTATCAACATCGCCTCCGGTATCAACAAGATGGCAGTTTCATTTTTGTGATTATGGCTAACGGCTCATTTTTCATTTTGTTTGTGTTTTTAGAGTCATCTGGGGGCCTCTATGACGAAGTGGTTTAGGAGGCGGCAGGAGAACGTGCATGAGACAGAGAGTGCCTGAGTAAGATCTTACAATCCTGAGCTCAGATACTGCAAGCTTCTAGTAACTTCTTTTTTTTTCCAATTCTGTTGCTCACAGCGTCAGGATCCTGTTTTCTTCACAGCGTCAGGATCCTGT
Source organism: Arion vulgaris (assembly GCA_020796225.1). NCBI lineage: Eukaryota > Metazoa > Mollusca > Gastropoda > Stylommatophora > Arionidae > Arion > Arion vulgaris. Next base: position 30,373,369 of record CM036772.1, read on the forward strand.
TTGCTTACGCGTCAGGATCCTGTTTTGCTCCAGCGTCAGGATCCTGTTTTGCCTCACAGCGTCATGATCCTGTTTTGCCTCACAGCGTCAGGAATATAAGAGATTTCTATCTACGAGCCCGTGTGTGCGATTCATAAATAGTGTCTTTCGTCGCCTCTGTTATCTCTGAGGTCCATCTTTGCGTGGCAGGCCTTTTGCTTTGTATCCATTGTATCGGAGCAACATCGCTCTTTGAGGTGCACTGTCTGTTGGTAATCTGCTTACGTGGCCAAATCATTTAATGTGTTGTTTCTTGACGAAGTTTAGTACTGATGTTGTATCCACTTTTTTACCTGATGTCTTCATTTTTCAACCGGTCTCTTCTTGTTACATCCAGCATTCTGTGTGGACATTTTATCTCTGTTGTGACTAGTTTTCTTCTATCATTTGATGCCAGCGTCCAGGTTTGGACGTGACACACAGACCGGTCGATAAAACTGGACATGAACCATGGTGACCAGGTCAGAGAAAAATGGCGATGGATCGGGCACACCCTATGGAAGACACAATATAGTGTCACTTGACAAGCACTTGAGTGGAACCCGCAAGGAAAACGAAAAAGAGAACGCCCTAAACAACCTGGAGACGAAGTCTTCTTGAGGAACTGAAGGGGGCTGAACTGTCCTGTGAGACCATAAAGAGAACTGTCAGAGACCGAGAAGAGAGGTGAACAACTGCTGATGCCCTATGCTCCACAAGGAGCGGAGAGTAATAAATCAAGTCAATATCTTAAATGTAAATGAGAAAAAAGCAAGAAACTATAAAATATAAAATCACGAGATTGAAACCCCTGGGCTCTAGCCCCTAAAGCGCATTCTTTAATACTGCACTGCCTTTAATCTTGTCATTTAATCCTCCTTTCCAGACATATCAATCAAGTGTCATGTTTAGCGGTGTGACCGATCAATGTCTTTCTACAACTTCCTCTCCCTGGTGCAATTTATCAGTTCTAAGACTTTTTGTCGAACCACGATGTTAGACTATTTAACATCATCTCCTTCTGTCTTCCTTGATCTTTTCTTCCTTCTATTTTATCCGTTGTCACCAAATGTTCAAAGCACTTCTCTAGCGTCATGTGTTTGAATAACAATGTCTAGCGTCATGTAAGAATAACAATGCATCATGTAAGAATACAATGTCTAGCGTCATGTTTAAAGCATCCACTTGTATTTTCAAAGTAGCTAGTATTCTGAAACAAGCCTAGCGTCCTGGAGAAAAGCTAGCGTCATTATTTGAAAAATATGTAAGCGTCATGTATTTGAATAACAATGTCTAGCGTCATGTATTTGAATAACAATGATTGTTCTATTCTTCTTTCCATGTTTACAAGCATCCACTTGTATATTTCTAAAGTAGCTAGAAGTCTAACCCACAGGGGAAGGCCTATACCGACCTGGAGAAGAGAGCTGGAGTCTAATATTTAAAAGATATGTAAAACATGAACAGAAATGGAAGGGGTGGAAAGAGAGAGGAAGAGCTGGAAGAAGTTTGTTGAAGACATGTGCTCCGTTAGGAGTTGAAATGTGAAGAAGAAGAAGAAGAGGAAGTTAGTGGTCTACTGGAGTTTTCTAATGTTTCCATATAGCTTGTCTTGGACTAATATGAGAGTTAGCCATGTGTTTACTTGTTCATTGTATGTTGAACATTCTTGCAAGATGCGTATCTCTGTCACCTTGCTTCTGCCACATGTGCATATGTCAGTATTGTATATCTTGTACTTGTTAAACAGATACCAATTTCTCTCCTACGAATACAGACAGATAATGAACTACGTACTATGAAATTTAGTGAAGTTAAAATAAATCGAATCAAGAAAGAAAATTAGAATATCTTCTTCTTCTTCTGCGTTCTCACTAGATTGGGATTTCAGAGTCTCTAATAAAGGCAACCGTCTGTCTCAGATTATCAGCCACGCCATACAGTTTGTCTTGGACGCTAGTGTAAGTGGGCCACCTCTTTCTTCTCAAGTCTGCATACTGGGGCAGTTCTGTAGACCTATGTTTTTTGCTTCCCATTTGTGCCGACCTCTTCCCGCAGTAAGTTTTGGTCACCCTCATGATGGTAGGTCTGACATTCTTACTGCGGGGCTAAATCTCCGAGGCAGATTGGCGACCGTAGAATCCGTTATCCAATTGCTCATTGTGAGGGTCGTTGCACCATGTTATGCGCCTTACGGCCTGGTGCATCTGTTTTCTGCAAGCATTTGTTTCGGATTAGCATTCCCTAGCGGACACGAGCATCTGATTTCAGCCTCATTAGTCACCTCCTACGACATGCGTGGCAGGTAACAGTGGTTCTATTCTTTACACCCAAATTTAGGCCCCGGTAACCACTCCGGCAAAATTAGAATATTAAACTCCAATGTTTAAAATGGACGATTAACAAAGCGACGGAGATCATTAATGTCTTTGAATGCAAATGCTACAGAGGAGTACTTAGAATACCATGGACAGAGAAAAGAACAAATACTTCTGTTCTGCAACAGATTGATATTAAAGACAGCTGGCGCCCGTCTGCCCAGGGTGTTCGTAGCGCGTTGGACTACGGGTGACTATCCCTCTGTGTGTGCGGGTTCAATTCCGCGGGATAGCAGAAAAAGCCACAGATTCCTCAGATTTACGGTGTTCGTGGCATCGAACCGAAGGGTTACGATGTCCATGGCACCGAACCGAAGAGCTGAAAAGCCCAAGTGCTTCTGGATCGGAAAAAAAAGAGAGCTGGCTATTAAAGAGCATAATATCAAAGAAAATTAAATATTTCGGACACATCAATCACCGCTAAAAAAATAATATTAGAGGGAATGATGCCTGGAAGAAGAATGAGAGGAAGACCTAGAAGACGATGGGTTCAAGATGCCATTGACGATCTGAGAATGACTGCTCTGACGCCGGTCAACGTGCACAGAACAGAAAGTTTTTCAGGACTACTGTCATGGGAGCCAAGTTACGGAAGGGACAAGCTACTTGATCTTTCTTTCTTCTTTCTTTCTTTTGTCCTTCTCTGCTTTTTGCCGCTAGGCGTAGCAGGTTTAACTGATGATCGGTTTCCGAGATAATGCACGCTCGGTCGCTTGATATGGTATGGTATTGTGGAGTTTTAAGATGTCTGTGACTCCATCAACCCATCTTTTTCTTGGTCTGTCCCTTCCTCTTGATGATTCCATTTTCAGGTTGTACGCTCTTGCAACTGGTGTATTCGGTTCATTCTGACCAAGTGGCCAAACCATTTGAGTCTCTTTTTTTCGATAAATCTAATAGCAGGTGTTGTTCCGACTGTTCTTCTAATTTCCTCATTTCTTATATGGTCTCTTCTTGTTTTATTTACTGCTTTCCTCAGGCATCTCATTTCGCATCTGGTAATTTTCCTTTCTTGTTCTTTTGTCAGTGCCCATGTTTGGCTCTGGTAGCACAGTGTTGGTATAAAGATTGAATTTATAATCTGTCTTTTAGTCACTACTGGAATAGCTGGGTGTTTCAAAATTGGGGTAAGCTGGTATGTAATGTTGTTGACTTGCTGGATTCTGGTTTCGATCTCTCTGTCCAGTCTACTATCAGATGTGAAGATACTTCCAAGGTATTTGAATTCTCTCACCTGCTTTAGCGTTTGGTCATTTATTTTATGTTGATATCTTTATGTTCTCTGCTTATAGTCATGACTTCTGTCTTTTGAATATTGATCTTCATGTTGTATTTGAGGCAGCTATTGTTGAGTAAGTTTATGTGTTCTTGAAGCTGTTCAATATTATTATGGAATATACACTGGTCGTCAGCAAAGAGCAGTTCATTTTGTTGGTCTGCGTTGAGTGATGCTTCGTCTATTTTGGTGATACTATCCATGTATATAATAAAGAGGAGAGGTGATAAAACACATCCTTGCCGTACTCCTGATGTTACTGGAAACCAATTTGTGAGTCCGGCGATTGTTCGTATGGCACTTTCACTTTCTATATATAGCTACTTGATGATGATGTTTAAATACTGTTCTGCTGTATGCGTCAGAAACATAGAAAAGGGCATTCATCAACTAGTGTCTGCGCAGAATAGAGAGACTGAGATGGTATGATAGAGTTGTAAATGAGGAACTTATGGAGTTAACAAGACAGATTCCACTGACTTAAGAAGAAAAGAAAAGACAACGGCGATGGATAGGGACATATCTTGTGAAAACTGAGGGAATATAACGAGAATGGTCATTTCCTTAAACAAACAGAGAAAATGAAATAGTGGAAAGTCTATAAATACATGGAGAAGAACTTTGAGGCAGAGATTAAATATATAGAAGAATTGGGATGAGCTGCAGGAGGTATCTAAAAGGAAGGGTTACCATCAGTTGTTTAAGGACATATGCCCCTAATAGGGGTTTAATAGACGTAAGAGAGAGATAGATTACTAGATTGCAAGAGCTGGGACTTACGTTTGGGAGTGGACAGAAAAGAACAGCATAACAGGTATATGAGTAGGCTAATCAATTAAAATCGAACTGGTTCGGTCAGTCGCTGGATCCTATTGGCTATATTGCGAAGGAGATCGGAACACCTATAGCATGTCCGGAGTGCAATGAAGATATCCCAAACTGAAGCTGAGAGAAAGAGATAGTGTGAGAGAGGGAAAGAGACACAGAGTTGTTTTCTGTAAATTACAGCAATCAAATTCTACCATGAAGATTTAGTTTGTGAATAAATTGGTATTTTTTTAGTCACAACGTCATCTAAAATCCTTAGCAACCACTAATTATCGTTGGTTGCTATGTAAACTTTTTTTATTTCTTTAACAGTGAACTAATTGAAATAAAACAGTGAAATTATAATTGTACGAATAGCTGGGTAAAGATATTAAAAAATAAGCATTGCATAATCAATTTTTTTTTTATTCTCACAATGCGTTTTTAAATTAACAGTACAAAATTTTTGAGACCAAATACTTTGGGGCCATTTTCACTGTAGATGGAAGTATCGATAAGGAAATCAGCAATCGATGCACAAAGACTAATACGACACTGGGAACAGTTAACACCAATGTTGTCATAAAAAGAGGTACGCTAGATATTAAAGCAAATCTTATCAGAACGATTTTCTGGCCAACACTATGTTAACAGTGTCAAATATGGCCAATAATTGCAGCTAATGAGCGGAAAAATCATAACGGCGGAAATGATGAGCCATCCAGGAGCTGCAGGTGTGACAATAAGAGACAAAATTAGAAATGAAGAAATCAGAAGAGGACTGGATGTGTAAACAGTCATGCAATTCATAAAAGAACAAAGATTAAATGGTTTGGACACCTGACAAGAATGCCTGGTATCGACTACCACAGAGAGCCACACTGAAAAAGTATAACTGGTATAGATCAAGAGGAAGACCACGCAAAACAATGAGCGACAGGCATCAAAAGAACACCTTCTTAAGAAAAGAATGAATTAAAAGAAAGCTTACATAGTGCCTTAGAACAAACACATATGAGATCACTAACCCCACCCTCCCTTTCCCTCACAAGCAGTTCTATAAAGAAGTAAATGGTGGAAGAGAAGAAGAGGCATATTTTTGAACAATGTTCTGTTCTTGTACATTATGTGAAGATGTTAGAACACGAAACACGACTAAATAAATTGCAAAACTGTACGTTTGGCTTGTGGAGGTGGTGTCAGTAAAGAAATGGAAAAAAAGTGTGAGGCCCCGAAAAGAATGTTTCATGGCGACAGATTTGTAACACGAGAAACTGAACTTCAGTTTCGCTCTAAGACGTCTAAAGGAGGTTTCTAAAGCAGAAGAATTGACTTCATTGCACCGGGTTTAACCTCATATGGCTCGGTCCTTCTCAGAAATGACACGCCTGAACTCTATAGCTCCGGCACCAATCCTAGGGGTCTCTGAGAAAAAATGCACTCGTGAACAGAACGGCACGGTCTGGATTCGAACCCAAGACATTCGACTCGCAAGGCAAGGGAGTAACCACATAGACTCCGAAGACACCATAACACACTTTCATGGGGGCTGTTTTAACAAAACAAAGGTAAGCTATAACGACATCTGAATGGCCTGTATTCAATCTTACACGTGCTAATTTTTGTTGGTAGTTCCTTACGAAACAATGGTAGTTTCTACTGCAACAATGGTAGTTCCTACTACAACAATGTAGTTCCTACTACAACAGTGGTAGTTCCTTACTGCAACAATGCTAGTTCCTTACTACAACAATGGTAGTTCCTTACTGCAACAATGGTAGTTCCTTACTACAACAATGGTAGTTCCTTACTACAACAGTGGTAGTTCCTTACTGCAACAATGATAGTTCCTTACTGCAACAATGGTAGTTCCTTACTACAACAATGGTAGTTCCTTACTACAACAGTGGTAGTTCCTTACTGCAACAATGCTAGTTCCTTACTGCAACAATGATAGTTCACTGCACAATGGTAGTCTCTGTGAGGGTCTATGTAGTGTGGAAGTAATGCTCGCCTCTAGCTGTAAAGGTGATCGGTTCGTTCCCCGCGTGGAGTGATCGAATATTTGTTCATAGAATCCTGATCTCAGCTTAGCCGATATCTTATAAGATGGTTGGGTGGTCTGACATTGTGGTTTGACACAAGATCCACGTCATAACTAATGCAACTGCAAACGGGGAAAAGTTGTGAAGAGACATGATCGCCTGCTTCAGCATACATGGTACCTGATTGAAATGTCTGGAAATATGGATGAATTGGCGATTTAAAGATAATGTCATACTGGAGAATAGGCTTTTAGGGGTTGCAGGGGGACTGCCTAGAGTAGTTGATAGTAGCTCGGCCTGCTAGCTGTGAGACGCCTCATAGCTCGGGTTCGAACCTACTGTCCGGCATTTGTTCGAGTCCCTGGTCTTACTCAGGACGATAACGTGAGTACCTCTGAAGTCGAGAAAATCTGCCTGTATGGCGAGGGAATACTAATTACGAGTACATTGAGCACACGGCTGCCAGTGTAAAGTAATTTACAATGTGCACGCTACCGCCATTGTAAGAAATTGGAAAAACGGATTTTCACGCAAAATCAGTTTCAGAGATGAAACTTCGTCTGAGTTGAAAGCGGACGGAAAAAAAAAAAAAAAAGGTTGCAGTCCAGGGCTTCCATCCGATGAGTAAATAATTTAGTTTCGGTTTTTTTCTTCTTTTGACTGACACTGTCACCGTGTTGTTGCCTAGTATAGGGTTTTCTGTTTCTGTTTTTCTCTTGCGCTGCTCTAGGAATGATACCGGTTGCTTACGCCTCAGTATCAGGGTTCGACTGTCTGATTTTTCTGAGCTGACTCAGATAGGCTGAGTGAGAAAATTTCCTTATTAAAAATGATTCCTGCTTATACATTTCTCTATTTTGTTCTATTGTTTCTTTTCTTATTCCTGATGTCTGCTCTAGAAGAAATCGTACGTAGTTGTTGCCTTATTAAGGGTCTGACTCATTTCTTCTTTTGTGGTTTGTGAAGTTTAAATTTAAAAAGTTCTTCATACCATTCTATTTTTTCAATGTCTTCTGTCTTCTTTCTGTGTTCTGTTGGTAATTGAAGACTCGCATTTACGTAGTTTTTTGCATTCTTATTGTGCTTTATTCATTTGTTTGTCTGTACTTAAAGATCGCCTCAACATGCTTTGATTCTGTAAATCTTGTTTTTTACTTTCAGGCATATTTAGACATGTATATTACTGACTGTATGTCTCATTGTCCTGCAGCTCTACAATAGCTAACATGCTGTTATCATGTTATCATGCCTCCTTTTCCTAATGTTTTTTTTAATGTCATGTTACCAGCGTCCTCTTGGTCGTGCCCTGACAGAAATCATACCCTCCAGCTTTGCGCTCCCTAAACCATTCCAACACTTAATGTGGCCCAAATATTTCAGGTTCCGCAAAATACAGAAGAGAGGTCAAACGAGCGGCGCGACAGAGTTGGGTCAAAACGACCGAATCCCTGAACCTCGATAGGGACGGCCATAAACTGTGGAAACTTGCAAAAGCGCTGAGTGATGAAAACACCAGCAGACCACCAATAGTCTTCGAACAAGAAAAGAAGATGGCTTCGGGTAGGGAAGCAGCAAACATTCTGATGCAACAATATGCCGAAGTCAGCAGAGTAAGCATAGCAAAGGAAAAAGTCGATGCCGCCAAGAGAAAAGAACGGGCTCTCCAAGGCGAGCCAAGAAAAGCAGATAGTCACCTAACGGACACATTCACCAGTAACGAGCTGGAAGAGGTTTTAAGGGGCCTAAAACTCAGAAAGTCGCCCGGAAAAGATGGGATCACCAATGAGATGCTTAAAAACTTGGGTAACAGAGCAAAGGCCGCTCTACTGTCCGTTCTCAACATGTCGTGGAGAACAGGCATAGTACCACAAGAATGGAAAGAAGCAATCATGGTACCCATCCTAAAAGCAGGCAAAAATAAACTCGACCCAGCGAGTTACAGACCAATAAGCCTCCTAAGCTGCACGGGCAAGCTTATGGAACGCATGGTGAACAAACGGTTATCTTGGCACTTGGAAAGCAAAGGGCTGCTTATGGCACAACAAGGAGGCTTCCGGAGATACAGATCCACAGAGGATCAAGTAACGTACATTGTCCAGGAAATCGAGGATGGTTTACAAGAAAAGAAACAGACACTGGCGGTCTTGGTAGATATGGAAAAGGCATTTGACACAGTCTGGAAAGAAGGTTTAAGGCTGAAACTCCTCACCCTTGGCGTAAAGGGAAGAATGTACAACTGGCTTGATAGATACCTAGAGAACAGAACAGCAAGAGTTCAGGTCAGGATACAAAAGCATGAAGGCCACACTGGAACAAGGAGTCCCCAAAGGAGGAGTGCTTCTCCGACTCTCTTCTAGTCTTCGTCAATGACATCGCTACATGCCTCCCAGAACGAGTTCACTCTGCCATGTATGCCGACGACTTGGCAATATGGGCGCGAGAAGAGTCAATGCCCACAGCAGAAAATCGACTGCAAGCTACGTTAAATAAACTTGAAGTGTGGTCAGCAAAGTGGAATATGAAAATAAATCCTTCAAAGACCACTTACACTGTGTTCTCCCAGAACAACAAGGATTACAAGATAACGCTTAAAGTCAATGGGCAGAACCTTCCGGAGAGCAAAACCCCAACTTACCTAGGAGTCACACTCGATAGAAAACTGACTTGGTGTACCCAGATCGAAAATGCTACGGCAAAAGCGAGGCATAGGCTAACAATGATGCGTAAACTCGCAGGTTCCACATAGGGAGCAAACACCAGAATTCTCAAGACACTTTACTCTGGTAGAGTGCGACCGATCCTAGAGTACGGTATGGCAGCGTGGAGCAATGCATCTAACAAGCAATTTGCAAAAGTGAGCAATAGTCAGAACCGGGCCTTACGCATCATCACTGGAGCCATGAAGTCCACGCCCATCAAGGCGATGGAGACAATCACCGGCATCCAACCAATGACTGACCGAAGGGACAAAAAAGTACTAGTACTTGCGGAAAAACTCAAACGGCTCGAATCTCATCCAATGCATGAAAGAATGTACAAGTTCGAAAGTGGAGAATACAGAGATCTAACTTCGTTAGAATCTCTAAGGCACTGACCAGAGACCATCCAGTCCTTTCCAAATGCACAGCCAAACCTATCCCGGCAATCGACAAGTGCCCGCCATGGAAAACTATAATGCCAGAACTAAGGGAATCAATCCCAGGCATACTGAACAAAAGGGCCCAAAAAAACCTCGAGAGAAAAATTGCAACAGAAGAGTACATAGAATCAGAGTACCCTGAAAATGAGTGGACGCACGTCCACACGGACGGATCGGCAAATAACGCAATAAGCGATGGCGGTGGGGAATAGTGCTTAAAATCTCAAAGAAAGTAACGGTCAAGAAAGCGATTGCCACGGGCAAATACTCGAATAACTACCGAGCAGAAGCAGAGGCAATCAAAGAGGAGGCCGAAATGATCTTGGAGAGAAGAAGCACTACACGCAACAAGGTCGTGATATTCACCGATGCTCTATCGGTCATCACGGCACTCAAATGCGTTGGCAAAACTGAGATGAATGAGCTCAAAACGTTCCTCGCTGAACTAACGAGTTCACTCAAACGCACCGTCATCCAGTGGATACCGTCACACTGCAACATTAGGGGAAGCGAAGCGGCCGACAAGCTAGCCAAAGAGGGCAGGCGACTACCTCAGACTGATCTCGAGATCAGTTATGAGGAAGTCAAAACAACCATCGGTTCGCACTGTAGAAGCAAATGGGCAAAGACCACCCTCAGTACACAGACAGTGACGGATACTATGGTCTCTCTCGACGTGAACAAGTTGCCATACTTCGCCTCCGTACCGGCCACAACAAGCTCAGAGCCCACATGATCCATAAATTTAAAATTGGTACAACTAGCCTGTGCCCCTGCAAAATGGCAGATATGACGGCAGAACATGTCCTGCAAGACTGTCAACGGTTAGCAGGTATAAGGAAAGAGTGATGGCCACAACACACAGAGCTTCATGAAAAGCTGTACGGAGGAACGGAGTCCCTAAAAACAACAGTAAAATTCATGATAAAAGTTGGTCCATCAGTCTAGGTCGGGAACGCAAGAGAGAGAGATTTCAGGTTCCAAGACATGGTACAGTTTACAAGTCACTGTACCTCAATTTTCAGGTCTTGTAGGGTGTCGAATTTTTATCGTTTTTGTCCAGCGGCTATATTTTTTATCGTTTTTGTCTAGAGTGCTATATTTTTTATCGTTTTGGTCCAGCGTGCTATATTTTTTATCGTTTTTGTCCAGCGTGCTATATTTTTTTTTCGTTTTTGTCCAGCGTGCTATATTTTTTTTTCGTTTTTGTCCAGCGTGCTATATTTTTTTTTCGTTTTTATCGTCAGCGTGCTATATTTTTTTCATCATCAAATAGCTTGTCTTGAGCAGAAATTTGTCACTCTAACACTCCTTCAGAATTTCTCTCTCTCTCTCTCTCTCTCTCTCGTAGGCCATATGTTTCGCCGCTGCAGCCGTCATGCTCAAATCATCAGTTACATCCTAAATCCATCTTCTCCACATTCTCCTCTTTACCGAGATGCCTCTTTCTATGATGGTCCCCTCCAGCCCTTCGTGTCTCTTTATATGTTCAAAATACTTCAATTTTATCATTTTTATTTGTAGCATTATCCACTTTTCGTTGATTTGAGAGCTTTCTGGATAGATCTATTTGTTCTCTTCTCTGCCCATGATATACGGAGGGCTCTTCTGTAACACATTCAAAAACACATTCAAAAACCCATTCTCCACTGCCTTGTTAAATGTCCATGCTTTACACCCATACGTTGCCACTGAGAATATGCAAGCTCTTAGTATTCTGATCTTTGTTTTACTATCAATTTCATTCACATAATGTTTTAGTTGTTTAATTATTTTATGGCCATGTTGTTTTGGTTTGGTTTTCTTCAGCACTTTTTTTTTTTGGTTTCAAAATATTCAATTTTCTTCTTTAATCCTTGTCTTATTATTCATGAGTCACACCCAAATATACAGGGGGGTGGGGAATGTGTTCTCAAAGTTTTACTTCTGTTACGCGTTAGTCTCTTCAAAATAGTTAGCCTCTTAATTGTTTCACAATTTAAAACAAACATACATACAAGTAAGGAAAGGCATGGTGAAAGAACAGATGCAAGAAAGCAGGAGCGATATACATGTTGTGAACAATAAACGGGTGAACAGTCGAATATAGTAATACCAGCATCAAGCAAGGTATAACGTAGACGTTCGTATCTTGCACGACTTTGTATACACGGCAGCGCACCAAATCATGACACTAATACTGATGTAAACAATAAGCTTCTATGACGTCTTGTCTGTCCTCGATCGTATGTAAGCAGCGACCGCACGTGAAATGTGAGACATTCTATGTAGTCTAGCCGGAACGCATGATCGGGGTGGGGGATAGACATTTAAAGGTAGCAGAGAAACAAGAGAACCTTGTTTATAAATGTTTTGTTACCATTAAAAAAATAATAATAATTATAATTTAATAACGATGTTACAACACTCAGTAAATTAGTAACATTTATAGATTTCACAAATTAATATTACGAATATTTGCAGACGAAAACGTACCTTTAAGCGACTCAAAGCAGATACTTGGTATCAATGTAGGTATGATAAAGTTAACACAATTCAGCATACATTTTGCATTACAGTATTCAACAACATTCCACAAGTACGGCGCAACATTGCGAATATAATAAGACACGAAGCAGAGGTGGGTGTGTTATGACTGAAACCGGATCACAACCCTCTCTACTAAAATACATGCGTTATCATTATGTACTCCATAAACAATCATATCTATTTTTATAAGCTAAATTATATAGATAAATAAGTATGTATTCTATTTTTTTATAGCTGTTTTTACTAGCTTAAACTTTAACATGTGTTTTTTTCTGTTATTAAACAAATTCGTGCAAGAATATTAACAAAGGTCATAAGTGAAAGGGCAAAAGTCTAATGTCTTCTGCTACAGTTTATTTTCTAGCGATGATGTCGAGTTTTTCTGATGTTATACACACATAATTCTGCAACCAATAGTCGTTCACTTTATCGCGATATTACTTACTAACTCACACTGATGTTTCTAAATAAATACTTTAACAACTTGAAATTGATATCTTGAGTATTGCCAAATACAAATCATTTTCTACACGCATTTTAATCAATAGTAGTAGAATAATCAGAAAGCAATGGCAAACTACTGAACGTAATAATGGCTAGAAAAATCACAAACAGCGTTACAAAGCTGGGGTTGATTCGTAAAGTACTGTAAAGGATATGCAATTAACCTAGTAGAATAATATATCCTATTGTTTAGAGTAGCGCAGTCCAAAGTGCACCCGCCAACGTCATTGCGCCCGTGTAAAACATTCATGGCGCCCTATTTTACTTTACCAGCTCTAACGTTAATCAGATTTCAAGAAAACACCATTTTCATGGGAAGTGAGGGGGTTGTAATATTCCAAGGAAACACTATCTTCCCGCTTTTGCAATCTTTGTTTTATTTTGTAACCGTTCTACTGTCCTCTAAATCTTGTTTCACTGAAAGGTCGCACTCACTTTTATATTACTGTATTGTTGTTATGAATATAATATATTATAGTAGTAATAATAGTCGTAGTAGTAGTAATATGTAATAATAGTCGTAGTAGTAGTAATAATAGTAGTAGTAGTAATAGTAGTAGTAATAATAGTAGTAGTAGTAATAGTAGTAGTAGTAATAGTAGTAGTAATAATAGCAGTAGTAGTAATAGAGGTATTACTAGTAGTAGTAGTAATAGTAGTAGTAGTAATAGTAGTGGTGGTAGTAGTAGTAATAATAATAATAGTAGTAGTAGTAATAGTAGTATTAATAGTAGTAGTAGTAGTAGTAGTAGTAGTAATAGTAGTAGTAATAATAGCAGTAGTAGTAATAGTAGTATTACTAGTAGTAGAAGTAATAGCCTAGTAGTAGTAGTAATAGTAGTGGTGGTAGTAGTAGTAGTAGTAGTAGTAGTAGTAGTTAGTAGTGGTGAGGCTGTGGTAATACCGAGTACACGGGTGCTATGGAGGTGGACACGTATATTATTGTATTCTTTGAGAGGACAAATAAAACTAAAGAGATGCTCTTGATACAAATTAATCTTTCAATAATTATTTTTTATATAAATACATTGCTGGTGTTTCATTGATTTATTTATTCTCTCTCTCTCTCTCTCTCTCTCGATCACCGCCAAGACCGATGTACCAGATCTTGCCATAAATTCTATTCATGTAGAAATCTGATTCATGCAGCCATTTGTGTGTTTTGCGTCACACCTCCAGCACCAATTGGAGCTCTGGTGCTTATCCTTCGGCGATGTGTCCGGTTTCAGCCAGCGTTTACTCGGTTCGCTCTCCGTTCTGTAGCCATCAAGTGTTTTTACGGTGTGGGGTAGCTAGCCCCACGCCCACCTCCTTAGTCGCCTCTTACGACATGCGTGGCAGTTAAAGTGGTTTTATTCTTTACACCCCAATCTGGACCCGGTAACCACTCGGGCGATTTATTATTGATATTATTATTTATTGATTTATTGATAAGAACATCATTATTGCACTTCGGTGAATAACCATGTGTGCTCCGATATCTTTCTTAAACAGGAAGATCTCAGCTACAGTGCACGAACTCCGTAGCACCGGCGAGTGTCCCCGATGTAATTTTTGAAGATCGAGACAATTTTTGGTAGGAATTTTATTTTAGTTTTTTAATTAATTTTGTCCGGGCATTGAATTTACAGCCTACTCGTATCGAATTTCCGCTGCCAATTGTTCTTTAATGAATTTTGTCCGGGCAGCGAATTTACAGCCTACTCGTATCGAGTTTCTGCTGTCAATTGTTCTTTAATGTGCAGCCTTGAAAACAGAACCTTCGTGTTATATTCCGTATCCGATAGGACTAGAAACGTGATCTCGCCTACATTGAGATCAGGTATCTCTGAAAAAATATCCCAATCTCTCCACGAGGGGAATGGACCTAATACTATTAGAGCGAGAAGCGAGCATAATGCCTCTAGGTTGAGGATACCCCCGATCTCAGAATACACCCCTCCATAGAATGGGTCTCATGGACTCGGTTGCCTGCACATGTGGAGCACCAAAGCAGTCCCCAAAGCACATTCTGCAAGACTGCCCCAGACTGCTCAACGTGAGAATGGAAATCTGACCAACAGGAACGAATAACCCTTCAGAACAAACTATGGGGACAGGTGAAGACCTCAAGCGCACCGCCCTGTTCATGACACATACTGAAGTAGTCGTAGAGCAGAAGTTGATCGCAGAAGAAGTAATTCCCCTCCCACTCCTCCCCTCCCGCCCCCATATTCAATGGTTCAATTAATACGTTCTATTGTTTCAGCACTTCCATGATCCCTTCACGTTCAATCGTGGCCTCCGATAACATAAGACAGGCGAGCTCAGATAAAAATTATAGGAAATAAGACCACAATTTTCCCAGTGACGACCTCCCATTCCAGTATTGTTAAATAAAGACAAACTCATTTGAAAAACAACACAACATACTAAATCAAGATTATATTATGTTAGAAATTAAGTTTAGCACTCAGGAATATCAATATTATTAACATTTTTCATCAATAAATAACCATGGACTCATAGAATTGTGTAAAATTGCAGAAAACCTCGCAGTGTTCTATCAGACACTTATAAAAACCAGCCCCCATTAAACAGGAATTTTGATTTTCCCGTCTGAGCTAGTCGGTCTTATGTTGCCGGAGTCTACGGTTCAATACATGCGCACTACATACGATCATTTCTTATGTACATTGTACATGTTTAAATATTTATATATCTTTGTTTTAAAGGACGAAACACGTAATAACAAAGTACTGTAGTTAAAATACAAAAACAATGACAATACACAGC
This sequence comes from Arion vulgaris, assembly GCA_020796225.1. Taxonomy (NCBI): domain Eukaryota; kingdom Metazoa; phylum Mollusca; class Gastropoda; order Stylommatophora; family Arionidae; genus Arion; species Arion vulgaris. The sequence goes on from CM036772.1 coordinate 30,388,840, forward strand.
AATGTTTCGACCAAAAGCCTTTATCAAGCAAACGATACGACAGGAGTGACGAATTTCACAGAACACTACACATAGACTACGACAGACGCTCTAACAGTCCTTAAAATGAAAATCTGGGACTAAAAACGAATAACGAAATAAATGCAAAAAAAACTAGAAGTAGAAAAAGAAGAGAAACAATTTTTTAAAAATCAAGTAAATATTTAACTTATATACATTTAACATATACACATATAGAATATGGAGCATGAAAAGAGAAAGTACTAAGAAGCATATGAATGTAATGCGTTGAGTCCCTGAGGTCGCAAGGTACCATATAACGAAATGAAACGATTCTCCGTATCGATTATATTTGTTTATAATTACGACCTCTTTATATTGCATGCTATACAAGCATACAAGCTATCCGCTAACTTAACAGAATTCCATGTATTACTACTTTCATTATTAACCTTCACGTTTCTCAGAATAATTACTTACTCTCGACAACATCTACATTTTGGGGAAGAAGGGTGCCATAATCACTTTAACAGTTCAATTTAATTTGCTTATCTCCCTTATTTTATATTTAATTAAATCGAACGGACAAATACCTGCACAGATCCGTTAAGTTTACTCAAGAAAACGCTTAAATGTATTTTCTGTTCCTTAATTTTATATGGGATTGTCAACGACAGAGCACTTATACAGCAGCTTCGGCAACGTTCCCGAATGTTCACCATACTCAAAAATGTCAGGGGTATCATTTTTAGCATGGGTTATTAGAGAATCGTATGGGTAGGAACGGAACATTGTATGTTGGTGGGCTAATTGGCGACGGACGATGAAACGTAGCAGAAGTTTTAAAAAGAGAATGTAGGTGAACTTGAAGTAGATGAATCAAGAAAGTGCCTTGCCTGCTGATGAAGGCGATCAACTCTCTCTCTCTCTCTCTCTCTCTCTCTCTTCCTGGTGCAGTTAATCAGTTCTGACGTCGATCTTTTGTCGAACAACGATGTCTGACCATCCAACATCTTCTCCCTCTACTTTCCATGTTCTCTCTATTCCTAAATTTACCTGTTGTTACCAAATGTTCCAAACATCCTCTAAGCTTTCATTATATGATCGTAGAACCTTGATTGCCTGATTTTTTTTATTATCAAGTTTCCTTGTATGCATGCCTGTTTTAATATACCAGGGAAGAGTCATCAACATTCAAGGCGGCACAGATGAAGATGTTAGGGTTAGAATACAAAAAGCAAGATCAACATTTGCCATTCTGAAGAACATATGGAGTTCAAGATGAATGATCAGGAATAAAACTAAGATAATGATATTTAACTCAAATGTCAAGGTTGTCCTTCTATATGGAGTGGAGACATGGAGAACAACTAAGGGAACACCAAAAAGTTGCAGACATTCATCAATAGATTGCACAGGATACTCCATCTGCGATGATATGACAGGACTAGAAACAGTGAACTGTGGGATAGAGCTGGACAACGGCAAGTGGAACAAGAGATAAGGGGCAGAAGGTGGCAATGGATAGGACACATACTGAGGAAATCCCCTGATAGCATTACGAGACAGGCTCTTCGATGGAACCCCCAGGGCAATAGAGGTAAGGGAAGAACCAGGAACACCTGGAGACAGGAGTTGGAGATGGAATGAAAAAAAAAAAAAAAAAAACGGGGAAAGAGTGGAGAGATCTGGAAAAGATGGTCTTGGATATGCGAGCATTGGAAGGCCTTGGTTGCGGACCTATGCTTCCTTAGGGGCGAAGGGTGAAGCAGAATGTGCAAAGTCATTTGTTTTCTTCACTACCCCTTGAATGTTATCATTCTTGAATGTTATCTAGGAAAACCTGGCCAGCAATGGCGGAATGCGGGAGGGCCATTCAGAGTCAGAAACTGTTTGATTCTGAACACGACTTTGCTAGCGCATTTCCGACATGTTTGGTCGAGTATTTTCCGGTTTCGTTTGCCGAGCTACTGAGTTAGTGCTTGAGCAACGCTGTGAGCTATGACTGTTACATGGAATGTTTTTTGCTGTGTCAACCGTGCGTTTGTTGTGTGTTAGTGTGTATTCAGAAAATGGCGGACAGCGGTTATGACGAACAAGCTCAATCTGCCGTATGCAGTTATATTGCGAGTGCAGAAAGCTGGATTTTGTCATGATTGATGTTCCTTCGACAAGAATTGCAATTCAAGTGATGAACAGTTTTGTGTTGTTACATTAACGACGGCCATATGCATTTTATGCGGAGCAGGTTGCTTTTTGTGGTGGTACCCGGCTGTTTCATTCTGGAATTAGTTCACACAGGAAACATTTCACAGTTGTTAGCATTTCGTGTGATTTTCATTGGCACAGGAACGGAGCAATTATGGGGTGACCCGTTGCAGGGAAGTTGGAACCGTACTTATGAACTATGTTATCATTTTTATTTAAACCCACATCGCTGCGATTTTCAGCGATCTTATTGATTGCTTGTTAGTTGTCCATGATTCTCTGCCATATATAAGTATTGGTTCAATATAGCACTGAAGTATTCTTTTCCGTATTGTCGTTGGTAGTACGACCCCTCGTGTAGACAAGGTAAATATGAATCTACATTCATCCTATTTAGATTCATGATTTAGTTCACTTAGGATTCATTGTGTGTTTTTGTATGTTCCCTGAAGAAGACTTATAGTCGATACGTTGGATTTTTATTAGTTTTATTATTTTATTATTCATTTTTGCTTGCTTATGTGATACCATATATACGTGTCATTGCTTGCTTATGTGATACCATACATACGTGTCTCTGCTAGCTTATGTGATACCATATATACGTGTCTTTATCATTAAACGCCAATCTATTGCGTATAACCGCAGTCTCTCTCGGTTTTCTCCAGATCTGATCTGATCCGCTCTGACCGGATCAGATTTGTAGGTTTCCACACATCATAGTGAATTCACGTAATGTATGTTTTTCATTTTGATAACAACTGCCCTCGCTTGAGCTAGTCCACTCGGTATCTCTGTTGTACATCTTCCATCTGATGTTATGAATGTTCGCGAAGAATTACAAGCCTAAAAGTATCTAAAGAAAAAAAGAATTTACTTCATTGCACCTTTGTTTTACCTCATGTGGCTCGGTCAATCTCCCCAGAAATGACACGGTATGTGCCGAGAGTATTGAACAAAACACGTACTCAGTAGCTCCGACAACAATCCTATGGACATCAGGAAAAATACATTCCTGAATAGAATGACGTGGTCTGGATTCAAGCTCACGATCTTTGTAACGCAAGGCAAAGGCTAAACCCCTTAGCCACAGATACCTTCCCCCACTGACCCAGTCATACGGTGTGGTTTTTTTTTATCCAGTAGCACTTGAGCTTTCAGCTCTTCGGTTCGGTGCCATAAACACCGTCAATCTGGAGAACCTGTGGCTTTTCTGTCATCCCACAGAATTGAACCGCACTCACAGGGGATTTGTCACCCGTCGTCCAACTCGCTACTAACACGTTAGTCATATGGAATATGGAATAAAACCCTGTGCAATGAGGTCAATCCTCTAATCCAATAAATACTACAGTTGACACTCGACACAAATGTCAAACAACAGGCATAACAAAAAGTATTTGAAATAGAAAACAAAATAATCAAAATTGTGTTTAGAATTGCAGGATATCATTTGCACAAGCAAAATTGACGAAAAATATTCATGAGAAGATCACAAAAAATCATGGGGTGTTTAAGAATGGCGAAAACAAAACAGCTTCGTTTCACAGGAGCATGATTCGTAAAGTCAAATCAGGAATGGTGAGACGTAACTGGGTGGAGGTACTGGTACAGACAATGATCAGCGAAATCACCTTCATTTTTGTCCCTGGGCACGCAGGAGTTATGGGTAATGAACGAGCTGATAGATTGGCTGGCTTAGCTACAATATCAGAGGGCGCTGTCATGGATCGAAAGGACAGTCTTCACGCATTGAGAGAGTCTTTCCGAACAGAGGAGTTTCAGGGCTGTGAATCCCACTCGCTGATCAGATTGAAAGAGATGGGTGTCAATATTGGTGCAGCCCGAAAAGAACGACATACCAAATATGCAAAGAGATTGATTAATCAACATCGAACTGGCGTGTTGGGCCGCTGGACGCTGCTGGATTTGATGAGACGGAGATCGGAGTACCTATGGACATGTGTCTGGAGTGCTATGATGATAGTCCTCATATAACTGATAACTTCATACATCCGGCAACAATCCTAGGAATCTTGGGGGGAAAATGCACTAATGAACAGATCGATGATGTCCGGATTCCAACAAGCTACCTTCGGAACAGGGCTGTGCCGTGCTATGATACAGAAAGACGGCCATATCATGCGGAACAGTGAGGGCGGCATAAGCAGCAAAATCAAAATTACAATTGAAGGTTATTTTAAGAAAAAAACATTTAAGAGTCGGCATTTTCGAAGACTTGCATCATACTGAGAAAACATACCGCACGACACTGCTTCGGAACGCAAGGCAACGGCGTAACTACTTAACCACAGTGAGCCCCTTGGGAACTGATGGATGCTGGGTTATTCTAGGAAGCCATAACGAAAACCGTTAGAGACCGGGAATATCGGAGAACAACTGTTGAAACCATATGCTCCACGAGGAGCTGAGACGAAAAAATAAGTAAGTGAAAGCTTAGACATACATAGACAAGAGAGCTGGAGACTGGTATTAAAGGGATAAGTAAGTAAGTGAAAGCCTAGACATACATAGACAAGAGAGCTGGAGGCTGGTATTAAAGGGATAAGTAAGTAAGTGAAAGCCTAGACATACATAGACAAGAGAGCTGGAGGCTGGTATTAAAGGGATAAGTAAGTAAGTGAAAGCCTAGACATACATAGACAAGAGAGCTGGAGGCTGGTATTAAAGGGATAAGTAAAACATGGACAGAATTGGAAGGGATGGCAGGAGAGAGGAAGAGCTAGAAGACATTTGTTGAAGACCTGTGCTCCGTTGGGAGTTCAAATGTGATATTGATGATGATGTGATTTTTGCTTAATTTTGTAAAACTGATTTACCTGTTCAGAATTGGAAGGGATGGCAGGAGTGAGGAAGACCTGGACAAGTTTGTTGAAGACCTGTGCACCGTTGGGAGTTCAAATGTAATAATGATGATGATGATGAGGATGATGATGATGATGATGAAGTGATTTATGCTTGATTTTATCAAACTGATTTACCTGTTCTGAATTGATCACCAGAAGGAATGGATAAAAACTTATGTTGATTTCTCTGATAACATTCCTGAGTAAAAAATGACGACGCAAACAGCCTTAAGCTGGCAACCACTAATAAGTCTCTTTTAACATATTCCAGTTAACGTCTGAAGGTGTACAGGGAAAGGAAATGATAAAAACTAATTTATTTTTTTAAAACGCTCTATAATTTTGGAGGCAAGCCAGAGGGAAATGAAGTTTTAATGACGAAATGGAAGAATCTTTGAAGTCAACATCGAATAAGATAGAATCATAAATTAAATAGAAGATGGTAATAGACAGAGAGGCATTAAATTGATAAAAACAGGCATCTTCGATGATGTGATCAGGATAAGTGCATGAATGTGGCCAGGGCAGTAATTGTTTGACAGCTAAAATAAATTAAATACATACACACACACACGTGTTAACCCTTTCACTTCGTAATTTTGTTAACCCTCAGACGCATTTTAAATTACAACGTATGATAGTTAATAGCCGCCCATCGCAAGCGATGATGACAACAGTCTCAGACGTGTACTGCTGAATCTCTCTGGCGTGTGTGTGCGGACTGGGCCGTGTCGTACTATGATACAGAGAAGCGGCCGCATCAAGCGGTACTGTAAAGGAGGGGGTGGCATAAGCAGCGAAATCAAAATTGATGGTTATTTTAAAGAAAAACAATTAAGGGTGATATTTTGAAGACTTGCATCATACTGAGAAAATATACCACACCGTCCTGTGTGCAGAGGTGACTGTAGAGTCCAATCTTTGAACACAATCCCCTACCACAGGTGGGGCATACATGATCAAGGTTGGATATATGGGTGTTGTGTGTTTTGTCTTTTCAGCTATACAATTCTCAGCTAAGTGAGTTCATCGTGTGTTGTTACATTACCACATTTTGACGATCTTGCGCGAGGGATTCCCAGCATCTGGTCTCTCTATCGAAGCATTTTAGAGACACTTTAAGAGTGTCTTTAAATCGTTTATTCTGTCCACCAGCTGAATGTCTGCTTCCTTCAAGCTTGCCGTACATCAATTGTTTTGGAATGCGCTTATTCAGGCATTCGAGCAACGTGACAGACCCATCTCACTTGGGCCTTCTGCAACAGGGTGTTGACGCTTGGGATCTTTGCTCTTATGGGCACTTCGGTATATGGAATTTTGCACTGCCAGTTTAATTGTACTTGTCTGCGTAGACAACTTGTGTTGAAGTGGTTAAATTTTCTTTCGTGTCTGCTATTCACTGTCCATGTCTCGCTGGCGTACAGCAGTGTGGTTATCACTATGGTCCGGTAAACTTTCAGCTTTGTTCCTACGCTTATCCCCTTTCGCTCCCACACAGTGACACGTAGCCTTCCGAATGCAGCACTGGCTTTGGATATCCTATTGTTGACCTCAGAGTCGAAATACTGAACACAATAATAATCGTACTAAGTACAACGTATACTGAATTATCCACTGTACTGGCTTTGCGTCACTTTAAAATTACTATGGGACAGTATATCGGTTCAGAAGGATGAAGTGGTTAACACATGCAGAAGTATGGACAGAGCCAATGTCATCAATGCGGTACGCGTTCATTTATGTGATATGGCCGAGTATCAGACAATGTACCAATTGCGAGAATTAGGAGTTAAGTTTGGACATGCCAGACAGTGGCGTCTTCGTGGTAGAGAGAGAGAGAGGGTATAAATATCAATTTCTCATGGGTACTGTGAGCAAGTGGACTTTGAAATAGCTGCTGCAGCGGAGGAGAAAGTACGCATGGAAATGCCCAATGTTGATCGCATAACATAACATTGAGACCACTGATCTCTGTAAAAATATCCCATTCGCTGCACGCGGGAAACGAACCGAGTACATTTGAAGCGAGAGGCTAACACCTTACTTCTACATCACAGAAAACACTATCAGAGAGCCATCCTAACAAATTTCCCTACTGGCATATGACATACATGACCTACGATATACCGACAATCACAGACTTTTATCCATGCATGTTTTCTTATTGTATCAATGATTTGATGATATGAGTATGCCCAGGAAGATTTAAACAGGATGGGCTAGGAGACATTGGATGGAGTCGTTGGGCATGTTTAAACTGACCAAAATCAGTTTTATTTGTGTGCCAGGGCATGCAGGTGTAAGGGGATATAAACGCGCCGATAGGCTTGCAGGTATGGCTGCTGTAAAAAGCGGGCGAGCAATTGACCAGGCTGATATTATAAATTCCCTAAGGGGGAGAGGACGGGTACATGATTCAAGTAATAGGGGTGAATCTATAACATTAACCAGACTGCAAGAATTCCAAGTCAAGTGTGGTGTAGCTAGACAAGAACGCTATTCTGGTAGACAAAGAAGAATAGTAAATCAACAAAGAACCGGCGTCGTTAGTCGCCACACGCTGAGAGACATACTGAGGAAGAGATCGGAGCACTTATGGACTAATTGGTTCGACGTACAGTGATGATGATCCGACGACTAAACTAATAAATCCCTCCGTCCCTTCCATCATCGCAGGACACTTGGCAACACCCTGGTAGCAGTGTGACGATAGATGGATGGATGGAACAATGGATGGATGGACGGACAGAGGGACGGATATATAGTAGAAACTGTAGCTCGTTCTGCACCTGTTCACACCGCAATGCATAATACGAGAGGTTGTGGGTCAAAGTTCGCGACCTTGCACGTCAATGTTTGTATCATATCTGAATTCACTACTTCACGTCTGCTCGACTTCGTCAGGAGCGTTGCAATGGCGACTACAAATATGTACAATTACTCAATCGAGAAACTTCGAACAGATGAATTTCCACACCTGAAAAGTAAGCTAGTAAATAATTTATTATTTGAACTAAGTTTCTATAACTGTCCAGATCCAAGGAAATACTGGCGTGTTGATAAAGTTATTTGGTAATAGCAAACTCACTCAACTGCAAGCGAGACGGTTTTTCATTTGGGATTTGATGCGTTCAAAATTGTACATTAGTGATTCTCAGTATTTCATTACTTACTTGTTTGATTTAGTTGGACAATAACAGACAGTTAGTGTTACTTGTTCACATTTTTAGTAGTGACTTAAGTGTCTCTATAATGACTTCATCGATGTTTTCCAACTTTCCTTCTACCTACCTGCTACGATTCAATTCATGATCATAATCATGACTTAGCATATTTCTCAACTGCACGTATACTATAGAGAGGCAAGAGGGCTAGAACTTTGCTGCTAGATTTCCATCAATTTTGTTATATGCTAGAAATTAATTACTTGGTCTATGTCCACTGCTTGCCTCCTGCATTATGGTACCAGAATTGTAGTATGTAACCGATGAGTTAACCCACATTTATGAATATTATAATATTATTTAGCAACAGCAATGCATGTTTTTGAATGTAGACAGACTCTTGAGAATGATTTTTGGTGGTGTATGCTAAGTCATGAATATTAAAGCGAGAGTTGGAAAATTACTAAAAATATAGAAAGCCTGTTGAATGCATTTGAAAATAGATGCCTGCGAAAAATAATGAACATAAAATGGGATGAGTTCAGAAGTTATAAAATCAGAGAAACTGAAATGTCTGGTTAACCACTAGTAACAACTGTTATAAGAAGGAGAATGTTTAGAATACCTTGAGAAGAAATAATCAAAGAATACCAAAGCAGGCATTGAATTGGAATGCAAAGGGTTCAAGAAAGATAGGATGCCCTAGGGAAACCCTGGAACAAACTTTGCTGAGAGGCAAGAAATATCCAACTAAGAAATTGAGCAAGTTGCCCAGGACAGAGCAGTTATGGAGAAATTATTTGCAGGCCCTATGTAGCATGTAATGGTACAAGAGGAATATATATAATATGTGTATATTATATATACACTAATATACACATTATATCCCTAATCCAATATTATATATGCAATCGTCCAAACCAAGGCATATATGTGGGTTACTGCTGATAAGAGACATCCACTGCACAAGAACACTAATGATGTCAAAGACACCAGAATCAAGCGTGGCATGTCGTGGATGGCCCAGGCTGAGAGAACAATTGGCCAGGTGACTACGGTTGCAACCCTACCAAAAGGGGAAGAATGGATCCCAACAGATGGTAGCATGACCAACTATCTCAACGTTATCATTACTCTTGGAAAAGAATCTAGAGATTGAAGCAACAGAAGGCTGATCTCGCAGTTAAGCAGCTGATAGAAGATAATGGAAGGGATGATGATGTTGTTGTATATACCGGTGGGTCGGTTCATCGTGGTGAGATATCCGGCTGGGGTTTCTTGGCTAATGCGCATGGCAGGGTTGTTGTGGAGCGTACATGTCAACTACTTCTAGTATGAGGATGGAGGTTGAGGCCGTTAGTGCTGCCCTCCATTAGCTCTCTGGGACTTCATTTACTGAGGCCGTTGTTGTATCTGACTCTCAGTCGATGCTTCACAAGATCTAGAAGGGAAGGTTTCGGTATGAGTGGTTGTCATCTATAGAAGTTTCTAACCTCCAGCGGCTTACGTGGATACACTGTCCTGGGCATGCAGGTGGTTACGGTAATGAGAGAGCGGACAGGCTTGCATCAACAGCATCGATTGTTGGAGAGTTTAAGATGGATAAGGGGGATGTTCTTCGATCACTTCATGGGTGTCTGTTGGATGAGGACACTAAAATAGATGTTGAATCGATCAAGCGATTTAAGCAGTTTGGAGTTACCCATTGTACAAGTAGAACTGGATGCATGAGGGGCAGAGTGAGAGGTGTGTTTAATCAGCGAGCCACGGAACCATCAGTATGCATACTCTTCGATATCTGTTGAGGGAGACTGAGCATCTATGGGTCTGCCCGGAGTGCAATGACGTCAGTTTAGTAACCAATATATATATATACCAAGTCATAATTTAATTGAAATAATTACATATTACTGCAGGGTGATTGTGTGTCAATATTTATGTTGTCAACAAATTAGATTTCCTTAAGGGTCTGTTCCAGGGCTCTCAAAGGGAACAAATAATAGTAACACTGCGACCTACAGGACATGTCGTAAGAGGCGATTGCGATAGGGGCTTAGAGAAGCTACCCTAGTAAATAAAAAGTGTAGCAGAAATCGGATGTGTTTGGCCTACTTGTTAGTGCATAACCGGGAAAAACGTTCAATTGATCTTAGGCTCAGATCACATACAAATCACAAAGAGTGGTTAACAATTGGTCGATATGGAGCGTTAGAAGGAGAAGAAAATTTACTTAGAGTAGTTTCCTAGGTCCCTACCTTAGTCACCACTCTTACTGACATGCATTGTAGGTTGCATTGTTACTATTCTTTGCTGCCCTTGTGGTTCCAGGCAACACATGGGCAGTATATTCATTCAACAATCATTCTGAGATGGGGTCCTTTAGCTTCTCCACACAAACATAACACAAGGCAGGTGTATTGCTTTTTTTATATTAAAATTTGCTTTATTCACTTTGTCAATTTCTTTTATACATTTTCAGACTCTGTCTATGTAGACCATGCTGGAGCAACTCTGTTCAGTAAGTCGCAAATTGACGCTGTACATCAGGACCTCATCTCCAATTTGTATGGAAACCCACACAGCCATAATACTTCAAGTAAACTGGCCACAGACACAATTGATCAAATTCGATACAGGTACTCTTGTTATGTAGCTTGAGTAGAGAGACTACAGCTAAATGATAGATAACTACATTTGATTTATTGATAGGACCCACATCATCATTACACTTCAGTGAGTAACCATGTGTTCTCCTATCTCTTTCTTACACTGGAAGATCTCAGCGACAGTACACGAACTCCGTAACACCAGTGAGGATCCCCGATGTAATTTAGAAGATGGTGAACATATTCTTGAGGAATTTTATTCATTAATCTTTCTAATGAATTTTGCCCGGGCAGCAGCTTCCCAGCCTGCTCTTCTTTATTTTGAACTGTCAAGGGTTCTTTTATGTGCTCAACTTGAACACTGGACCTATGTTTTATCGTCCATCTGCGATAGGTCTGGGGACTTGATCTCACCTACACTGAGATCAGGATCTCTGAAAAATAACCCGATGGCTCCACGAAGGAGCGAACCGAGTACCTTTGGAAGGATAACTAGATAAAATCAATGTTAAGGAAATGAATGACATACATTTTACATAACCTTGAACTCCATGTCACCTGTGTGTTGTGGGGAGCAAAGAATAGTAACACTGCGACCTACAAGGCATGTTGTAAGAACGACGAGGTAGGGGCCTAGGAAGCCACCTAGTAAATAAAAACATCCCAGAAATCAGATTTGCTGGCCTACTTGTAGGAACATAACTGGCATAATCACTCTTTGGCTCAGATCACACACAAATCACAAAGAGTGGTTAATAAGTGGTCGATATGGACGTTCAGAAGAAGAACTCCATGTGATTCATGCACAAACATTTTACAAGTAAAGCATGTAAGATACTTTGTATGTTTGGCATTAACTTTTAGGTAGCTGCTGCAGCCTGTTAATTTAAACATTTTATTATGAACATGCTGTAATCAAATTGAAAAGTTTACTTTTTTTTTTTTTTTAAATCCATCAAGGCTTCTGAAGTTCTTCAATACATCCCACAATGAGTACAGTCTTATATTTACGGCTGGATGCACTGCATCACTTAAGATTGTTGCAGACTGTTTCAGCTTCAGCAGTGGTATGTATGAGGAGGGGAGGGAGATTGAAGATTGTATGTAAATTGGCTTCATAATTCCAGTTGATTCACAAGAATGAAGAGCATTTTCTTGTGACAACATATGTATGTGAATCATGGACAATTACACAAGAACTTGCCCATGTGGAGCGGGGCCTACAAAGGAAGCAAAGAATAGTACCACTGCAACCTACAAGGCATGTCGTAAGAGGTGACTGTGTAAGACCCCTATCAGAAAGATTGCTGCCTCAGTAATGATAAAAGCATCACAGAAAATCAGATGTGCTTAGGCCACTTAAATGGTTTGAAGTGCATAACTGGGCATAGACTTCAAATGTGGTATCAAATTTTCAGCTCTTCAATCATTAATCTTCCTGAAATACTGTACATGAGGTTTTTGTCTTCCTTGTGGCTTCCAGGAAAGGGCCTTTTTTTGTTATATTCCCATTGGGTTTTCTAAAGATTGAATGTAGAATGAAGATTGTATGCGAATTGGTTTCATAATTCCAGTTGATACAAAAGTTTGAAAACATGCATTTTTCTTGTGACAGCATATGGATAGGAATCATGGACAATATGCACAAGAACTAAAGAAGAAAACTGAATATTTTGAAACAAAATGCTACTAACAAATTATTGGAACATCTTGAACAAGGAGAGAGAAAATATAGACATCTCCTAAGACCTGAACAATGACTCATAAACAACATTATGTTTCAGAAACAAATATGGTCACAATAAACTTCCCAGAAAGAGGTGAGAAATATCAGACTCAATTCTATAGAGGAGATTGAGCAAATTGCCCAGGATAGAGTGGTATGGAGAAATTACTTGCAGGCTCTATGTAACGTATAACGATATGAGAGGAATGTAATAATAATTTTAAAAAACTTTAAATAGTTTAGAAAGAATAGTAATGAAGTGCATAGTTCCTGGGTGGCGAGGTGGGGAAGCACCAAGACGATGATGGAAACAAGACATTAAAGAAACCTCGAACATGACAATAAACGAGGCTGGAGAACTGGTTAGATAGATGAAGAGTTTTTCAGGTTGGCTATCATTACAGTGACTTGCTACAAAAGATATCCTACTACATGATGATAGAATTATATTTTTAAATAATGTATTGTAATTAATGTAATATATTTTTAATAGTTTTTTTACGGCATAGACTTTTTTCAACATCACGCCGGCTGCCTTTACTTCCCAGTGTTTTTCTATCAGATCTTTCCATGACATAATTTGTTTGGCATTTTTATTTTTCTGTCATTGACTTCATGTTTTCATGAACATTTCAGACAAAAAACACCCAGAAGCCTCTGGAGTCTTCTGTTTCCTGGACGACAATCATACTTCTGTGCAAGGCATGAGAGAAGTCTTTGCTGAAAGATGTTCAGGAATATTCTGTCTGGATGAGAACGAGTTGAAGACAGCAATAGATAGTCACCTTCCTGTGGACACTACAGAATCCGGAAGTAAACATCAATTGTCAAATGGTGAAGCGTCGTCTTCAGTTGATCTTCAATCAACACCCCAATCACTACTTGCATACCCTGCTCAGTCCAATTTTTCTGGGAAAAAATATCCCCTAGAATGGATCAAACAAGTTCAGGAAGCTGGTCTCAATCTATCTGGAAGCAGGTATGTTGGAAAAAATGTTCCATCGAGACACATACATTTATAACTTTTACCCTTTGAATCTTGGTCACCTGTACCTCAAAACTTATTCCCTGAGCTTCTGAGAAAGAAGCTGCGCAAATCAGAGTGATATTAAAAACTAGATAATGTTTCAGTTTGGAATATCTTCACTGTACTCCGGACATGCCCATATGTGCTCTGATCTCCTTTGCAATATCTCCAACAGCGTCCAGCGACTGACCATACCAGTTCGATGTTGATTGATGAGCCTGCTCATAAGCTTGTTGTGCTGTTTTTTTCTGGTTGTCTGATACTTATTTCATTATTCGTTTTTAGTCACACAGATTTTCATTTTAGGGCTGTTAGGAATTTATTGTTATATTCTGTATGTTCTGTGCTGTGTAAGAAGTGAATATCTTCACTTCTGTTGTATCCTTTGCTTGATAAAGGTCTTTTGGTCAAAATGTTGCTGTGTATTGTTTTTGTATTTTGTAAAACTACAGAACTTTGATTTTACGTGTCTCACCATTGTTTTTTTTCTGGCCACTTAAATTTTCCATCCAAACTTTTGAAATCTAGCAGTTGATGTGGATTGGTTTAAAGACTCTATAAGGCCGTTGAGAATGTCAACTCTATCCATTGGCTGACCTCCCGATATGGTAGCAGAGCCAGCCATCCTGTTTATTCTCTCGTTGCTATAGACACCCATGTTCCCCGGAATGAAAATGAGTGTGATTCAGCAAATTATTGACAATTGTATTGATTCTGCCCATTGATCTGTTGTTATCCTTTTAGAGTGGCTATTTTCAAAATTTTTACCACTTCTTTTCATCATGAAAACGCTTAAAACATAAATGTTTTAACAACAAATTATTACAGGCCTGTGTTCATCATCTTGTTCAACCAAATAATAACACATGGGTTGTTTTTGACATCACATTTGCATAATGTATCTTTGGTCCCCGACAAATAACATCGGGTGCTTATCAGAAGTATAAATCAGTACATCGGTGTGAAAGATATTTACATTTCAGAACAATATCTCGGGTTCTAATGGTTAATACGACAAATTCCAAATCATACACATTTTCTTACGGTGAGAACTTCTTTAGCAATTTGTCTTATATGATATGGCTGCTTGCCCCATTTTTTTCTTCTTGCAATCGCTATTTGGATGATTATATCGTCTGATGTATTCTTATGAAAAAGTCAACTGTTGTCTGGAGCTTGTCTCTGATGATGTGTAGTTTTGAATGTAGCGGATGGTCGATCATAACTTCATCAGGTGGTATAATCATCAAATACAAGCGTGAGATGCATAATACTAAGGTTTCTGGTGCGCCATCTTGCCTAGTATTGCCGACTTAAGCACTGCTTGCCCCGTATAAATCTCTTCTTTGTTATCTTTTGCAGCTTGCTTTCTAGGGTAGAGAGCCTCCATAGTGTAGTGCTTAATGTACTTGCTTCACGTCATGAGGTTCCAGAATCAAATCTCACAGTGGGAGTGGATTTTTCAGACCATAAACTCTCAGATCAACCCAATTTAAATCATCATGTTCCAGAGAAAAGACAAATATGCACTTTTGCATATAACTGTTACAGAAGAGTCCTCTTATATTATGGACAGAGAAGAGAACAAATAGATCTATCCAGCAAGAGCTCAAAATCAAAGAAAACGAGCTGATACTACAAATAAGAATGAGAAAAGTAAAGTATTTTTTACATTTAAAGAGGCACAAAGGGTTGGAGAAGACCATTATGGAAGGAGGCATCCCGGCAAACAGGAGAAGAGGAAGACCACGAAGATGAATTCAGGATGTAACTGATGATTTCAGCATGACAGCTGCAAAGGCTTGAGATCTTGTATATAAGCGAGAGAAATTCTGAAGGACTGTTAGGGTGGCAAAGTTCTGCTAAGGACAAGCTATTTGATGATGACCAGAGAAGCACTGATAAGCAAAGACAACCAGCATGATGTTGACCACCTCACACATAGTGTGCACTTAGTCACAGGAACAATACAGGCCCAACATTTTATTCCCCATTATACCATATAGTATGAAAACAGGTCCCTTACTTATCCTACAAAGTTAAAAAGTAAGTAAAGAACCCTTTGCTTTTGTAATGGTACATAGATTTAATGAGGGTTTCTGTGGTTAAGCCTTTGCCCTTCATTCATAAGGTTGTGAGTTAGAATCCGGGCCGCAGCATTTTGTTTATGGATGTATTTTTTCAGAGACCCCTAAGATTGTTGCCAGGGCTACAGAGTGCGTGCAACTTTTCTCCACAGGTGGCATGCCATTTATGTGGAGAGGAACCGAGCCATATGGAGTAAAACCCGGTCCATTGAAGTCAATCCTTCGGCTTTAGATTTAATAGGATTAGTGGTTGCTTAAGCGGGGATGTTCTTTGGTTTCTCTGTGACCATCTATTGGATGAGGACATTATCATTTATGTTGAATCTATACAACAATTTAAAGAGTTGGAATTACATGGTGTACAAGCAGAACTGGATGCCTAAGGGACAGAAAAAGGAGTGTGTTTAACCAGTCTTAACAAAATGATATAAAGGCGAAGTGTTGACTTCATTGTACCAGGCTCCGTCCCTGTCGGAAGAAATGGCACGCCACCTGCTGAAAGTGTTGCACAAAGTACTAACTTCATAGCTCCAGCAACAATCCCAGGGGTCTCATGAAAAAATTGAGCATGTGACTCAGTCCAGATTGTAACACACAACCTTCATAGCGACAGGCAAACATCTTCACCATTGAGCCACATAGGACCATCAGTATGCATATCCTTTGATATCTAGTGGGGGAGATTGTGCACCTATGGGTCTGCTTAGAGTGCTATGATGTCGGTTCAGTAACCAATATCCAATGCTTGCTTTATTGGTTCACATATATAAAATGTTTGTGTTTCAAAATTGATGCCAATCAAATCATAGAACAAATGGAACCAATTTTGAAATGAAAACATGTCACCATGAATACTAAAAGAGCATTTTTCAACACAATCTTCCTCCCAACATTATGCTATCAGTGCCAAACCTGGACACTAACATCAAACGATAAAAAAAAACTAGTCATGATAGAGATGAAGTGTCTATGCAGAATGCTAGGAATATCAAGAAGAGACTGTCTTAGAAATTAAGACATCAGGAAAAAGTGAGTACAACATCAGTACTGAACTTCATCACATCAAGAAACAACAAGTTAAATGGTTCGGCCACATAAGCAGTTTACCAATAGACAGTGTGCCTGAAAGAGCAATGCTACTCCAATACAGTGAATACAAAGCAAAAGGTGGACCTCAGAAATAACAGAGGCAGTAAAAAACACTATTTAATAATCACACACAAAAGCCTGTTCTAGAAATATCTTCTTATCCTGATGCTGTGAGGCAAAACAGGATTAGAGAAAAGAAGAAGAAGATATAAAAGGATATTAATTGTTTTATTGGATCACAGATCTAATGAGATCTTAGTTGGTTTTATTGCTTCACAGATATCTTAGCAAACTATGGTAGATTTCATATACAATTGTGATAATCATTATTCTAAACATGCTCTGGTATTGTTGCAGAAATAAACAGACAGCATCAGAGAGATGGTTTGTGTTGTTGGATGCTGCAGGATTTGTGAGCACAAGTCGACTGAATCTTTCTGAGATCAAACCTGACTTTGTTACGATTTCATTTTACAAGATATTTGGTTATCCAACTGGGCTAGGTATATTTTTTGTTAAACTTGTAACTGTTGTTATTTTCACACAGTAACTACCAAATTCAGCAGTCTACACTATTTTATTTGTCTTGTTTGGCCATGTACTGCAATCTTTCTGGGATTAAATCTGAGTTTGTTATGATTTCATTTTACAAGATCTTTGGTTATTCAACTGGGCTAGGTATGTTTGTTATTAAACTTGTAACTTGTTATGTTTACAAATTAACTACCTATTTACTGTGGAGCATCTGGCCAAATGGATTAGCGTGTGGGAGATCCGTGTTAAACCCCTGGTAAGGCCAAACAGTTTTTTCTGTCGGGACATAAAGAAAAATCATAACCTAAACAGTTTTACTGCATGCATAGCCATGCATCCATTCAATTTCAGTCATATGTCCCCCCCTCTGTCCTACACCGCCATAAAGAGCGGTATTACAGGCAGTAATGACAGGTTTTATTTTGGGTTTTTTTAGCTACTAAATACTGTGCTACCAGGGCCAAACTTGGGTACTGACTTCTTCCTTGAACGCTCCATATCGACCACTTGTTAAACCACTCTGTGTGATTTGTTTGTGATCCAAGCCTAAGAGCAATTGTACATTGTGCCAGTTAACCTACAAGAAGGCCAGCACATTCGATTTCTGCAGCACTTTTTATTTACTAGGATAACTTCCCTAGGCCCCTACATCGGTTGCCTCTTTTGACATGCCTTCACAGTGGTACTATTCTTTGCTTCCCTTGTGGGCCCTCAGCACCGCATGGGCACTGACAAAACAAGTAGATGGGTAAATTACCACCTGTGAAATAAGATGCTTAAGGAAAGCGGTAAATAAAACTAAATGAGATCATATAAGAAATTAGGAAATTAGAAGAATAGTCGGAACAATACCTGTTGTTAGATTCATTGAAAAACAGAGACTCAAATGGTTTGGCCACTTGATGAGAATGAACCTGACTACATCAGTTGCAAGAGCATACAACCTGATGGAATCATCAAAAGGAAGGGACAGACCAAGAAAAATATGGATTGATGGAGTTACAGACATCTTAAAACTATACAATATCACAGCATATCAAGCATGCACTATCTCAGAAACCAATCAACAGTTAAACATGCAGTGCCTAACGACAAAAAGCAGAAAAGAATAAAAGAAGAACTACAAAATTCCGCTACCTACACCATTTTATCGGTCTCGTTTTGGCCATATGCTGCGGACTACACCATGGTTTATTTCTTTACCAAATTAGCTCTGAACTTGACATTATGATTGTTACCAGCTCTTAACATACTCTTTCACATTCTATTAATTTGTTTTATTTTAATTTCTTATTATACAGGTGCACTGTTAGTCCACAAACGAGCCTGGAACACATTGTCCAAACAATATTTCAGTGGCGGAACTGTGGCTATGAGTACTGCTAAAGAGAGGTTTCATGTTTTCAGAGACACACTACACGAAAAGTAAGATTGAATTTGACTATTCAATTCGTTTGTGTTTTCCTGGGGCCCTCAGTGGAAGCAAAGAATAGTAGCACTGCGACCTACAAGGCATGTCGTAGGAGACGACTGTAGGGACCTAGAGAAGCTACCTTAGTAAATAAAAAGCGTCGCAGAAATTGGATGTGCTGGCCTACTTGTGAGCGCATAACTGGCACACCATACAATTGCTCTTAGTCTTGTATCACATAAAATTCACAAAAGTGGTTAACAAGTGGTCGATATGGAGCATTCGAATAAGAAGACGATTCAATAACCTCATCCTTTTGAACTGCATTTGTTTTGTTTTTTCAATATTTTCTTTCTTTAGTTCACTTGAAGTATCATTGATATATTCAATGTTGCTTCCTCCATACATTTCACTGAATTTTGTAACTTACACAGAGGTCTGTCAAATCAAGCAATTCAAACCATAGGGCAAATACCACCAATTATGAAATGCAAACATGTCTCTTTTCTTTTCTCCAATCCTGTTTTGCCTCACAGCGTCAGGATAAGAAGAGATTTCTAAAATGAGCCCTTGCGCACACTTCATAGTGTCTTTCGTCACCTCTGTTATCTCTGAGGTCCACCTTTTGCATGGCCGGTCTTTTGCTTTGAATCCATTCTATCGGAGCAACATTGCTCTTTGAGGTGCACTGTCTGTTGGAAATCTGCTTATGTGGCCGAACCATTTAATTTGTTGTTTCTTGATGAAACTCAGTACTGATGCTGTACCACCTTTTTCCTGATGTTTTCATTTCTCAACCAGTCTCTTCTTGTTACCCCTGCATTCTGCGTAACACTTCATCTCTGTCATGACTAGTTTCTAAAAGAGCATTGTTCAACACAATATTTCTCTCTACATTATGCTTTCAGTGCTAAACCTGGATGTGACATTAAACGATAGAAAAAACTTAGCAATGTTTCGCAATAGGAAACAAAGAATAGCAACACTGCAACCCACCAGGCATGTCATAGGAGGCGACTGAGGTAGGGGCCTATGGAAGCTACCCTAGTAAATAAAAAGCCTTGCAGAAATCGAATGTACTGACCTACTTGTAGATGCATAACTGGCACAATGTACAATCGCTCTTATGCTCAGATCACATACAAATCACAAAGAGTGTTTAACAAGTGGTCGATTGGAGTGCTCAAGAAGAAGAAAGTCTGTATGTTTGTCATTAGATTGCACTAGACTTGTATATGTTGGGCTTGTTTATCCTTGATAATCACCTAACTGCATCATTTCTTTGACCAGGTTTGAGGATGGAACACTGCCTTTTCTAAGTATCATAAGTCTCAGACATGGATTGGATGTGATTAATAAGTCAGAGTGGGTTTAAATTATCTATAGTTACAGTTCTGAGTGATATGGGAAGGCTGATGGGTCAGGTTAGTGTGATGATGTTAGTGGTTAGATGATGATGTAACCAGGTGTTAGGTGATGATGTAGCAGGGTTAAAGTGTTGATGTGGTTAGAGTGTTGATATAGTTATGTGGTTAGAGTGTTGATGCAGTCAGATGGTTAGTGTGATGATGATGTAGTCAGGTGGTTAGTGTGATGATGATGTAGTCAGGTGGTTAGTGTGATGATGTAGTCAGGTGGTTAGAGTGTTATAGTTTGATGTAGTCAGGTGGTTAGTGTGTTGATGTAGTCAGGTGGTTAGTGGTAGGTGTTAGATGTTGATGCGGTCAGTGGTTAGAGTGTTGATGTGTCGTGGTTAGAGTGGTCAGTGGTTAGGTGTTGATGCGGTCAGGTGGTTAGAGTGTTGATGTGGTCAGGTGGTTACTTTTGGACCAGCAAATTTGTTTTGAGTAGCGCCTTTAGTGTGGCGTTTGGTTCAAAGGAGTTAATGTGGATGTAGACAGGAGGCTAGAGTGTTGAAACAATCCACAAAAACTTTGGTTTTTTAGCAGTGACAAAAGATGATTATTCTTTAAGGAATTGGACTATGATGATTTCTACAATTAAATGTTTGTTATTTTCAGGTGGCATGGACAAGATTTCTGAACATATTTTTGCAGTCGCCCAGTACTTTCATCACAACCTTCGACAACTCCACCATGGAAATGGAAATCCCTTAGCCCAGATTTATGGTGACATTGACTTTCAAAGCCCTGTTGGTCAAGGAGGAATAGTAACCTTTAACCTCAAGAGATCAGATGGAAAGTTCATAGGCTTTGCTGAGGTCAGTGCTTAGTAGTGCTCTTCTTGCTTCCCCAGTATGAATTCAGACGTAGTCTGGGCGTCTGGTATGCCACTTCTGATTGAATTTTGCATGAAGGCCTGCTTTCCTTATTATCAGTGTGCCCCATCATACAGGCATGCCTTCTCCGACTTCAAAGATAAAACCCATTGTGTGTGCTGGTGATCAAAGAAAAATATGTACCCAACATCATATTCTACAATATAGCATATGATATAGGAATTGGTTCTCTCTCTGTTGTTACTGACTATAATACCAACTTTTAGGGCGTGTAGGACATGGGGAACATGAACCGTGGAATTTAATGGCCGCATGGCTAGTACAGTCACCACGAAACTGTTCAGGTTAAAGATTGTTATGCCCTCCCCCCCTCATTCATCAGAAAATAATTCCATGACCTTACCAGGATTGGACCCAGGTCTCCTCAATGGAAACCTGATCTAATCCAATTTGGCCAGATGATCCACAGGTTCTCTGCTTCACTTTTACTCAAACCTCCACATTTTTATATGGACAATGTTCTGTACACACCAAAATTTGGGGTAGGGATAGATCTGTTGTGTTGACTTCTAATGCATTTATAGTGGGAATGTTGAATATTGATAATGGAGGTATGATAGAGTTGCTACTCAATCATCTGATGGATGCTTTCTCAATAATTGCTGAATCTGTTTCTTGGCACCTATATTAACTCTTTCCATACGCAGTTATTTCCTCAGTATTACCAGGAGACAAAGCAATTTTAAATAAATAATAACATATATATATATATATATATATATATATATATATATATATATCTTTTTATATAGATTTGAGAAAACGGGAAACCTATTAGGTTAAAAAGGTTGAAGTAAATAGTATAAATAAAACTAGAAAGACTTGTATAATGGAAACAACTCAAATGGTTCAGTGTGTGGCGAATAGTGTTGAACGGAATATGCTGTGGTGCAGTGTGCGGCCAATTGGCGTGGAAAGAGCTGAAATGGAATGAAGGAAATTAAAAGAACAAACATGACCCTGCAAATGAGAAGTGTGTTTAACAAGCAGGACACAAGGAACAATCAGTATGCATACCCTTCGGCATCTGTTGGGAGAGATTAAACACCTATGGGTCTGCCCAGAGTGTGATGATGTCAGCTCACTAATCAATAACCATGCAAATGATCATCGTGGGTCAAACTGAGGAAGAGATTTTGTTGTTGTTCTACAAAAATCCTATGAAACATGTTGACAACAGACTGCTTTGTTGATCCCTGACCAAGATTAAATAAAAAGAATGGGAAAAATACATGAATTAAAATTTTATATCTAAGCACTTATATCCATGCAACCGCCCATGTGTTGCCGAGGCTCACAAGAAGAGCAAAGAATAGTAACACTGCAGACTACAAGGTGACTGAGGTAGGAGCCTAGGAAGTACCCTAATAAATAAAAAGCATCACAGAAATCAGATGTGCTAGCCTACTTGCGGGCGCTTAACTGACACCATGTACAAACGCTCTTAGGCTCCGATCACATACAAATAACTAAGAGTGGTTAACAAGTGGTCAATATGGGGCGTTCATAGAAGAAGAAGATATCCGTGCAACAATATCAATATATTATGTTTATGTTCCTTATCCTATGTCTTGAATTACTCCAACTGATATTTTGTGTACTTCTTGCAGGTGGACAAGTTTGCACAACTTCATGATATACATCTCCGTACTGGTTGTTTCTGTAACATTGGTGCTTGTCAGAGATACCTCAATTTGTCATCGAAACTGATCAAAGATAATTTTGCTGTGAGTATCCAAAAATATATATTTTGGACACATCAAATGACGTGAGTGCCTAGAGAAGATAATTTTGGAGGGATTGATGCCTGAAAGAAGAATGAGAGGAAGATCTAGAAGACGATAGGTGCAAGATGTAATTGACGATCTGAGAATGACTGCTGCTGATGCTGATCAACTTGCACAGAACGAGAGTTTTCAAAACTGCTGTCGTGGGAGCCAAGTTTCAGAAGGGACAAGCTACTTGATGATGATCCAAAAATAACTTCATGTGAAATGTGATGCCTACGAAAAGTTATCAATAACACCAGAAAAGACAGAGCCATCAAAACAAAAGAAAGAAAGTTGGAACAAAACCTTGCTTGAATGGCATTGAGAAACAAAGAATGAAGTGATTTGGCCACTTAATAAGAATGTATCCAAACTCCACAGTATACAATCTTCTACAAACAGAACATCAGGTAAGATGGCAAGAGGAAGACCACAAAAAAAGATGGATAGATGCATAGAAGAATTCGATCAAAAATAAAAAAATAACTCACCCAAGCCAATAGAGCAGCACAAGACAAAAACAGAAAACTAAAACACTGGGCAACAACCTGGGAAGATCTAAAAATTTCTCTTATATTGGAGGATCTCTGTTGCATTGAGATATTACTCTGTCCTCTTGCTTCATAAGATCTAGGTTTGTTTCCTGTTTGGCGTGATCATACTATTTTTTTCCAGTGAGTCCTTTCGGAGATGAACAATAAAACACAGGTCCCAAGCTCATATTAAACACATAAAAGAACCGTTGCTAGTTTTAAATTGGGAAGAGTAGACTGGAAAGTCACTCTCAGCACAAAAATCGTTAATTAAAATAAAATTCCTGCCAAATTTTTCCAATCTCTAAAATTACGTCAATCGACTTAGTATTACGAGGCCACATGGAAGCAAAGAATAGTAACACTGTGACCTACAAGGCATGTCATAAGTTGCAACTGAGGTAGAAGCCTAGGGAAGCTACCTAGTAAATAAAAAGCATCACAGAAATCGGATGTGCTGGCCTACTTTTAGGCACATAGCTGGCACAACGTACAATCGCTCTTAGGCTCAGATTACATACACACCACAGAGTGGTTAACAAGTGGTCAATATGGGCGTTAAGAAGAAGAAACATTGAAGAATTAAAGAGAATAGAAAACAAAAGCCATTATGTGTTTACTTGTGAAATGTTAACCCATTTCTTGTTACTTCCTCAGGCTGGTCATGTATGTGGCGACAACGTTGATTTAATTAATGGATTACCAACTGGGGCCGTAAGAGTTTCATTTGCGTACATGTCAACCATTGCTGATGCACGTGTCTGCTTACGGTTCATCGCTGACAGCTTCCTGGAACAGCCTACAGCCATCCCTACCTTCCCTGATCCTGTGTGGTACAGAAGTTCAGGTGGAGACACTGTTGATGTGCAGGTTGTCATGGAGAAAGTTGCAGAGAAGATTAATGGAATTTCTGAGAAAAATGTTTCCAACAAAGAAAGTAAGTAATCTTGTCAATTCTTCTTCTTTTGTGGCACTGTGATTCCTGGTACATATAACCTATTCTTGGGGTCCTCTTTGGCGTAGAGGTTTGGTGCTCTCTTCTCATTCCAAAGTTTCAGTTTCAAATATCTTCATTGCACTCCAGACATGTCCATAGGTGCTCCGATCTCTTTGCAATATCTCCAACAGCGTACAGCGACTGACCGTACCAGTTCTATTTTGATTGATGATCCTACTCGTATACCTGTTGTACGTTCTTTTCTTGCCACACCAATCTTCAAACCCAGTTCTCGCAATCTAGTAGTTGACGTGAATTGGTTTAGATGAAGGTCTTCTCTGCAGCCACGCTCTATGAGGGCGTTCACGATGTCAGCTCTGTCTATTGGCTGGCCCTCTGATATAGCGGCAGAGCCAGCCAGCCTGTCTGCTCTCTCATTGTCAATGACACCCATGTGCCCGGAACAAAGACAAGTTCCAAAGTGCTCAGTTTGCTCCCTTGTGGAGCCATCGGAATATTTTCCAGAGATCTCTTACCTCAGTGTAGGTGAGATCAAGTTCCTAGTCCTATGGGAGACAGATGATAAAACTTAGGTACCATGTTCAAGTTCAGCATGCTGGAAAGTCGCTGCCTGGACAAAATTTATTAGAAATATTTTTAATTCCTGCAAGATATCTTTACCATCTTCTAAATTACATTGGGACCTCAATCGGTGCTACAGAGCTCTTTGACTTGTGGTTCTGACTCTTTTTCCACAGTGGGCATGGAATATTTTTCCAACCGTAGCAGCTCTCAGGTTGATCCAGCCTCAATTGGTTACTAGAAAAAGCACTGGAAAGTAAAGGTGATGTTCACCTGTCATATGCTGACGATCAAAGAAATAACACTGTACTCCCCAATATAGATAAAAAGTCTGAAAAAGTGTTGCTTTACTTTTTAAAATGATTTTGTCTAAGTTTTTAAATTTGTTAATGTTCTATCAATAATAATGTAATCACTAGTAATTCTTGTATTGTTTTATTTCTTCATTGAATAGATGGTGTTGTGAATGGATTCCATCGAGCTATCAACAAAGGCGAGATAACTGCAGCAAGTGTTTCAAAGACATGCTCAGAAACTGTGAGGAAAGTCACGGATATATGTTTATATCCAGTGAAGTCTTGTGGTGCTTTCCGGGTATGTTGCTACTGATAAAAGTAGAGTACTGATCTTGTTTTCATACCGTCTCATATCTTGAAGAATAGTGTTCCACGCTTATTGTTTTCTTTGACAAATGGTGCTTGGTGGGTGAGAGGGAGTGACATGGTTGGCATCTCATGACTACTCTCATATTTTTATACTCAGTGATTCTATGAGTATGATTTGTAAAGTTGAAACAGGAATGGTGAGACGAAACTGCATGGAGGTGCTGGTACTTCTATGAAGAAGTAAATAGTGGAAGAGAAGAAGAAGAAGATTTGTTATCATTATCAGCATCTTCATTAGTTCCCTTTCTCAATACCTGTAGGTCAGTGAGTGGGAAATGTGCAGCAAAGGTTTGTTGTATGATCGCGAGTGGGTACTCGTCAGTGACACGGGTGTAGTCATTGGCCAGAAACGTGAGCCCAGGATCTGTTTGCTTAGTCCATGCATAGACCTGTCAGAAGGAAACTAATCTTGTCTTTTCAGGTAAGATTCAAGACTATCAACTCCTTCCACAAACTGTTTTCCAAGTGTATCATTCAACTTTGTCAACTCTCTCACAATCTACATTCTATGTACATCATTCCACTTCATCAATTCTCTCATAAACTACTTTCCAGGTACATCTTTCAACTTCATTAACTCCACCACTAGCTACTTTCCAGGTACATCATTCAACTTCATCAACTCCTCCACTAGCTACTTTCCAGGTACATCATTCAACTTCATTAACTCCACCACTAGCTACTTTCCAGGTACATCATTCAACTTCATTAACTCCACCACTAGCTACTTTCCAGGTACATCATTCAACTTCATCAACTCCTCCACTAGCTACTTTACAGGTACATCATTCAACTTCATCATCTCTCTCATAAACTACTTTCCAGGTACATCATTCAACTTCCTGAACTCCTCCACTAGCTACTTTCCAGGTACATCATTCAACTTCCTGAACTCCTCCACTAGCTACTTTCCAGGTACATCTTTCAACTTCTCCACTATAGTCTGTCCATTAATTCGTGAGCACGTTTGAAATTGATTTTCTCTAAATGTACCTGTTGGATCTCAGTGATTTTTGCAAGCAGCCTTAGAATATCCATGCGCTAGAAATAATTTTTTCCAAGAAAATTTGATGTAGTTTGAAATATTTCTTCTTCAGGTTATATTAAAATCAACCTCACCGGATTGTACACATAGTAACAGATCTACGGTACACAGACGCGTTGTTCTAAAAATACATTATGGTAACAGAAAAATCGTGAGTATACAACAATTTCACGAAATCCGTACCTAACTGATCGACTTTGAAGCGGAAAGCATTGCGTTATAATTGGGATACCGTTGTATAGTTATAGGCGTATCTCGCTATTTGTATGAAACTATTGTATCATATTTGTTGGCTTATCAAAACTGACATTGATATCACATTCATAATGAGTCTGAAGTGCACATTTATAACAATGCAGAAGGTTAGTTTTACTATACCAACACTTCCGTAGGGAATCTAGAGAGGTCATCTATATTGCGATATTCATAACCCTGAGAAGCGAGCGCAACTGGCGCTTGGTCTGAATAGAGAATCCTTTTCCCGACGGATTAAACAGGACACAAAGTGCACTAATGTCAAGCAAGGAAGGAAAAGAACATTGACGACTTTGACATAGATGTCATAAGACAGGAGCTCTTGAAAATGTTTGCGACAAATCAACTTGTTACTCTCAGGAAACTGAAATTAAAACTGCAATCAGATTGCAGCATAGACATTTCTAAAAGTACTCTATGGAAAATTGTAAGAGCCGCCCGCTTCACCTTCAGAAAAACTATAGGCGGCAGGAATATTATTTGTGAAAAACCACATTTAATTGCTCGCGAAGTAAATACCTGAGGCAGATCCGTGAGCGGGGGAGGCAAGGCTATGATATTGTATATTTGGACGAATCCTTGGTCAATGCTCACCACACCAATGCTAAAGAATGGCAATCAGTAGACGGTGAACAGAAAGAAAAATACCAAGCAGCAAAGGCCAGCGTATTATACTAACACATGCAGGAAGCAGTGAAGAAGGTCTTGTCCATGACCTGGACTTATTTTCCAATCAAAAGTACCGGCGTTAGGGACTACCACACAGAAATGAATGGACATATTTTCAGGCACTGGATGGAGAAAGATCTACTTCCAATTCTAAACAGACCATCATGCTTGGTAATGGATAATGCATCCTATCACAACGCAGTATCAGCGGAAGACAAAGTACCAACTGCATCAAATACAAAAGATCAAATTAGGACTTGGCTTGCTAAGGAAAATGTCAGCTTCGATGATACATATTTGAAACCGAGTTGTTGCACCTGGTGAGGATGACAAATAAGACAAAGGTGTTTCATATTGACAAAATCATTGCGAATACGGCCACACGTCTTTGCGACTACCTTCATATCATGCTCAATCCGATAGAGCTTGTCTGGGCTAAAGTAAAAGGGCAAGTTGCCGAACAGAACAGGGCGTTTAAAATGTGTGATGTTGAAGTTCTGACACGTGAGTCCTTCTCAATGATAGACATGCAGTTCTGGAAGAAGTGTGTTGAACATGTGCTCCCAGAGGAAGGCAGTACTGGCACCGAGATGGATTACAATTTGTCAGCCAGTAACAATTATCAACCTCATGGAATCGTCAGATTCGGGATGATACAAATCATATTTTATTACAGACTGAGAAATAAGCGTATACATTTCCATATCCAAATTCGTCTACCATCATACAATTTGTGGTGAAGTTAAGACACCCTGGGGTCTAATGGTGACGAAGGAGGACTAACTGTTGCATATTGTATCCAAGTTCACGATTGCACATAAAGGCAACACACTTAATTACTTGACCTATCAAGTTAATATGGAAATACACCTATGAATAGAATTGACATGGACAAATTCTAGGATACTGTAAAATCTAAAATTTGAGCCCGTATTTGCAATTGTCATAAAGATCAAAGGAATTAGCGATGTGCAAAATCCGTAGCATCTATGGACTACTGGTTAGCTTTATTTTAGCGTCATGGATATTCTAAGGCTGCATGCAAAATATCACTGAGATCCAACAGGTAGTTTTCGAAAATCAATTTCAAACGTGCTCACGAATTAATGGACAGACTATAGCTACTTTCTAGGTACATTATTCCACTTCATCAACTCATCCACAAACTATTATCCAGGTACATAATTCAACTTCATCAACTCATCCACAAACTATTATCCAGGTACATCATTCTACTTTGTCAAAGAAATCTTGTGTCTTTGTATTTGTATTTCTAGGGGCATCCTCCTTTGAGCTTCCCCTTGACCAGGAAGAAGAGTTTGATGCAATGGCAAGTCTGTGTACAAATAAAGTTTGTGGAGATAGGTAAGAAATTTTCTAACTACTTTTGTTTTCCCAACACAATGCAGCCATCAGTTATACAGGCATGTCTAGGTATCATTACTTAACTACACACAGGATGCAATCTTAGAGATGTACTAACTTAGTGGTTAGCAAGGAACCTCTAGTCTCTATGGCTAAGTGGTTAAGCCCTTGCCTTGCATCCCGAAGGTCGTAGGTTAGAATCCAGACACCACCAT
This sequence comes from Arion vulgaris, assembly GCA_020796225.1. Lineage (NCBI taxonomy): Eukaryota > Metazoa > Mollusca > Gastropoda > Stylommatophora > Arionidae > Arion > Arion vulgaris. The sequence continues at coordinate 30,417,893 of CM036772.1, forward strand.
TCTGTTCATGACTGCATTTTTTCCAGAGACACCTAGGATTGTTGCTGGAGCTACAGAGTTCGTGCTTCGTGCAATACTCTTGGTAGATGGCATTATATTTCTGCAGAGAATAACCAAGCCATATGGGGTAACACCTAGTGCAATAAGTCAATCCTTGAGTTTAGACCTTTTCAACATCTGCTTTACATATGTGTGTTCCCTGGATCAAATTCCACAATGGGATTGGAATTTTTTTTTTTTTTTAGCTGTACGGCTGTCAGAGATTGACCCAGCCTCAATTTGGTACAAGAGGAAACACTGGGAAGTAAAGGCGGCTGATGTGATGTTGAGCACATCACCCATCGTATGCCATTGGTGACAGAAAAAATGCTAGACTAACACTGCATATTCAAATGTATCCCATGTTATGTAGACAGATTCTTTACTTTAATTTTACAGTGTACAATAGAATGAGACATTGTCTGGATCACACATTCAAGATTGGCTTCTTTTTGTCATCACACTGCTGCAGGTTGTTGCCAAGTGTCGTGGTTTTCTGTTTTTGTCTTGCGTTTTTCTGGTGGCTTGGGTGATTGTTATTTTTGCTCTTTGACAGGATGCTGCTATGCCATCTAACCATCTTTTTTGTGGTCTTCCACTCGCCTTCTTTCCTGATGTTCTGTTGTAGAAGACTGTATAATGTGGAGTTTGGATGCATTCTTATTAAGGAGCCAAACCACTTCATTTTTTGTTTATCAGTGTAATACAAGCAAGGTTCTATGCCAACTGTCTTTCTTATGCTGATTGGCCACTCTACTATTAATATCAATTTTGTCACAGCAGAACTTTCTTTCTTTCTCGAATCCTGTATGCCTCACAGCGTCAGGTCAGGAAGAGATTTCTAAAACGGGCCTAGTATGCGCTTCGTAGATAGTCTCTTTCGTCGCCTCTGTTATCTCTGAGGTCCATCTTTTGCGTGGCCTTTTTGCTTTGTACCCATTGTATCGGAGCAGCATTGCTCTTTAGGGTGCACTGTCTGATGGTAATCTGCTTACGTGACCGAACCATTTAATTTGTTGTTTCTTGATGAAGTCTAGTACTGATGTTGTACCCACTTTTTCCTGATGTCTTCATTTCTCAACCGGTCTCTTCTTGTTACACCAGCATTCTGCGTAGACACTTCATCTCTGTTGTGACTAGTTTTCTTCTATCGTTTGTTGTCAGCGTCAGGTTTGGCATGTAACATAATGTGGGAGAAAGATTGTGTTGAACATTGCTCTTTTTGTGTTCATGGTGACGTGTTTGCATCTTAAAATTGGCGCCATTTGCCTATCATTTGATTTGCTTTGTTGCATCTGTGTTGAATTTCATTAGTTATTCTTCCATTTGCTGAAAAATGCTCCCCAGGTATGTGAAATCTTTTGCTTGATTTAGTAGATGATTATCGATGGAGATGTTGGTAGTGTTTTCCTCTCTGCGAATGTCATTACTTCTGTTTTGTCGATGTTAATTCTCATGTTGTATTCATTACATGCTAACTGGAGTCTGTTGATGTGTTGTTGTAGCTGTTCTTCTGTTGTTGATATGATTGCCTGATCGTCTGCAACAAGAAATTCATTTAAGAGTTCTCCGAGGTTGTTTCCTTCGCTGGTGTTAGCTATTTTACAAATGTGGTCAATGTCGTGATGAATAGCAGCGGGATAGTCTGCAACCTTGTCTTACTCCTGACCCTACGTGAAACTTTTCTGATAATCCTGTATTTGTTCTAATCGTACATTGGCTGTCAGTATAAATGTTCTTGCAAAGGTTGATTAGGTGTTCATTAACCCATAGGTTGTTAGTATTTTCCACAACTTGTGCCTATTCTACGCGTCGACGCTTTTCCTGATCTACAAATCAGAACAAACAACTGTAACAGAAAATTACATTATACTATATGCAGACAAGATATGAACTGAATAAATAAACAGCATTAATGAGTCCTGCCTTAAGAAACTTTCTTGGCTTTATACATAAGGGCAAACTTTCTTACAAACAGTGGCCCTACTCAAACTGGCAGTAGTATAGACAGAGTTGATATCATTAATGCAGTATGCACTTAGCTATGTCATATTGGTGATCTCAAACACTAGGTCATTTTCGAGAATTAAGAGTTAAGTCTGGACATGCCAGGCAGTGTCAGTCTTCACAATAGAGATGTAATAATAAACTTCTCATGGGTATAATGAGCAGGTGGACTTGGGGATGGTTGCTGCAGCGAAGAAGGAGCATGCATGGGTCTTTGCTTAGGATCTAATTACAATTACCCTGAAGTCTAAATAATGCTGTGTGAATACGAGGATGACTTAGGAAAACAAGCTTTCACGCAAAATCAGTCAGAGGCATCATATTAGGTGCACGAATATGCCAAACTTCATAGTGGGAATGCACACAAAAATATGTATGATAGATTACAATGTTACTATTCTTTGCAATCCCATTGCTGATTTTTATCATAATTTCTTCTCACATCAGAGTGAATACTTTTGATTGTGGAGATGCAGTATCAGAATGGCTGAGTGAAAATTTGGAGACATCAGGTATCAGGCTGCTGCGTCAGCAGAGCGATGATGCCAGGACAAGCAAACTTAAAGATAAGGACAACATCAACACTGATGGTAAGCTTACTTGTGTTAGAAAGGAGTTTTCTCTTTGTCTTGTGGATTTCAGTCTAGTGCCTGTTCAGTAATAGTTAATTCATCTCAACTATATTTTAACCATCTTCTTCTTTGAACGCTCCATATTGACCACTTGTCAATCACTCTGTGTGATTTTATGTGATCTGAGCCTAAGAGCGATTGTACGTTGTGCAGTTATGCGCCTACAAGTAGGCCAGCACATCTGATTCCTGCGCTGCTTTTTATTTACTAAGGAAGCATCCCTAGGGCCTACATCAGTACTCTTACGACATGCATTGTAGGTCGCAGTGGTACTATTCTTTGCTTCCTTTGCGGACCCCGGCACCACACGGGTGATTTAAACCATCAACATTACCAACTTGTTATTTTATAAAGTAAAAGAAATACAAGGACCCATTTTCATCATCATCAGGTGCTGTTTCGCATCCCTCCCCATCCCCAACAGTCCAGAATTTCTCTCTCTCTCATAGCAGAACTTTGCTACCCTAACAGTTCTTCATAATTTCTCTCTCTTTCATAGGCCAGAACTCCCGCCTCTGCAGCCGTCATGCTCAAATCATCAGTTGCATCCTGAATCCATCTTCTCCATAGTATTCCTCTTCTCTTTGCCAGGATGCCTCCTTCCTTAATGGTCTTGAGGCTTAAGGTCACTGAGTGCAGGACACTGGAATAGATGGTGTATAACAGTTTCTTAAGAGTGTACTTTCATCACAAGATAACAGAGTATCTTCTTCGAATGCTCTATATCGATCACTTGTTAAAAACCACTCTTTGTGATTCGTATGTGATCTGAACCTTAGAACGATTGTAAGTTGTGCTAATTAAGCATATCCGATTTCTGGGCTGCTCTTTATTTACTACGGCCTACATCATTCGCCTCTTACGATATACATTGTAGGTAGCAGTGGTACTATTCTTTGCTTCCCTTGAGGGTCCCGGCACCACACGGGCGAGAACACAGATCACACAAATGGTCGAAAGGGAGCGTTTGAAGAAGAAGAAGATACAATATTAATTTTAGGTAATCTATGATTTATGGAAATAAATCAATTAATATTTCAATTGCCAATCTGTGATGGTGAAGACAAAAAAGAAGTCAACTGATACATTGTTGGTACAGTGTTAAACTATCATAGAACAAAGAAGAAGAAGAATCAGCTGATTATTTCCAAATTTTGTCTCCAGATATCGACAAACCTAAACTGTCAATGGCTAATGAGTCACAACTATTGCTCTTGAGTCGTTCTAGTGTGAGAGGATTACAGAAGAAGATGGTTGAGATCAAAGATGTGGATGATGCTGATGATACCAGGCTACCAACTGCTCCAGCGGATATCAGTGAGTCTGGTTGTTGTCTTTTGATTTGAGTTTTGAATGTAGGTGATAGCTGCTTTTTTGTTGATATAGTGGTGATGTGTGTTGTTGCAGACGATGGTGGTAAACGTGGAGTGATTATAGATGGTGGCAGTGGTGAGGTAATTACAGATGTTGATGGTAGAAATGACATGGTTACAGGTGATGGTGGTAGTGGTATTGTTACAGATAAGGGTGGTAAAGGTGAGGTGGTTACAGGTGTTGATGGTAGTGGTATTGTAACAGATAATGGGGGTAAAGGTGAGGTGGTTACAGGTGTTGATATTAGAGATGAGGTGGCTACAGATGTTGATCTCAGTGATAAGGTGGTCACATGCATTAATCTTTTCTCTAATCCTGTTTGGCCTCACAGCATCAGGATAAGAAGAGATTTCTAGAATAGGTTTTTGTAGGTGCGCAACAAAAGTTATATAATGCCACTAGTGATGACATGACATCAACACAAGTTATATAGTACCACTAGTAATGACATATAATGACATGACATCAACACAAGTTATATAGTACCACTGGTTATGACATTAACAAAAGTTATATATTTGTGCTCAATCTGATCAGCTGAAGACAATCTAATGCTGCGCTTCCGTGGCAACTTGGTGATAGATGGTGGTAAACCATTTGATGAGGAAGAGTGGACTTCTATCACAGTTGGCGGCAATACTGTACTAGTGAGTCATTATTATTTCTTTAAATTAGACCTAGTGTTTATACCATGGAGAGTTTCAGATAGGAGATAAGTATAGCTTTATTTCCTTTGCAAGATGTTCAGCTTGGGCTGGAGTTGTGCTAATTTACTTAGTTTCTCAGGCATAGTAAATGAGATGGCAGAAGTCAGAATCTTACCAAGAGCCTACTCCAATTCCAAGTGGTAACCATAGTAAATGAGTAGGTAGGTCAGTTCCAGTCCACAAAATGTTGTACTGATACAGATTGATTGATAGGACCATCATCATTTCACTTCAGTGAGTAACCATGTGTGCTCTGATCTCTTTCTTACACAGGAAGATCTCGACTGCAGTGCACTAACTTCGTAGCACCGCGAGGGTCCCAATGTAATTCAGCGGTGACAAAATTCCCTGGAGTGGCGAGACGCAAACATTCTCCAATGCATGCATGCTCAGGGACTCTATGAGTATGATACAAAAGATCAAGACCGGTTCTGTATGAAGGCAGTGGAAGCAATTAATTCAAAATGCGACAATCCAGAGACTTTTCTTAATCTTTGCCCCAGGTCATGCTAGGGGGGAAGGACAATGAGAGAGCGACTGCATTAGCTGACAATGCTGCGATGGAGAATGGGTCTTCAATGGAAAAAAGTTACATCATCAACGCTCTAAGAGAAAACATACGCTCTAAAGATTTCAACAAAGGTAAAGGCTTTTTTCTATCACGGTTGTGCAAGTTGTGCATACCAATATGTGTGGCAAGACGGGAAAACCACAAGAGAAACCCCAGTAGATACATCAATCAACACAGAACAGGAGTTATTAGTCTAAACACACTGAAATACATACTTGGGAGGAGATTGGAGCAATTCTGGATATGTCTAATGTACGATGAAGATGATCCTCAAATGAACAATGAGCAATCATTCCACTAACATACCAATATACTTTTTCTGGGACTAAATATGACAGTCGTCTTTGTAAGAATACCACAGTGGCCCCCGACCACTGTTTTCTCAAACAGCCATTTTTTGGGGCAATGTACTCCTTACAAATAGAACACCACCACAGTCATTGAATCATTTGGGTTTCTTGCAACTGGTCTAGTTTCATCAAGTATTTAGTTTCTGGATTTCTGTGATTAATATTTCATTGATGTTTATCGCTTTTCATTATTGATTTATTCTTATCTTAACTTTCTCTTTGTCTCTCATATTAACTTACGCCCATTTTTTTTTATATCAGTGTCAAGGTCCATGCTCTAGGTGCCAGATGATCTGCATGGATCAGGAGACTGCACTAAAGAGCAGAGAGCCACTGAGAACTTTGGGAGTTTGGCGAGGCAAGAAGGTTCGTATGTGGGCTGTTAACCTGTTATTGGGGCAATTTACACAAGCAAACATGTTGCATCATGCACTGAAATTGCAGGAGTGTTAGTCAACGCAAGCTCATTCTCTAAACCCTTGTGTACAAAGCAGACATTGTAGCTCTTCAGGAAACGTGAATGGGTGATGGTTTGCAGTGCATGACTAGTTTCAAATGTTTCTAAAACAGAACAACCAATAACCTATTATTCTTTACTGAATAAACATCAACCACCCTGTGGTGCCGGGGCCCGCAAGGTAAGCAAAGAATAGTACCACTGCGATCTACAGTGCATGTCGAAGAGGCGACTAATATAAGCACTAGGGATGCTACCCCAGTAAATAAAAAGCAGCGCAGAAATCGGATGTGCTGGCCTACTTGTAGGCGCATAACTGGCACAACGTACAATCGCTCTTAGGCTCAGATCACATACAAATCAGAGTGGTTGACAGGTGGTCGATATGGAGCGTTTAAAGAAGAAGAATAAATGTCATAGCACTTCTCTAAGAAATCTCTTCATATCCTGGTGCTGTTAGGCAAAATAGGATTCATCATCATCAGGTGCCGTGCCAGCTGGCGTAGGCGATCATGAATCTCCACAAATCTCTGTCGTTGGTGTTTGCTATCAACTCAGATGTTAATGCTCTACCGTGCCATGAAGTCAGGATATCCAAAATTTTCTCTCTCTGTCTTCCTCTGTCTCATCTACACTCGATTTTACCGGTTGTCACAATGTGTTCTCTGGATTAAAACAGGATTAGAGAAATTAATGGATAACATGGTTCCTTAAATATGAGGCTGGGGACTACCAAGACAACATTGGCAATAGGGTATTAAAGACACCTTGAATATGACGATGGAGAAGGCAGGAGATCTAGCTAGGTATTTAGAATCTGTTAGGTGAGCTGTGATGGAGTGCAATATACTATGAACGACATGCTACATAGGGTTGCCAAGATAGAAATTGATATTGCTCTACGCTAGTGCCCATGTGCCGTTGGAAAATTTGGGGATCAAGACCAGCTTGGCTAAAAATTCTCTTTGTGCACACAGTATGCACTTGAACTACAGGAGACTGATCTTTTTCTTAGGAATCTAAATTATAAGTAACTCTGTATTCAAAGTCGCCCGAGTGGTTACCGGGCCCAAATTTGGGTGTAAAGAATAGAACCACTGTTACCTGCACACATATTGTAAGAGCGACTAAGGAGGTTTGGCTGAAATCGGATGCACGTGTCCGCTAGGGAATGCTAACCCGAAACAAATGCTTTGCAGAAAATGGATGCACCAGGCCGTAAGGCGCATAACATGGTGCAGCGGCCCCTCACAATGAAGAATTTGATAACGGATTCTACAGTCGTAAATCTGCCCCGGAATGTCAGACCTACCATCACGAGGGTGGCCAAAACTTACTGCTGAAAGAGGTCAGCACAAACGGGAAAGCAGAAATCATAGGAATTATATCCTACAGAACTGCCCCCAGTATGCAGACTTGAGAAGAAAGAGGTGGTCCACTTACACCAGCGTCCAAGACAAACTGTATGGCGTGGCTGATAATCTGAGGCAGATGGCTGCCTTTATTAGAGAATCCGAAACCCAATCTAGTGAGAATGCAGAAGAAGAATTCAAAGTAAGGCCTGCCTGAATATCGTGTGACACTGGTGATAAGGAAAGCAAGTTTTCATGCAAAAGTTGGTCAGAGGTGTCATTTAATGTTATCCAGAGGGTGATGACAGCATAATGTACAGTTGTTCTCTGTGTGTTAAAAAATGATATATGTATTGTAGGTTGTTGATTTATTTGAAGTTCTTCTTCGAATGTTACATATTGGCCACTTGTTAACCACTCTTTGTGATTTGTATGTGATCTGAGTCTAAGAGCGATTATATGTTGTGCCAGTTATGCGCATACAAGTAGACCAGCCCATCCGATTTCTGCTACGCTTTTTATTTATTAAGGTAGTTTCCTAGGCCCCTACCTTAGTCGCCTATTACGACATGCCTTGTAGATCACAGTGTTACTATTCTTTGCTCCCCTTGCGAACCCCTGAACACACGGGCAGCTTGGGGATATAAATTATAAGTACCTATGAAGTCAGAGTAAGGCTTGTCTGAATGTCATGGGACACTGGTGATAAAGAAAGCAAGTCTTCATGCAAAAATCAGTCAGATGCATCATATTAGGTGTAATGACTACAGTTGAATTCATAGTGAAACATGTACAAACAAAGTACTATAGTTTTACAAAATACATAAACAGTGACGATAAACAGCAACGTTTCGACCAACAAGGCCTTTATCAAGCAAACGAACAAACAGGAGTGACAAACAGGAGTGACAGTTGAATTCATAGAGACAAACAAAAAAAAAGACATGACACATGAAGAGTAAATATTGTTGAAATAAATACTTTATAATATCTTGTACTTTCATATTCTAGGTTCCATTTGGAGTCCATGCAAGAATGTTGCTGCCTGCGGATGGATCCACAAAGTTCCTTCATGTTGGAGACATTGTGCATATAAATTAGTAGTCTGGATACATGAAACTTGCGGGAAAGTTCATGAATATTTAGTGCACCTAACATCTTATGGTAGTTCTAACTAACTTTATTATTCCTCTTCTATTTAATAATTTAGAAGTTTACCAGAAAGAGTTCTACATAATTCTATTTATCAGATGTTTCTCTGTTGAAATGTTTCAGTCTAGTCTGTGGTCATTAACACATTAACTACAGTGCCGGATTAAGCCAGCGCAGGGCCTGTAGCAAATGTTACCAAGAGGCCCTAAGTTTTGTATGATAATAAAATAAAACACAACTTTTACAAACAAACTTTTCTCGATTTAATGAGAGCAAATTTAGAGATAACATGCTGCAGCACACTTAGAAACCAAATTCAGTGAATGTGCAAAGCAGGGAATGTATTCTGCATACTTATTTATCTCCTTAATGTGTGCATGGAAGCTTTTAATTTTACAAGCTAAACATTTTCTCTTCTAGGCGCGGAGCCACCAGAAATCCGGGGCCCATAGCATTTGCTACTTCTGCTATAGAGCTAATCCGGCACTGATTAACTACTAAATGCTGCTGTGTGCGTTTGTTTGTCTGTCTCATTTGACCTTGTGCCATGGACTGCACCATGATTTGTTTCATTATAAAATTAATTCCAAATTTATGTTAGTACATTCTGATCGTTACCGGGTGATTTTTATTCTGTTATTTTGTGATAAACGAATGTTCATTTTTCTACAAAATTACGTGCAATTCATCAAAACTTTGTTAAAATGTCAGAAGACTACAGTTTAATTTTTACATACAGCTTCGGCATGAAATAATCTTTTGCCCCATAGGTCTCATGGCCCAACCAAGCCCACCTATCCAAGACGATCTTTTCCAAATTTCTTCACTATCTCCTCATTTTCTTGCGATGAGTCCCTCCTTGCGGAGCAATGCTTCCTCGGGTGGGAAGCTATGAATTTTCCATGTTGTTGTTTCTGTAGCTATCTAGTGATTTTTACAGTGTGGGGTAGCTAGCCGCAAGCCCAACCTCCTTAGTCGTCTCTTGCGACATGCGTGGCAGGTAACAGTGGTTCTATTCTTTACACCCCTAATTTGGGTCCTGGTAACCACTCGGGAGTGGCATGAAATAATGGACTCTATTAACTAGGTCAAGACATGAGCTTAATTGCAGTAGTTAATGTGTTCTTATTCTGCATTCGCCCACTATGAATTCAGGCGTAGTCAGGGCGCCTTGTATGGCGTATATGACTGATTTTGCCGTGAAGGCCTCAGGGGAACATTCTCAATTAAGATATGTTATTCTTGACCACATTCCATGTCTCAAGAGTCATAGCGCAGCATTCATTACTTTTGTGCTACTGAATCTTATCAGTTCAGTTTAGTTGGCGGATCATCATCAGTGCTTATCGAATTAATTAGTCCATAAGTACTCTGATCTCCTCCTCAGTATGTCTCTCAGTGTGTGGCAACTAATGACACCAGTTCTTTGTTGGCTTACTATTCTTCTTTGGCTACCAGTATAGTCTAGCTACACCACATTTGACTTGGAATTCTTGCAGCCCGGTTAGTGTTGTAGATTCACCACCATTACTTGAATCATTTACACATCCTCTCTCCCTTCGAGAATTTAGAATATCAGCCTGGTCTATTGCTCACCCGCTTCTTACAGCAGCCATACTCGCAAGCCTAAAGGCGTGTTCATTTCCCCCCTTACACCTGAATGCTAATGTGTAATATTGCTACTGTAATAGGATGTTCCCATGGTAATCATGGGCACACATTGATTCCTATCAATCAACAGTCAATGCGGTTAACGTGATAAAATTGTGTTCATTTTTTTTTACCCGTTATGAAATTAGTAGTCATATCACCTAATATGGTCCCTCTTGCTAATTTTTGCGTGAAGGCTTACTTTCCTTATCACCAGTCTCCCTCGTCATTTAGGCAGGCCTTACTCTGACTTCAGAAGTTCTTGTAATTTAGATCCACAAGTAGATGATCAGAGTCTCCTTTAGTCCTACTGTGTGCACACAAAGAATTATTTTTTGTGGGTGCGGCCAAGCTACTAGCCTTAAACCCCTGAGTTTCCTCAGTATATATGATCACTAGCTCAATGTTACCTACTTCACTATCAGTGACCCCTAATTGTGTTCATTAATTGCTCTTATCCTTGTTCAGAGAGCAATTTTTGTGGACATATGTCATTGACTATTTGTGATACAGCTATTAACATCTATGTCATTGACTATTTGTGATACAGCTATTAACATCTATGTCATTGACTATTTGTGATACAGCTATTAACCTTCTAAGAAATTGTGATGCTGAAATCCATGCCATCCACTATTTCTTTATGTGATTTTATGAAACGTGTGCTACATAAACAACCTTGTGTGTTATTGAGGTCTCTGTATGTTATATAGATACGAGGGTAAATCAGTAATTAAGTCACAAATGAAAATTGTGGGAAATCCTTTATAGAACCTTGCCGTCAATCACAGTAAATGAATTAAGTGTGGTGTAGCTCGAAAAGAACGCTATGCTGGCAGACAAAGAAGAATTGTAAACCAACAAAGAACCGGTGTCATTAGTCGCCACACGCTGATGGACATACTGAGGAGAGATCGGAGCACTTATGGACTAATTTGTTCGACGTGCAGTGATGGTGATCCGACGACTAAACTAAAACAGTAAACGAGTTGTTAATTTTCTAGTCACTTTCGACTCCCAAGGCAAGGGCTTAACAACTTAGCCACAGAAGCACCTAAAAATATCCCTAAAGAGACCCCTATTGGGTTAATATACAATGGTATTATACTGCTAATCTATGAATGAATGCCTAGTACTCGGTGTAAAACATTCTCAAGAGGTAACCATGAAAATAACATTTGGCTGAAATTCAGATGTGACTGGTCAACAGCCTGTAGGTGCCTGAGAACACAATTTACTGACGCTCTCTAATACAAATCACGTACAGGACATAAGAAAGTAATGAACAAGTGGTTCTTCTTCTTTGCGTTGTTCTTTACGACCAATTTTAATCACTCTTTGTGATATGTTTGATCTTTGCCAAGAACGTGTATACGTTGCACATTGGTTTGAAGGCCCCTAAACGCATAGACTTCTACACGTTTAGAACACATGCATCCGATTTCAGCCAAACCTCCTTAGTCGCCTCTTACGACATGCATGGCAGGTAACAGTGGTTCTATTCTTTACACCCCAAATTTGGGCCGGTAACCACTTGGGCGAACAAGTGGTTGATAGAGCGCATGCAAAACCAAAATATATATCCTTTTGTGTCTTGTTTACTATTTACCCTTGTAGAACCTCATACGATAATGAAATCCCAGTATGTTATATAATAAAACCTCATATGATAATGAAATCCCAGTATGTTATATAATAAAACCTCATGATAATGAAATCCCAGTATGCTATATAATAAAACCTCATATGATAATGAAATTCCGGTATGTTATATCCTGCCTTTTGTTCACTTGAAATATTGTCTATACATTCAATGTTGTCTCTTGTATAAACTTCACTGTCTATTGTAGCTCACACAGAGGTCAGCATGTTATATAATACAACCTCATATGATAATGAAATCCCAGTATGTTGCAAATAATTTAAATCTACACCATATTTATGTACATGTATATTCTTTATATTTATGCAAACATGAAATGAGGCAGCGGGGGAGACAGATACAATTGGGAGGGAACATCAGGAAGTTGACAATCAATAGTCTGGTAGAGTGTACATTTAAGGCAAACGACAGAACTAGTTGGAGAGCCATTACAGGTAGTTTTCAAAGCAGAGACAACACTTGATTGATTTATTGATTGATTATGTTATGTTATTCAATCAATGTCATGGTACATTGGGCATTCCCATGCTTGCTCCATCCTCTGCTGCAGCAGTCATCCCAATGTACCCATGAGAAGTTCATTAGTATATCTTATCTCTCTACGACGAAGATAACACTGTCTGGCATGTCAAAACTTAGCTCCTAATTCTCGCAATCGTCCAGTATCTGAGACTCATCTATATCACATAAATGAATGTGCACCGTATTGATGACATCAAATCTGTCCATACTTCTGCCAGCTTGAATCTGGGCATTGTTTGCATGAAAGTCAGCACGCTCGTTTCCATGCACTCCAGCAAGTCCAGGTGTGCACAGCCAAGTCGTTGTTTTGAGATGTATATCTGAATGCTGTCCACCCATTCCATGCGCAGACCTCCAGATTCAATCCTTTGAAGAATATTCATCAAATCTGATATGACAATCATTTGGGTGAATTGTTTTTCAGCCACCCACGAAAGAACCCTGGAGGCAGCGATGATCATGGAGATCATGCTTGATGTTGTTGTGATTCTTCTTCTTCCAAAGTTTTCAAACATTGGTTTCTATGCTTTTAAAGTAGTTAATGGCCAACTGGAGTCCATGTACATCTCCATATAGCTTGTCTTGGACTGATATGAGGGTTGGCCATGTGTTTTCTCTCTATTCACTGTATGTTGGACATTCTTGCAGTATGTGTGTCTCTGTCATCTTGCTGGTGCCGCATGGGCATATGTCAGAAGGGCCTGTTTTGTATTTGTTAAATAGATGGTACCTCAGCTTATTGTGCCCTGTTCGTAGACGAAAAATAACCACCTGTTCTTCTCTACTTAGTTGGTGGTATACATCATCCTTTTCATGCCCTGGGTGATCTCTCAACCATTTGTTCTTGTAGGCCATTTTTATCCATACTTTTGCTTCCTCATATGTCATATTGGTGTCTGCCTGCAGCAACCTGCTTCCTGTTTTGCCAATATTCCACTGTCTTGTTGCCAGGTATCCCGCAGTGGGATGGTATCCACTGTATTACCACTCTAGAGATGATGTTGCATACTTGGTGTAGTGATACTTGTAGTTCCTTCAAATTGTTATCTTCTTGATTTTTGAGAGCAGTGATTACTGACAGAGCATCAGTCAAAAATACTATGTTTTCTTTTACGTGTTCCTCAGACATTAGGGCTTCTGTTGCCGCTTTTAGGGCCTCTGCTCTGTAGTTGCTGGAGAACCCCTTCCTGTCGCTAATTTTAGCTTCTTATGTTTTATGTCACTGAGCACTATGAGGGCTCCTCCTCCTCCATTTGTTGTTGTGATTGATTATGTGGTGTTATGCTTAAATTGTGAGCTGATACACAGCTGATAGTACATTTTTTTTTTTTTTTCCTTTCGTCCGCTTTCAGCACAGACGAAGTTTCATCTCTGAAACTGATTTTTGCGTGAAAATCCGTTTTCCAATTTCTTACAATGGCAGCAGCGTGCACATTGTAAATTACTTACACTGGCAGCCGTGTGCTCAATGTACACTGTAATTAGTATTCCCTCGCCATACAGGCAGATTTTCTCCGACTTCAGAGGTACTCACGTTATCGTCCTGAGTAAGACCAGGGGACTCGAACAAATGCCGGACAGTAGGTTCGAACCCGAGCTAAGAGGTGTCTCACAGCTAGCAGGCCGAGCTACTATCAACTACTCTAGGCAGTCCCCCTGTACATTCTAAATTATCTGTTTGTGAAATGTTATATGCCTTTTCTAATTTCTATCAGATATTAAACTAAATAATCATATTTTGTATCAGCCCAGTACCATTTTTTTATTGCAATATTTACAACGATCATTTTAGATTTGTTGCCAAGGAAAGAGTTAATAGTGTATTTATTTATTATTTTCGCTTGCTATGAATTCAGACATAGTCAGAACACCTATTAACCCGTTCACCTTTCTAGGCTGATATACTGGCGTACTGTATTTTTTTATATGACGTAAAGCCAGTCTACTGGCTAATTTAGTATACATTGCTATATAAATGCGTCCAATGGAGACAAAAAATTACGTAGTTAAAGGGTTAATATGGCACCTCTGATTGGTTTTTGCGCGAAGGCTTGCTTTCCTTATCACAAGTGTCCCTCACCATCCAGGCGAGCCTGACTCAGTGGTTGTATATTTATAAAATGGGCTTGTCCAAGGATCAGCTATTGATACAGTTAAGATGTGCTGCAGGTATGGTGATTGATAGAATTATCATTATGTTGATCAAATATGTTGCCATGACAACAGTTATTGTCGATACTATTCTATGAAACTGTGTTGCTATGGTGACAGAATTCTTGATAACTTTCATAGATGTGTTTTCATGGTGACAGTTATTGTTGATACTATTGCATGAAGCTGCGTTGCTATGGTGACAGAATTCTTGATAACTTTCATAGATGTATTTTCATGGTGACAGTTATTGTTGATAGTATTCCATGAAGCTGTGTTGCTATGGCGACAGAATTGTAGATAAATGTGATAGATACATTGTCATGGCAACAGGTATTGATATATATCCATGAAAATGTTTTGATATGACGACATAATTCTTGATAAACATAGAAGATGTGTTATGATGTTAATAATGTTTGCTGTACTTTTTATAAAGCATTTGTGATGTTAATCAAACTGCAGACCAGATGATTCTTGAGTAATTTAAAATAATGTGAAATTTATATATGTTTGATTGAACACTGCAAACTTTTTTGAAATTTTACTCAATTCTATGAGCCTATGGTTATTTATTGATGAAAAATATTCATAATATTGATATTCCTTATTGTTAAACTTCACTTGTTACATATTATAACCTTGATTTAGCATGTTGTGTTGATTTTAAAATAAATTCGACTATATACAACAATACTGGAATGTGAGGTCACGTGACCAGTTGTGGTCTGATTTACCATAATTTTTACCTGAGTCCTCCGACCATATGAGTTTATAGTTGGCTGTGGTATAGCCATCACACAAGTTGATGTAGGGTCAAAATACTGGAAAGCAGATAATAGAACTGCTTCCTGATTGAATCCTCAATGAAGTCCAAAAAAACATTTTAAGCCGAAAGTGACACGTTTTACCTCATATGGCTCGGTCCCGCTTGCAAAAATGGCACGCCACCTGTCAAGAGTATAGCACAAAACATGAACTCGTAGCTCCTGCAACAATCCTAGGGATCTCTGGAAAAAATTCACTCGTGAACAGAACAGCACTGCCCAGATGACCTTTGAAACGCAAGGCAAAGGTGTAGCTACAGAGACCTGCAATGAAGTATGTGTTTTCAGTCTGATATTTTTCCTATTTTCAGTTTTGAATATCTTCGTTGCATTCTGGACATGTCCATAAGAGCTTTAATTTCTTTTGTAATATCTCCAACAACATACAGTATGAGCCTGTTCTTACACCTGTTTGTTGTACTGCTCTTTTCTGGCCACCCTAATCTTCAGTCGAAGCTCTTGCAAACTAGCTGTTGATGTAGATTAGTTTAGATGAAAGTCCACTCTGCAGCCATACTCTTTGAGAGCGTTTAAAATTTCAGCTCTATCCATTGTCTGACCCTCCCCCTCCAATACAGTTGCATAGCAAGTCAGCCTGTCCACTCTCTCATTGCCATTAACAACACCCATGTGCCCCAGAAGGAAGATGAATGTCATTCTGTTAATTGTTGACCCATGTGATTCTTGTATTTTGTATACATCATATTCAGATATATTTTTTTTTAGATATTTACAGGTTGTGTTGTCATTGTTACTCCTCTTCAAATGCTCCATGTCGACCACCTGTTAACCATGCTTTGTGATTTGTATGTGATCTGAGCCTAAGAGTGACTTACGTTCTGCCAGCTATGCTACAAGTAGGCCAGTACATCCAATTTCTGCGATGCTTTTTATTTACTATGGTAGCTTCCCTAGGTCCTACATCAGTCGCCTCTAATGACATACCTTGTAGGTTGCAGTGGTACTATTCTTTGCTTCGCTTTCAGGCCCCAGCAACACATGGGAGGTCATTGTCAACATTACGCCACATCTGGCTGTTTTCACATTTTTTATTGATTATGATTAAATCAAAGAAAACTGGCTGATGTTACAAATAAGAAAATTGAAGTATTTTGTGCATATGAAGGGCTGAAGAAGACCATCATGGAAAGTGATATCCCAGCAAAGAATAGAATAGGAAGACCACGAAGAATATGGATTCAGAATGTAACTGATGGTTTTATATAACACAACAAGGGCGACCCATGTGGCCCAGGAACGCAAATTAAAGCTGCCACCCCTACGCTTAACGGCAAGAGTGGACAGCCAATTCCATCATTCACCTGGGAAACGACAATAGACTGATGATTTTAGCATGACGACTGCAGAGGCTGGGAATCTGGCCTATGAGAGAGAGAAATTCTAAAGTACTATTAGGGTAACAAAGTTCTTCTCAGGACAAACTATTTGATAACAATGATCCTGATTACAAAATTCTTGAATGTTTTACCAAATTATGTCATAATGACACAAGTAGATATTTTGAAAACTGCTGTTTTATTGTTGATTCTTTCTATTGATATTCTGGAAGATGTATGCACACATTTCTTTGTTGTAGTCAATAGTCTGAGATTGGTTTTCTTTTTTATTGGTATCGAGTTCCACAACGATATACTGTTAGTTCTTCTATTAATAAACTTTACCACTTTTCCATCTTGTTGGGTTTGTGTTGTTAATTTTTTATTTTATTTATTATTTCTATTTCCAGTCAAAGTTCAAACAAGCAGACAGTGTCAACGAAATCAAAGTAATAAAATAATAGCAGTAAATCATGGCAGTAACTAAAGTAATTCTCTGACATTCACAGACTTTTATCCATGCATGTTTTCTCAGTAACTTGATGAGTATACTCAGGAACATTGAAACAGGCTAGACTCTCAGACATTGGTTGGAGTGGCTGAAGAGGTCTAGGATGACAAAAATCAGTTTTATTTTTGTGAAAGGACATTAACAAGCGTTAAGCCCTTTGCCTAGCGAATCAAAAGTCGTGGGTTCGAATCCGGACCGCGCAGTTCTTTTCACGGGTGCAGTTTTTCCAGAGACCCCTAGGATTGTTGCCAGAGTTATGGAGTTCGTGCTTTGTGCAATACTCTCGGCAGGTGGCGTGTCATTTCTGCGGAGAGGGACCAAGCTATATGGGGTAAAACTTAATAAGAATGCATCCAAACTCCACAGTATACAGTCTTCTACACCAGAACATCCGGAAAGAAGGCAAGAGGAAGACCACGGAAAAGATGGTTAGATGGTGTAGCAGAATCCTGTGAAAGAGCAAAAATAACAATCACACAAGCCACCAGGACAAAAACAGCGCAAGACAAAAACAGACACTGGGCAACAACCCGGTAGCAGTGTGGCGACAAAAGAAGAAGAAGAAGTGGGATGTTCTTCGGTCTCTTGGCGACGACCTACTGTCTGATTGACCATCCCATTGACGTTATGGATTGGCGTTAACAAAATCCAGGGATTTAAGGAGTTTGGATTTGCTCGTTGTACATCTAGATCTGGATGCTTGAGGGGTAGAGTATGATCGGAAACATCAAACGACAGGAGTGCCTAGAGAAGATTTTGTTTAAATTACTGAAAAGGACTGATTATCCAGGTATCGCTGCCCATGGTATAGTTGTCTGTCTGGATTTGACGAGAGAAGCACCTTGATTTTGTTGTTTGTTTGTTTATTAGGGATTAAAGCCTCTTTAGCGAGGCACGCCTTTCAACCTAAGGTGAACCTTTTATTGGTTATATCAGAGCGTGTAGGCCAACAAACATGAAAAATAAGAATTAACTCCTTTCGGAGAATCCAAGATATACCAGGTAAGTATAACCTCACCTTGATTTTGTAGTGCCGTATCACCTTTTATATCAACAATCGAACGTCCGAGAAAGCGACATAATACACCAAGAAGAAAACTATTATGTTAGAAATATTCACAAACGGCCAAACATTTTCGCTGATAGACATGAGAAACATCGTATCTTACGAACAGCCAGGCTTCATCATCATTATTGACCTCTTTGTCTCAGGAAGATTAGATTTTGCTTCCCTAGTTTGCTCTGTGCTGAATTACACCTCTGTTGTGACATCAGCCATTCTTCAAACAAAAAGTAAAAGACGACACAATTATGATACCATTTTTCCAGAGATCCCTGTGATTATTGCTGGAGCTACGGAGTTCGTGCTTTGTGCAATACTCTTGGCAGGTCTATTGTCTTGTGTCTATTGTCTTTCCCCAGGTTGATGATGGAATTGGTTGTCCACTCTTGCCGTTAAGCGGTGGGAGCTTTAATTTGTGTTCCAGGGCCAGATGAGTCGCCCTTGTTGTGTTATATCCATGTGTATTCAGTGTGGTCTTCAGTGGCGGCTTGTGGTCATTTTTCTTGGTCGGGACCGCAAAAGTTTCGGGAAAATGTGGTTTTGGAGATTTATTATTATTTGTGTATTACAGGAAGTTATTACCCCTTTCAGGAAAAGAACAAATGCTTCTGTTCTGCAACAGCTTGATAATAAAAACAGTTGGCTATTAAATAATATAATATCAAGGACAATAAATATTTCGGACACATCAAACGACAGAGCCCTAGTGAAGATTTTTTTTTAAATTAACTGGAAGGTTCTGATCATCCATCGGACTGGTCTCGCTGGTGATGGTGCTGTCGTCTGGCGTGATCCTGTGCTTAGAAAGACCATGGTCCTGAAAAAGACTTATCATCCAGGTCTCGCTGGCGATGCTATCGTCTGATGTAATCCGGTGCCAAGCATAAGCTTGGTCCTGAAAAGGTGGCCGACTGGGTGTGGCCACATGTTGCTTCTCAGCTCACCCAGGAGAGGACAGTCTTGCAGGATATGCTCCGGTGTCTGTTCCGTCTGCTGACATTGGCAGAGAGCTTTTTGACTTATTCCTAGTCTATGTAAATGTTTGTTGAGTCTACAGTGTTCGGTGCGTAGTCGAAATATAATGACCTGGTCTGTTCTGCTTAGGTCTTTAAGGGAGTCTTTTCCATAATCATATCCAGTGTTTGTCTTCCAGCTACTGCAGATTTTTCTGTATGAGGGATTTGACCCCTTGAAAAGAAAGGGTTGGTAAATTTGCTCTTTGGCACTGCCCTCCTTAGCTAAGACATTGGCACTCTCATTACCTGCAATGCCACAGTGAGATGGAATCCACTACAAGTGAATTTCTGCCTTTTCTGAAAGCTGAACAAGTTCTCCTTTTAGGTTTTGTACTGTGCTGTCAGCGGATTTAGCCTCCAGGGCTTGTATAGCTGACAGTGAGTCTGTAAGAAATACGATCTTGCCTGCAGATGTTTGCAGCATATTCATGTGCTATCAGAAGGGCTAAGAGTTATGCTTTGTAGTTGGAACATATTCTTCCAGTATGGGCCGCATGAGACACAGTAGTAGCATCTGAGTGCCTAGTGTACACTACTGCTCCACCATTCATGGTTGTCTCCATTGCCGATCCATCTGTGTAAATTCTTATCCAGCTGTCTTCTGGAAACATGAAATGGAGATGTTCCATTGTAGTTGCTTTCTTCACTAGATTAGGCTCAGCATCTTTGCTTAACAATTTAGGGATGGAAGTTTAGCAGTTTAGTGCTATTGAGTCTGGTTCCCAGTGATCAAAAAGTTATTCTTATGGTATGGAGTTAAGATTTAGTAGTTCCAAGTATGACTTTCCTATTTCATATCTAAAATAATAAGTACACGTTACTCAATATTTTTGGTGGGCCGGGCCCCACTGGCCCTTAATGACGAGCCGCCCCTTAAGAGAAGTGTTGCTTAACCAGCAAGTCACACGAGCCATCAGTATGCATATCCTCGACATTATTTGGGGAGACTGCACACCTAAAAGTAATGACACAGGCAGATGGGTTTGTGTGAGTGCCAGGCCGCCCAATGGAGGGCGAATTCCGGGGTCTTGCAGTGAGACGGCAGGAAATGGGCAGTTTTATTCGTCAGTCCAGGGGACTGCATGGGTAGACTTCGGCCTGTCAAAGTTGGCATTCCCTGGGTCTGTGTCGGAGCGGACCCCTTGGAGAGAGGAGACTGAGCCATAAGTATGCATCCAGACAGAAGGAAAAGGAATACTCGACAGGGATAAGCAGAGCGGGCATGCAACGTGGGACAATCGCTCTTAGTTTGCTTGGTGAAGAGTACCAACAAGATCTTTGGATTCGGATGTGCACGGATGGGTTGCCAGAGGGCGCAGTAAAGAACGGAAGAGCGAGAGTGTGCATGGAGTGTCCAAAATGACGTTAGAGATACGATTACAGTACCAAAGGGGAGATTCTGCCACAACTACGATGCAGAGATTCAGGCGGTCGAAAGACTGTTGAACACTGGACTTGATCCACAACCTGTTGTGTTTTTGACGGATGCATAATCAACACTCCCCTCCAGAGGGTTGCCAGATCTACATACCCTACTGTCTAAACTGTGCGGGTAACGCAGGGCCGTCTTGCAGGGGGTGCCGTCTCGCTATGGAATACCAGGAAACGAAAGAGCAGACCGACTGACCAAGAAAAGTGCTACAGGAGCGCAACCGGATGTGCCAGTTACCTACAATCAAAAGAAAAGGATGATTAAATCAATCAGAAAGCCACCGGTGCAAACGCAGGATGAATGCTATAATATGAGCGGATTGGAACAAATTGTCATTCTGCGCCTTAGAATAGGAAACAATCCACTGCGCAGCCACATTTATTCAAAATTCAAGATTGGCAATTCAGCCACGTGTACGGGCACATCAGATTGTAAAGCACATACTTCAAGACCATCCCTGAATATGATATACTGAGGCAAACTTACTAGCCTAACGAGGCGGCACTGGAAACAGGACTACACGGACCTCTGTGTGAACTACGGAAGACAGTGATATTTATACAAGAGACAACGTTGAATATATAGACAATATTTCAAGCAAACCAAAGACTGAGCACCTATGAATCTGCCCGAAGTATGCTATGGCGTCAGTTCAGTAACAAATAACTATAAAACCGATTTGTACATATGGTCTATTGGTAAAGTTTTACAAACAGAAAACTTCACTTTATAGTACCCCATCTACTCAGTTATATTACAACAATGTGTCGATTCTGGCTGGTTGGCCATAATCGAGACAAATCATGATGATTGTGTTCAACCATGTCTGAATGTCTTAGTGGTCAACGGCGCATGGGGACAACGCCGCGCCAGGATTAGTGAGCTGGCACTAATCAACATCCTACCCCACCTCCACGTGATTACCCTGGTAACAGACACTGGTTTCTGTCTGGCTAAGCAGGTAGGGATCGAGGGAGAGTTACTCTGGTGTAGGTAGAGATGCAGAGGTAGTCACGTTGAATGGGATCCACAAGCAACACAGACGAGCGGAATCCCAGAGTGACTATAATACTCGTTTCTCCAGACCGATGAAAAAGCTGGACGGATAAACGTGAGAGAACAAATAAACATAGAGGATGAGAGGCGCATCCAGAGCAGAGACGTGGACTCACATGGGGCGAAATTCGGAGCCCGTATATACCAGGCCCCGAGTTGAGTTGCATGTGGGCCCACATAGGGAGAAACTCGGGCCTTCATCTCAGTGGTGGAGGCCGGAGTTAAGCTCCGGGTCGGGACAGCCTAGAAGCAAATGTGAGCACGGTGAGAACTGACGGAGAAGGTGGGGCAGGCACTAGGGTAGAGTGAACACGCATGCAGACGATCCACGGGTGGGCCCACCGGTAGGCAGACGATGCACGGCGCAGATGGTGTAGTGAAGAGCAGGCGGAATGAGGACCACAATGTCAGAAAACTGAGCAGCAGAGGTCACCAGCCGTTTCGTCAGAACTACTGTGCCTGTAGTTTGATTGAACAATCAAAGCGGAGTAAACTGTACACAACTGACGGCAAGAAAACAAGGTCCAGAAAGACAGTTTCTGGGCAGATGATCAACAGCCGGGAGGGTAGGTCGTCGGTCGCTACCCAAAGAGGTAGAACTTGGCCTTGCAGGCTGGCTGGGACAATCGGCTGACGGAGGCGAACCCAGTAAGCGCTGGTTGAAATCGGACACTTCACCGAAGGACAAGCACTAGAGCTCCAAATGATACTGAACGATGTTACGTAAAATTTTGTTCTTGGCAAAGGCTGTTTATATATCACAATAGAATGATAAACACGGTCGAAAAAGAACGATCGAGGAAAAATGTCTTAGGGCCTTTACTAAACACGTATTACGTAATGATGAATTTGTTAAATTGCGCGTTAATCTATTATTGATTTAATACCGTTAGTCTTTTGATATCATTTAGAGATAACAGTACCTGTCAGATGTATGAATTACGACTAATTTATTTTCAGCATTGGGTGCCTCATTTAGGCGAGATATTTGGCAACTTCCGCTAATCACGTGATTTGTACGTCTGGTAACAACAAACAATAACTCCATCAAACGTTTCTTAATTTCATTCGTATGCCACATTCAATTCTAAAATGTTTATTTCCAGGCCAAAGATAGTTCACGGGGAGAACATGTTGACCTCAAAAGTCATTAAAGATTCGGTACGTTAATTTGTTTATGTTGATAGTTTATTTATCATGGTTTGTTACAACTTACTCTCTAAGAGTTGAGTTTCGAGTTCACAATCGGAAACTCGCGTTTGTTGTGTCCAAAGTCTCAATGATGTGTGTGTATCACGACTAGGTACCGTAACCGTGTAAAGATTTTCTTGTTAACCTTTGTAATTATATTGTTATACATACCGCAGTTGTGCTATTTACTGTATGACTACGATGTCTATAATATACTGTATAGTGTTATGTAAATAGTTCATATAATAACAGGCAATCCCCAGGCCCAATTGTTATGCTCGCAAGCTTTCAAAGCAGTGCTTTTAACGAAAAATGGGGAGACTGTAGTAAAACTTAATAAAGTAGCGAAACACGTAATAACAAAGTACTTTAGTTTTACAAAATACAGAAATAGTGATGATACACAGCAACGTTTCGACCAAAAGGCTATTATCAAGCAAACGATACGACAGGCGTAAGATTTAGTAGTTGTTCTTTGAAATTCGTCACTCCTGTATGAAGGAACAGTGTAACGTGTTGTACGGTGTTGTATCGTTTGCTTGATAAAGGCATTTTGGTCGAAATGTTGATGTGTGTATCATCACTGTTTCTGTATTTTGTAAAACTAAAGCAGTGCTTATACATTAATATGTATCTGATTACTTTTTTTTTTCTTACGTCCGCTTTCAACTCAGACGAAGTTTCATCTCTGAAACTGATTTTGCGTGAAAATCCGTTTTTCCAATTTCTCACAATGGCAGCAGCGTGCACATTGTAAATTACTTTACACTGGCAGCCGTGTGCTCAATGTACTCGTAATTAGTATTCCCTCACCATACAGGCAGATTTTCTCCGACTTCAGAGGTACTCACGTTATCGTCCTGAGTAAGACCAGGGACTCGAACAAATGCCGGACAGTAGGTTCGAACCCGAGCTATGAGGCGTCTCACAGCTAGCAGGCCGAGCTACTATCAACTACTCTAGGCAGTCCCCCGTATCTGATTACTAACTTGAACTATATTACTGAAGTTAGATTACTTTATAATGATGTATTAATGTTGAAAACAAATCACAAACAGGCTAAAAATTAGAATGATCAAATGCTATATATATCCTATATTAATGTATGGCTCGAAACATGGACAATGAACAAGCAGTTAGAAGACAGAATTGATGCATTTGAGATGTGGATATATAGAAGAATAAGCAGAGTTTCATGGACAGAAAAACAGACAAATAAACAAGTTTTAGGAAAACTAGGCATGAAGAAACAATTATTAAGAGAAATAAAATTCAGACAAGTAAAGTATTTTGGGCACATAAAAGGCATGACACCATGATAAAACATTTACTAGAGGGAAAGTTGAGGGGGAAGAGCAAGAGGAAGACCGAGAGATAAGTGGAGGGAAACTTTAAGAAATGGACAGGTTACAGTCTGGCAGTGTGCAACACCAAGGCGAAAGACAGAGGATGCTGGGGATTCATTGCAGCCAACCTTCGATGTGGAGACGGCACCTGATGATGATGATTAATGTTTAGACGGTAATCATGCCAGAAATGACAAGGGATTACATTTGGAATGTCCTTGGTGGCGTTTAATATCACAATAATAATAAGTTTATTGTAGGTCAGAAAACTGTCACCATTGGCATATCATCTTAAATGCTTGATTAATAATAATAAACAATAGGATACAATACAGTGCTATTCTCAACATCACAAAGACAACTGGAAATTGAGAAATTAATAATTGCCTACAAGTATGTTCACACTATGTGCCCCTTTGGTGCTATCTCTCTCTGTCCTGGGACGCCCTTGGTGCTGAGGGCAGTAACAAAAGTGGGCCAGTCTTCTATATCTATGGCTGTATTGTGTTCAGCGGTGATTCATTTATTTCAGTTCCTGTTCTCCGGACAGTTTTGGATCTTCCTAATTTTAATTTACTCCCTTCTTAGGCTAATGGTCCGGGTTCAATTTCACAGTGGGCTGGGATTTAAAAAAAAACTGTAACAGCTCTTAGAACGCAGGTTCCCATTCAAGAGACCCGGGTTCTGTCTCCTGTAAGGCCAAGGAGTTTTTTTCTGTCGAGGACATAAAGAAAAAGTATAACCTGGACAGATCGTAGCGACTGCACTAGCCATGTGGCCATTACATTCCACATGCTCATGTCCTTCCCCCTGTCCTACACCACCCTAAAAAGCGGTATTACAGGCAGCAAAGACAAAGGCTAGAATCACAGACTTTTATCCATGCATATTTTCTCAATGACTCAATGAGTATGCTCAGGAAGATTGAGACAGGATGGGCTAGGAGACATTGGATGGAGTCGCTGGGAAGGTCTAAGCTGACAAAGATCAGTTTTATTTTTGTGCCAGGGCATGCAGGTGTAAGGGGAATGAACGTGCGGATAGGCTTGCAGGTATGGCTGCTGTACAAAGCGGCGAGCAATGGACCAGGCTGATATTATAAATTCCTTAAGGGAGAGAGGACGTGTACATGATTCACGTAATAGCGGTGAATCTACAACACTAACCAGACTGCAAGAACTCAAAGTTAGGTGTGGTGTAGCTCAACAAGATCGCTATGCTGGCAGACAAAAAAGAATTGTAAACCAACAAAGAACCGGTGTCGTTAGTCGCCACACGCTGATGGACATACTGAGGGAGAGATCAGAGCACTTATAGACTAATTTGTTCGACGTGCAGTGATGGTGATCCGACGACTAAACTAAAAAAAGACAGTTTAACTGCTCTCAGGTTAACCCAGCCTCAATTGGGTACCAGCTAAATGCGCTGGGAAGTAAAGGCGGCCGTCGTGATGTTAACCACATCATGTGCTAAGTCAACTAAAAATATGGACCTAACACTGTATTATCCAATCAATGACGTAGGTTCAGTAACAAATTAACATTTTCACTTCATAATTTTGTTGTTACCTTCAGAAGACACACTAATATTGCAATATATACTGATTTAGCCATTGTACTGGCTTGGTGTCATCTTCAAAAATATCACAAACCGGTATATCAGCTCAGAAGAACGAAGGGATTAATCCTTAAAATTAATGTTAAATTGTCAGAATGTCAAAACAAAACTTAATTTAACAGTTCATAAATTGATTTTGATGTATTTGTTTTATATAATGTTGTCAGAGGGTACGTGGGACAGCCAACCTTGTTGCTAGCAGTATAATTACTTTAACAACCCATACGTCAGATGTGCTAAGTGTTGCCTTTTCTAGCACAGTGTTAGCCACATGCTCTGCTGACAAAACTATCAGACTATGGGGGACACAAGATTTCACAGAACTACCATGTTCACCTTTGATTGGACATGAGTACAAGGTGAGTTATATTTTAACTGGAATATTGCTGATACTGGTGACAGACTAAAGAGAATGTGAAACAACTTTTCATTTTCTGCCCGTTGGAATATATCTCTGTCGTAGTATAAATGTAGTGTGCTGATAAATTCGTCACTCCTGTTGTATCGTTTGCTTGATAAAGGTCTTTTGGTCGAAATGTTGCTGTGTATTGTAATTGTTTTTGTATTTTGTAAAACTACAGTACTTTGTTGTTATGTGTTTCGCCATTTTTCCATAGTTTTACTGCAGTCTCTCCCCATATCAATACTAAAGTGAACCACAGTTTACAGTTTAAATGCGCCCGAGTGGTTACGGGGCCCATATTTGAGGTGTAAAGAATAGAACCACTGTTGCCTGCCACGCATGTCGTAAGAGGTGACGAAGGAAGTTTGGATGAAATCGGATGCACATGTCCTAAACATGTAGAAGTCTATGCGTTTAGGGGCCTACCAAACCAATGTGCAACGTATACACGTTCTTGGCAAAGATCAAACATATCACACAGGGTGATTAAAATTGGTAGGAAAGAACAAACGCAAAAAAGAAGAAGAAGAGACAGTTTAAATGGTTTTAAAGCCAAAGGATTGACCGGGATTTACCCCATATGGCTCTGTCCCTCCACAGAAATGGCACACCACCTGCCGAGAGTATTGCACAAAGCATGAACTCTGTAGCTTCTGCAACAATCCTAGGGTCTCTGGAAAAACTGCACTCGTGAACAGAACGGCGCAGTCCAGAATCAAACCCACGACATTCGACTCACAAAGCAAAGGGCTTAGCCACAGAGACCCCCAACAGTTTACAGTGGAGAGACATGGGCAGACAGATTTGTTATCAATCTTTAGACATTCTAACTCATTCAGTCTTCTTCTTCTTCTCGTTTGCTGATGTTCAATGTCTACACAATGAGTCCAGTTCTCTGGATGTATGTTGTTGTGTTTGTTAGTTCATCAAGGCTTCTAAACAGCTTTGTGTTGATGTCTTTCCATAGTTGATTCATCGGGTGACAATCTTGCAGGATATGTTCAGCTGTCAGTGCTGTCTCTCCATATGCACATGTGGGTGATGGAACTAGTTTTAGTCTGTGTAGGTGTCTGTTCAGTCCTGAGTGTGTGTGTCCAGTTCTGAGTTGAAACAATATCATCTGCCTTGCTCTATCTAGATAGTGGTAATTGTCTTTTTGCTGGTCTTCTTTTCTAATGGCCTTGGTGAGTGTTTTCTTTTCCTGGAAAATGATTCTTTGATTCATTTGTTCCTGTGTTGCACCTCCCTTAGCTAATTTGTCTGTTCTCTCATTTCCTGGTATGCCACAGTGTGATGGTATCCACTGCAGCACCACCCTTCTTATGGTATTCAGCTCACTTAGTGTTTTTTTTAGTTCTGGCAGTTTTTCATTATTTAGAGCTTGCATCTTACTCAGTCAAAATTAGAAATGAAGAAATCAGAAGAAGACTGGATGTGAAACCAGTTATGCATTCATAAAAGAACAACAGATTAAATGGTTTGGACACCTGACCAGAATGCCCTGGTATCGCCTACCACAGAGATCCACAAGAAAAGTATAATGAGTACAAGGCAAGAGGAAGACCACGTAAAAGATGGAGCGACGACATCAAGAACAGCCTTACGAACATTAATATCAGATTACAAAGTGCCTTAAAAAGTACACACAAGATCACTACGTTTCACCCCCAACACTTCCATAAAGAAGTAAATGGTTGAGAGAAGAACAAGCACACACAAGATCACTACGTTTCACTCTGAACACTTCCATAAAGAAGTAAATGGTTGGAGAGAAGAACAAGCACACACAAGATCACTACGTTTCACCCCAACACTTCTATAAAGAAGTCAATGGTGGAAGAGAAGAACAAGCACACACAAGATCACTACGTTTCACCCCCAACACTTTCATAAAGAAGTCAATGGTTGGAGAGAAGAACAAGCACACACAAGATCACTACGTTTCACCCCAACACTTCCATAAAGAAGTAAATGGTGGAAGAGAAGAACAAGCACACACAAGATCACTACATTTCACCCCCAACACTTCAATAAAGAAGTAAATGGTTGGAGAGAAGAACAAGCACAAACAAGATCACTACGTTTCACCCCCAACACTTCCATAAAGAAGTCAATGGTTGGAGAGAAGAACAAGCACACACAAGATCACTACGTTTCACCCCAACACTTCCATAAAGAAGTAAATGGTGGAAGAGAAGAACAAGCACACACAAGATCATTATGCTTTCACCCCAACACTTCCATAAAGAAGTAAATGGTGGAAGAGAAGAACAAGCACACACAAGATCACTACGTTTCACCCCAACACTTCCATAAAGAAGTAAATGGTGGAAGAGAAGAACAAGCACACACAAGATCATTACGCTTTCACCCCAACACTTCCATAAAGAAGTAAATGGTTGGAGAGAAGAACAAGCACACACAAGATCACTACGTTTCACCCCCAACACTTCCATAAAGAAGTCAATGGTTGGAGAGAAGAACAAGCACACACAAGATCACTACGTTTCACCCCCAACACTTCCATAAAGAAGTAAATGGTGGAAGAGAAGAACAAGCACACACAAGATCATTACGTTTCACCCCCAACACTTCAATAAAGAAGTAAATGGTGGAAGAGAAGAACAAGCACACACAAGATCATTACGTTCACCCCAACACTTCCATAAAGAAGTAAATGGTTGGAGAGAAGAACAAGCACACACAAGATCACTACGCTTTCACCCCAACACTTCCATAAAGAAGTCAATGGTTGGAGAAAGAACAAGCACACACAGATCACTACGTCTTCACCCAACACTTACCAAAGAAAAGTACATGGGGAAGAGAAGAACAAGCAACATCAAGATCACTACATTTCACCCCAACACTTCATAAAGAAGTAAATGTGGAAGAAAGAACAAGCACCACAAGATCACATGACATTTCACCAACACTTCAATAAGAAGTAAATGGTTGGAGAGACAGCCAGCAGAAACAAGATCACTCCTTGCTTTCACCCCAACACTTCCATAAATAAATGGTGGAAGAGTAAGAACACACACACAAGATCATTGATCATTGTTCTTTCACCCCAGCAATTTCTTCCTAGAAGTAAATGGTGGAAGAGAAGAATGTATCAGCCACAAGATCATTCACAGTTTTCATATTCTAACACTTCCATCAAAAAGTAAATGGTGAAGAGAAGAACAAGCACACACAAGATCAACATTACGTTTCACCTCCAAACTTCTACAAGTCAAAGAAGTAAATGGTGGAAGAGAAGAACAAGCCACACAAGATCATTATCAAGACACCCCAACACTTACTATAAAGTACAAATGGTGCAAGAAGAACAAGCACACACAAGATCATTACGTTTCACCCCCAACACTTCCATAAAGAAGTAAATGGTGGAAGAGAAGAACAAGCACACACAAGATCATTACGTTTCACCCCCAACACTTCTATAAAGAAGTAAATGGTGAAGAGAAGAACAAGCACACACAAGATCACTACGTTTCACCCCCAACACTTCTATAAAGAAGTAAATGGTGGAAGAGAGAACAAGCACACACAAGATCACTACGTTTCACCCCCAACACTTCCATAAAGAAGTCAATGGTTGGAGAGAAGAAGAAGAGATCATCTTACTCAGTGATTCTCAACCTCTTAAGTTGGTGCCCCACACAAATAGCCACACACAGTACATGCTATATCCATTGATATTTTAAAATATTTTTGGTTTAGAACATAGTGCATTCATTTGTGGACTTGTATGCCAAATCTTGTCTCTGTATGTTAAGAAATAAGGATGTTATGTGAGTTAGAAGTAACCCTGTGTTTTTTTACAGCTCGTGGACCATTCTAATTAGCTAATTAGCATAATTACGCTTCCACTCATCTGGTTTGATTTCTCTCCTACTAATGAACACTTTGGTCTATAAAGAAATATTTTCAAGAAATATTCATGGCTCTAGAAAACAACTACCTTAAAGATGAGGCAAGACTCCCACGCCCTTTCCCATGGTAAATTAACTGTAAAATTCTAAAAGTAATATTTCTCAAAATATGTTTTCATTCTGAGCGTTATAACAGCCGTGTCCCTAAACAGAATAAAATTGACAGTGAGAAATGAAAACATGAAACAAAATTTTATCAAGAAAGTTGAAAAAAATGTCAGCACGATTCATAATCAATGATGTTCTTGTGGTTTTTTTAAAAGACTTTTTAAACTTAGTTTTAATGGGAAAAAAACTATTTTTACTGGAAAAACAAGCTGGTATTAAAAAACGTCATAAAACAAAAAATCCACTCAATTTTCATAATATTTCACACATTTCAAGAGGAGTTTACTACTGATCTTCTTCCTCGAACGCTCCATATCGACCACTTGTTAACCACTCTTTTTAATTTGTATGTAATCTGAGCCTAAGAGCGATTGTACATTTTCCAGTTATGTGCCTGCAAAAACACATCTGATTTTTGTGATGCTTTTTATTTACTAGAGTAGCTTCCCTAGGTCCTACATCAGTCGCCTTGTAGGTCGCTGTGGTACTATTCTTTGTTCCTTGCAGGCCAGGTCCACATAGCGCACAAAATTTTCATAACATTTCACACATTCTAAGGGAAGACTAACCTCCTAAGTTGAGAACTACTGGTCTAACCTGGTCATAAAGTGAGTTGCCAGAAAAAACATTTAACAAGGCACTTAAAGTACAAATTCCATGCCTGACAAAGAAAAATGAGATTAAAATTCGAAACGCCTTCATCATCATTTTCCTTAATTGAGAATGTTACTGTTTAAATTTACTGATATTTTGATTGCACATTTCTCTTCTAAAGGTAAATTGCTGTGACTTTTCTCCACTTGGTTCTCTCCTTGTTACTTGTTCACATGATGGTACACTGAGATTATGGGACACAGAAACATGGGAACCTCTTGCCACTCTGTCACACAACTCTTCATATGCAATACGAGTCTGTTCCTTCTCCAGAGATGGTTCCATGATTGTTACCGGCGGAGATGATGATTCTGCTTGTTTGTGGAATGTACAAGAAAGAAAATTAATAAAGTGAGTACCAAATTGAAATCATAATTATGTTTTTTATCATTATTCATTAACGTTGTACTATTATAGATGTTATTTCCATTATAGAGGTCCTGAGCAGTGCTTTTTTTTTTTTTTTTTTCTTTCGTCTGCTTTCAACTCAGACGAAGTTTCATCTCTGAAACTGATTTTTGCGTGAAAATCTGTTTTTCCAATTTCTTACAATGGCAGCAGCGTGCACATTGTAAATTACTTTACACTGGCAGCCGTGTGCTCAATGTACTCGTAATTAGTATTCCTCGCCATACAGGCAGATTTTCTCAGACTTCAGAGGTACTCATGTTATCGTCCTGAGTAAGACCAGGGGACTCAAACAAAATGCCGGACAGTGGGTTCGAACCCGAGCTATGAGGCGTCTCACAGCTAGCAGGCCGAGCTACTATCAACTACTCTAGGCAGTCCCCCCTGAGCAGTGCTAACATTCCAAGCATGTACACCTTGCTGAGTCAGCGACGTCTGAGATGGCTAGGGCATGTGTGCCGCATGAGCGATGGTAGAATGTCCCAAAGGACATCCTATATGGACAACTCGCAACAGGTGCCCATTACTACGTTTCATTGACACCAGCAAGCATGATCTAACTTCGTCATGTAGCAGAGACAAAAAATATTTTTGGGAGCTGTTGGTCAAAGACAGGCAGTCTTGGAGAGGAACAATGGGGGCTCAAAATAAAAGAAGATAAACGTTATCACATATGGAGGCAAAAAAGAGGGCAGGGGGACCATTCTTTGCATCAGCTCCAGTTTCACCTGAAGCAACGATGGCAAGGATTGCTCCTCCAGAATAGGCCATTACAGCCACACCAGACAACATGATTCAGCATAGACACAAACTACGTGATGCAAAACCTATCTTCTCCTGAGACAAAGAGGCAGGTGATGATGATTTTTAGATATTTCAGAACTCATCCATCATTACCTTTATTATAAATGTTTGTTTAGGGAGGGGGAGCTAAGTGCCTTTGCTTTCGTTCTGAAGGTTGGTGGTTCGGATCCTGACCGCACCATTTTGTTCACAAGTACACTTTTTCCAGAGATCCCTAGAATTGTTGCAGGAGCTACCGAGTTTTGCTTTGTGCAACACTCTCAGCAGGTGGGGTACCAATTTTTGGAGAGTAACCGAGCTATATGGGGTAAAACCTGGAGCATTGAAGTAAACCTTTGGCTTTTGATCTTTTAGTTTGTTTAACCACTGTGTGTTGTTGGGGCTCGCAAGGGGAGCAAAGAATAGTAATACGCAGTAAGAGGCGACTGAGGTAGGGGCCTAGGGAAACTACCCTAGTAAATAAAAAGGGTCGCAGGAATTGGATTTGCTAGTCTACTTGATTTACAAGATCTGCAACTGCTAGCAAAGAACCGTATCACATGGAGATCTCAAACCTCTGCCCTATGTGCCGCTTTTGGCACGAAAGGAACAAACTAACTAACTAACTAAGTCTACTTGTAGGCGCATCACTGGCACAACGTATAATCGCTCTTAGGCTCAGCTCACATACAGATCACAAATAGTAGTTTAACAAGTAGTCGATATGGAATGTTTGAAAAAGAAGAAGAAGAATGTTTGTTTAATATGTATCAATGATTACTCCAATGATGATTTTTCATTGTAGATGTTTCAAAGGTCACGAAGAGAGCGTAACAGCTGTTGCTTTCACACCAGATGGTAACTACATCGTTACAGGCAGTTCTGGTGGAGATATGTGTGGAGAGCTGCTGGTATGGGATGCTCAGTTTGGGCATGGGAAGTCCCTGACACGTGTCCAAAACTGTCATGATTTGGGTGTGCTGTGCTGCCAGTTTTCACCTACATATGGATCAGCAGGTAAGCTATTACATAGACCAGCGCTGTCCAGCGCGGTGCTTGCGGACAACATAACGCCTGTGTGATACATCCCTGACACCTTATTTTATTCCTTCACCAACATCTGAGATAATAATAATAATAACATTTCCTGTAGCCTTTTCATACCTTAGGGTATGAGTAACTTCTCATTTATGTATCCCTAGTGTGCAGGAAGTAGGAGGGCAAATTCCTTCCCCTAAGTGTAAACGCGAGTGTAGGATTGAACTCACAACCCTCTTGTATCCTAGTCAATAGACGAGCGCTAATGCATTATGCTAATCTGTCCCTTCTGAGACATAGGAACCATAAATTGAAAAAACTAATACAAATGTTGGTGATAAGTTTCTGCCATATTCCATTGAGAGTCATCATTCAATAGCCTGTCCTGAGCAAAGCTTTGCCACCGTTAACAGCCCTTCTGAATTTCTTTCTCATAGGTCAAAAGTCCCACCCCTGCAGCCATCATGCTCAAACCATCAGTTACATCCTGAATCAATCTTCTCCGTGGTCTTCCTCTTCTCATCTTTGCCGGGATGCCTCCTTCCATGATGGTCTTCTCCAACCCTTCATGTCTCTCTATATGTCCATAATACTTCAGTTTTTTTCTTCTTTCTGGATAGATCTATTTGTAATCCTCTCTGTCCATGATATACGAGAATAATTTTTATTGAGAATAGAAAGAAATAAGAAAGAGAGAAAGTTTCCGAAGAGTTGAAATACATGTTGTACTTTATTTAACAGGAAATTTGTCGGAGGCTTGTCTCATAAGTAAATTCTTACTTGCCACTGGAGGATTGGATAACCTTATCAAGTTATGGTACTTCAATTGTGAGGTTGGATCTGTCAGTAAGTACTTTGTGCTTGTTCGTACATGATTCATAACAAGATTTATGTTACGTTATGTTATGTTATGCAATCGACGTCATGGCACATTGGGTATTCCCATACGTTCTCTGTCCTCCTCTGCAGCAGCCATCCTAAAATCCACCTGCTCACTGTACCCATGAGAAGTTTATTACTATACCTTCTCTCTCTACCACGAACTGTCTGACATCTAAACTTAAGGGGGGATTCAGGGGTATGGGGATCATGAAGCTATTTTCGTTGTTTTCACATTAATGTAAAATTTGTATAGCCATTGTGAAAGATTATGACTTAGAATCGTAGAAAAAAATTTGTAAAAAAAAAATGTCAAAGCGTTGCCATGGAAACAAAACAAAATGGCCACCAAAACAAATTTTCAAATCCTAAGGCTCTGAATCTAATGAATGTAAATGAATTCTGTTTTCACTCTAAGGTACGCAGTTGTAATATCTAAAATATTACACATGATTTTTAGGATATATTAAATATTTAATTTTAATACATTTTTGGTAAGAATTCCCTCAAAATTCGGTCAAAAATAGCTGTTTTTGGGGTGTGTTTACCCACAAATTCATAAAAATGTAATATTTAATATATCCTAAAATATGTGAATTTTAGATATTACAATTGCTCACCTTAGAGTGAAACAGAATTCATTTATATTCATTAACTTCAGAACCTTAGGATTTGAAATTTTGTGTTTGGCGGCCATTTTTTATTGTTTCCATGGCAACGCTTTGACATTTATTTTTTTACTAATTTTTTCTACTATTCCAAGTCATAATCTTTCAAAATTGTTATACAAATTCTACATTAATACCAAAGCAAATAAAAAAATTTCAAGACCAGAATCTCCCCTTAACTCCTAATTCTCGCTCTCTTTCCATTGTCTAAGACTCGCCCATATCACATAAATGAGAGCGTACTAACTTTTATTTTGTTTCATTGTGTGCTCAGATCTGTCAGTCTTCTTCTTTGAACACTCCACATCAACCACTTATTAAACCACTCTTTGTGGCTATATGTGATCTGAGCCTAAGAGTGATTGTACACTATGCCAGTTATGTGCTTAAAAGTAGGCAGCACATCCGATTTCTGCGATGCTTTTTATTTACTAGGGTAGCTGCCCTAGATCCTACATCAGTCACCTCTTACGACATGCCTTGTAGGTCACAATGGTATTATTCCTTGCTTCCCTTGCGGGCCCTGGCACCACACAGGTGGTATGAAGGGGTGGCTCAAAAAGAAAAGAACAACACCATTACATACGGAGGCAAAAGAGAGCGCAGAGGACAGAGAAAACATCTTATGTATCAGCTCCAATCTCTGGTTTTACCTGCAGCAACTGTGGCAAGCATTGTCACTCCAGAATAGGCCATTATAGCCACAACAGATGTTGTGATTCAGCACAGAAGAAACTACTTGATGTAAAGCCTATTTTCTCCTGAGACAAAGAGGCTAATGGTGTTAATAATGAGAGATTATTCTTAGACTATGAAATAAATTATACCACAGTCCACGTTACATGTGCCAAACATGACTGACAAATGAAGTGTGGACTTTAGTATTTTATAGTTAATGTTTGATTGATTGATAGGATCATCATTGCACTTCGGTGAGTAACCATGTGTGATTCAATCTCTTTCTTACACAGGAAGATCTTATCTGCAGTGCACGAATTCCGGAGTACCGGTGAGGATCCAAATGTAATTTTGAAGATGATGAAAATATTTTGCAATAATTTTATTTTTAATCTTTTCTAATGAATTTTGCCTGGGCAGCGGCTTTCCAGCCTGCTCTTCTTGATTTGAACTGCCAAGTATTCTTATACATGCTCAAATTGAACATGGGGCCTACATTTTGTCGTCTGTCTCCGATAGAACTAGGAACTTGATCTCACCTACACTGAGATCAATGTTATCTGGAAAAATATCCCGATGGCTCCACGAGGGTGTGAACCAAGTACCTTTGGAATGAGAGTTGAACACCTAACCTCTGCACCACAGAGATCCCTCACATGGTCGAACAAGACAGACAACTGGGACACAGACTGTGGAATTTTGTAGTTAATGTCGCCCGTGTGATGTCAGGGCCTGCAAGGGAAGCCTCACAAGGTCGAACAAGACAGACAACTGGGACACAGACTGTGGAATTTTGTAGTTAATGTCACCCGTGCGGTGCCAGGGCCTGCAAGGGAAGCAAAGAATAGAACCTACAAGGCATATCGTAAGAGGTGACTGATGTAGGCCCTAGGGATGCTACTCTAGTAAATAAAAAGCAGCGCAGAAATCAGATGTGCTGATCTACTTGTAGGCGCATAACTGGCACAACGTACACTCACTCTTAGGCTCAGATCACATACAAATCACACAGAGTGGTTGACAAGTGGTTGATATGGAGCGATCGAAAAAGAAAAAGAAGCAGTTAATGTATTAAGTGATAACAAGAAGAAGAAACACCTACAATGTATCTCATTTCAGATGTTTCTGTGAGTCTGGACACTATGCTGCCTGGTCACCAAGATTCTGTTCTATGGCTATGCTTTTCTCCTAATGGAAAATACATTGCTTCTGGGTAAACTGTTTTTAACTACTCTCTTGTTATTGGGATTTATTATGGTGTTTTGTTTGCTTCTTGAGAGCAGAGATAGTGTAGGAGTTAGTACTCTTGTTTTGTATGCACATGGTCCGAGGATCAAATTCTACAGCAGAAGGAAGGGAGGGGGTTTTTCAGACAGCAGCAGCTCTGGGCTTGAACCTGCCTCCACACATGTGTGGTGCCAGGGCCTGCAAGGGAAGCAAAGAATAGTACCACTGTAACCTATAATGCATGTTGTAAGAGGCGACTGATGTAGGTCCTAGGGAAGCTACTCTAGTAAATAAAAAGCATCGCAAAATTGGATGTGCTAGCCTACTTGTAGGTGCATAACTGGCACAACGTACAATCGCTCTTAGGCTCAGATCACATATAAATCACAAAGTGGTTGACAAGTGATCGATGTGGAGTGTTCGAAGAAGAAGAAGAACCTGCCTCAATTTTAGTACCAGAGATTGAAATATTGGTAAGTAAAGGTGACCAATGTGATATTTATCACATGACCCATCATGTGCCACTGATCAAGAAAAATATGATCTAATGCTATATTTTCCAATATCAGGGGGAAATTTATATGAGGACTATCATCATAGCACTCCGGACATGTTCATATGTGCTCTGATCTGCGTGTCAACAAATTCAGCAGCGCCAGCTGCCCAACCCGCTAGTTCAATGTTGGTTAATCAATATTTTTGCATATTTGGTATGTCTTTCTTTTTCAGTCTGTACCAATATCAACACCCATCTCTCTCAATCTGGTCCGAGACTGGGATTCACAATTTTGAAACTTCTTTGTTTTTATTCTTTTAACACTTTCGCTGCCACCGACGACAAAAGTCGGCGAAGTACAAACTCCCTTTTTCTGCCTCCGTCGACGATGTCTTTTAAACGGGAGTATCACTTGCCGAAAATGGTGGTCCCATGACGTACTACTTCCGTATTGTTCCGACTAGCTCTCCAAAATGGCGGATCTAACACACGCGTGGTAAACGTCGGTATAAGTCCGATTTTGTCACGATTTTTCGTAAGTAAACAAAAATTTTCAAAATGGACGTCGTAGCTGATGAATAGTGATGTCCAAAATGACTCTTTTTCGGACTTTTTAGCCAGTGATAGTGTTAAAATAAACTCTGAATGTGATATGAATTTGAACTGTGATTCACATGACGATGATTATAGATCGATAGCAGATATTGTCACGGTTATGGGAGTAGATGACGGACACCTATCTTGAAAACGACGGCATATCATACTGTGGATAGGTATGAGGATATCAGTTACTACAATAGCTTGTGGATTATAAAGAATATATTCCACATATAGACAGGTTAGTAGCTCATTAATATATGAACACTATTCCATAGTTTAAAAGTCCTAAGTTTATTAGTTTATTTTTTACAATTTTTTGAAATTGTCACCCTGAAAACTGATCATACTGAAAAATAGCGTGGCACTGGGCCAGACTTTGTTGAACAATGCGTGGCAGCGAAAGTGTTAAACTCTTCTGTTCTGTATTCTTTGATATAGTCTGCTGTCTGTTTCAGGATTTTAGCTCCATAGTTTCTCTTTGAAGGTGGTGGATGTGGTTTATATTCTTTTCCTAAGGTGTCTATATTGGTTCAACCAAAAAAAAAACCAACATAACAAATGTGCAAAAAGATTGATTGATCAACATCAAACTGGCGTGTCGTGAGGCGTCTGGCCGAATGGATTAGAGCGCGGCTGCCATGCGGGAAACCCATGCTCAATCCACGATATGGCCAATGATTTTTTTTTCTGCCCGGGCATAAAAGACAAATCCTAACCTGGCCAGTTGACTGCACTAGCCATGCTGCCATTAAATTCCTCAGACTCTATAGTGCCCTAAAAAGTGATGCTACAGGCAGTAATGACAGTTTGTAAACTAGCGTGATGGGCTGCTGCTGGATTTGTTGAGGCTGAGATCGGAGCCCTATGAACATGTCTGAAATGCTATGATGATAGTTCTAATATAACTGATACTGAATCCCAGTGTAATATAAGTGATGGTTGCAAAAGAAGAAGAATATTGTACATACAATCCTGTTACTAATCAAGTTTTCAATTTTTCAGTTCTCTGGACAAGACTGCCAGACTTTGGAACGTTGTAAGTTTGCTAGTTTCTATTCTCATTATTTCATAGTTGACACTTCTTCTTCTTCTTCTTTGCGTTCGTTTTTAACGACCAATTTTAATCACTCTTTGTGATATGTTTGATCTTTGCCAAGAACGTGTATACGTTGCACATTGGTTTGGTAGGCCCCTAAACGCATAAGACTTCTACACGTTTAGGACATGTGCATCTGATTTCAGCCAAACCTCCTTAGTCGCCTCTTACGACATGCGTGGCAGGTAACAGTGGTTCTATTCTTTACACCCAAAATTTGGGTCCCGTAACCACTCGGCGGGCCCCGGTAACCACTCGGGCGATAGTTGACACTAATTCCCTTTCTTCATTCTTCTTCTGCGAACACTCCATATTGACAACTTGTTAACCACTCTGAGTGATTTGTATGTGATTGCAGCCTAAGAACGATTGTACATTGTGCCAGCTATGCACCTACAAGTAGGCCAGCACATCCGATTTCTGCTATGCTTTTTATTTACTAGGGTAGCTTCCTAGGTCCTACATCAATCGCCTCTTACGGCATGCCTTGTAGGTCGCAGTGGTACGATTCTTTGCTTCCCTTGCAGGCCCCAGCACCACAAGGGCGCCTTTCTCCATTCGAGTTGTCTTGTTTGCCAGATTTTTGTTAATGTATTCTGTGTATAAAGGGTCTATAATAGGGCCATCGCAAGCGATGATGACAACAATCTCAGACGTGTACTGTTGCACCTCTCTGGTGTGTGCGGAGGTGACTGTAGAGTCCAATCCTAGAACAGAATCCCCGACCACAGGTGGGGCATACATGATCAAGGTTAGACATGTGCATGTTGTGTGCTCTGTCTTTTCGCGCTGCTCGTTTTCTCTATGACTCAACAATACGATGATTCTCAGCTATTCGGGTTCCTCTTTGTTGTTACAGCGCCACATTTGGCGATCTTGCGCAAGGGATTCCCAGCACGTATTGTCTATATCGAAGCATTTCAGAGACACTTTAAGAGTGTCTTTAAAGCGTTTTTCTGTCCACCAGCTAAACGTCTGCCCCTTCAAGCTCGCCATACATCAACTGTTTTGGGATGCGTTTATCAGGCATTCGAGCAACGTGACCGACCCATCTCAGTTGGGCCTTCTGCAACAGGGTGTTGACGCTTGGGATCGTTGCTCTTGTGAGGACTTCGCTGTCTGGAATTTTGTCCTGCCAGTTTATTTTTAGTATTCTGCGTAGACAGCTTGTGTGGAAATGGTTTAATTTTCTTGCGTGTCTGCTATATACTGTCCATGTCTCGCTTGCGTACAGCAGCGTGGTTAGCACTATGGCCTGGTAAACTTTCAGCTTTGTGACTATGCTTATCCCCTTCCGTTTCCACACAGTGACACGTAACCTTCCGAACGCAGCACTGGCTTTGGATATCCTATTGTGGACCTCAGAATCTATGTTTGCCGATCTGGATAGGAGGCTGCCAAGATAAGCAAAGTTGTCCGTTGACTGGAGATGCTGGTGTTTAATGTTGATGACTGGATCGTAATACTGTTCTCTAGGGGCGGGCTGGAACATGACCTCTGTTTTTGGTGTTAATGGTGAGGCCAAACCTATCACAGGCCATTGAGAACTTGTCCATGTAAATCTGTATTTCTTCCGCAGAGTTGGTAGCGAGGGCACAGTCATCAGCAAACAACAGGTTTGAGATAGTTGATTCTTTTACCTTGGTGGAGGATTTTAACCTCCGAAGATTGAATAGGTTACCGTCTGTCCTGTATCTAATCTTTACCCCATGTTGTCGCCTTCCCAAAAGACATCCGTGAGCATGGCAGCAAACATCATGCTGAAGAGTGTTGGGGCCAGTACACAGCCCTGTTTGACGCCGTTGGTGACATGGAAGGCTTCCGACAGCTCCCTTCGTCAAGTACACGTGCCATCATGCCCTCGTGAAACTGTTGGACGATCTTGATGAATTTCCTGGGCATCCAAATTTTTCCATGATCTTCCATAGACCCTCCCTGTTTATAAAGGGTCTAAAGCTGAAGGATTGACATCATTGCACCGGGTTTTACCCCATATAACTCGGCCCATTTCCGCAGAAATAGTACACCACCTGCACAAAGCACAAATCTTGTAGCTTCAGCAGCAATCTTAAAGGTCTCTTGAAAAAATAGCCCCTGTGAACAGAACTGTGTGGTCCATATTAGAACCTGCGGCCTTTGAAACGCAAGGCAACGGCGTAACTACATACCCCATTTCTACGTTTGTTCTAGAACACCACTTACTAGCCAACCTGTATGTGGTTTGAGCCAAAGAGCATAAGTACTTTGTTTTGCTAGTTTGCAACATTAGCCAAACAGCTGTGATATTTTGCACATTTCGGCTCAGTACATCCGATTTAATTTATATAATTTTGGTGTCTCTGTGGTGTAGAGGCTAGGTTGCTCACCTCTCATTCTAAAGATACTTGGTTCGCTCCTCGTGGAGCTATCAGGATTTTTTTCAGAGACCCCTCGGTGTAGGTAAGGTCAAGTTCCTAGTCCTATCGGAGACGGACGATAAAACAAAGGTCACATGTTCAAGTTGAGCACGTAAAAGAACCCTTTACAGTTGAAAATTGAGAAGAGCAGGCTAGAAAGTTGCTGCAGTGCAAAATCCATTAGTAAGATTAAAGGAAGAAAATAAAACAAAATCCATTAGAAAGATTAAAGGAAGAAAATAAAATAAAATCCATTAGTAAGATTAAAGGAAGAAAATAAAATAAAATCCATTAGTAAGATTAAAGGAAGAAAATAAAATAAAATAAAATCCATTAGAAAGATTAAAAGAAGAAAATAAAATAAAATAAAATCCATTAGTAAGATTAAAGGAAGAAAATAAAACAAAATCCATTAGTAAGATTAAAGGAAGAAAATAAAACAAAATCCATTAGTAAGATTAAAGGAAGAAAATTAAAACAAAATCCATTAGTAAGATTAAAGGAAGAAAATAAAACAAAATCCATTAGTAAGATTAAAGGAAGAAAATAAAACAAAATCCATTAGTAAGATTAAAGGAAGAAAATAAAATAAAACAAAATCCATTAGAAAGATTAAAGGAAGAAAATTAAATAAAACAAAATCCATTAGAAAGATTAAAGGAAGAAAATAAAATTCCGACAAACTATTTTATCCATCTTCAAAATTACATCGGGACCCTGCCGGTGCTACATAGTTTATGCACTGCCGCTGAGATCTTCTTGTAAGAAAGTGATCGGAGCACACATGCCATGCTAGATCATCAGCTTTGTTGTCATGATGAACACCACAGTCTTCTCAAGGTCCAGGCGGTATCCTCTTGTTGACTTCTAATTGCAAAAATCCAGTTTAAATGTATTATTTATGCTCCTCATAATTGTTTAAAAAAATAATCACATTGCCAACCTCTGAAGTCGGAGTAAGGCACATCTCTTCTTCTTCTTCTAACGCTCCATATTGACCCCTTTTTAAACCACTCTTTGTAATTTGTATGTGATCTGAGCCTAAGAGCGATTGTACATTGTGACAGTTATGCGCCTATGCTCATCTGATTTCTGCGACGCTTTTTATTGATTTGGGTAGCTTCCTTAGGCCCCTACCATAGTCGCCTCTATGACATGCCTTGTAGGTTGCAGTGTTACTATTCTTTGCTCCCCATGCGGGCTCTGGCAACACACGGGCGAAGGCTCGCCTGAATGGCAAGGAACACTGGTAATAAGGAAAGCAAACCTTCACACAAAAATCAGTCATAGTTGACTACATCTGATTTTAAAGCGGGCGAACAAACAAATAAAAAATCACATTGCCAGTGGCCAGGATGGGATTGAATTGGTAGTGGCTGCATTTAGCTGGACTGGGACTTAAAAGGTTTGGAATTATTTGTCTTATCAACACATACTTTTCCCTGACATATCTTTAATTTATTGTTTATTTGTTTTCCATGTTTCAGGAAACTAAGCAGGCTGTGATCAGCATAGATGAACATTCCAGGTTTGTAGAAACTTCAGTAACTGCCCTCTTTTTATCATCATCAAATAGCTTGTCCTGAGCAGAACTTGGCCACCCTAACAGTCCTTCGGAATGTGTCTCTCTGTCACAGGCCAGATGTCCCGCCTCTGCAGTTGTCATGCTCAAATGATCAGTTACATTCTGAATTCAGCTTCTCTGTGGTCTTCTTCTCCTCCTTGCCGGGATGCATCCTTCCATAATGATCTTCTTCAATCCTTCATGACCATAATATTTCAATGTTCTCTTTCTTATTTGTAGCATCAGCCAGTTTTCTTTGATTTTGAGTTCTTTCTGGAAAGATCTATTTATTCTCTTCTCTGTCCATGATATATGGAGGACTCTTCTGTAACATTTATATTCTAAAAGCATATATATGTTTTTCCACTGCTCTTGTTAGATGTCCATGCTCCATATGCTACACCCATATCCTGTTTTTATACTATGAGATATTTTTGTTAATATGGTGTTAGGATTATATTTTTCTTTAATTAACAGCCTACAATTGGGTTGTGTATATTTAACCCTTATAACCTGAGATCCCAGTACA
Source organism: Arion vulgaris (assembly GCA_020796225.1). Lineage (NCBI taxonomy): Eukaryota > Metazoa > Mollusca > Gastropoda > Stylommatophora > Arionidae > Arion > Arion vulgaris. The sequence goes on from CM036772.1 coordinate 30,461,384, forward strand.
TAGGTCTGATATGTTGATATCTCTCTCCCTGACATCCCAATTTATAGGTCTGACAAGACTGTCATTATTCGCTGGCGACTGAAGATAACGTGTGTACATCATACACCTGTCGCCTGTGTGTTGCGGGGCCCTCGAGGGAAGCAAAGAACATAACCCTGCGACTTAAAAGGCATGTCATAAGAGACGACTGAGGTAGGAGCCTAGGAAGCTACCTTAGTAAATAAAAAGCATTGCAGAAATCAGATGCTGACCTACTTGTTGGCGCATAACTGGCACAACGTGCAATCTCTTTTAGGCTCAGATCACAAAAAGTGGTTTAACAAGTCGTCGATATAGAGCATTTGAAGAAGAGGAAGGACTGACAAGACTTTCGTTCTTTGTTGGCGACTGAACATAAAGTGAATACATCATACTCCTGTAATAATATGTTACTAACATATTTTAACTGTTCTCAAGAGGATTAAAAAAAACTGCTGAAAATGTAGGAAATTGTCACTCTAAAAGGATAAGAAAGCAAGCTGTGAACTTGTGGGAGCGCATCCGCGCACACAGGAGAAGAATGATGGAAAGAGAATGTCAAGAATGTGAAGAATGTGGCCTGACTTGGGAAACAATTGGTAGAAAGATAATTGTGGAACTCTCTTGTGGAAGTATTAAGTGTCAAATAGGACTCGAAGAAAATATAGATAGATCTGTCATCATGTGCCATACCTACTGACGTAGGCGATCATGGATCTCCACAAACATCTGTCCCGAGTACTGATAGCCACTTTGGGGATGCAGCGTTCTCGGGTTCGCAGCACAAACCACACAGATCGCAAAGAATGGTTAACTTGGTTGATAATTTTTTTAATTGGCTATTGGTTGCTGAACTGATATTAAAATGCAAACATGTCACCGTGAACACAGAAAGAGCAATGTTCAACACAATCTTTCTCCCCACATTATGCTACCAATGCCAAACCTGAACACTGACAACAAATGATAGAAGATAGCTAGTCGCAACAGAGATGAAGTGTCTACGCAGAATGCTGGGGGTAACAAGAAGAGACCGGTTGAGAAATGAAGACATCAGGAAAATAGTGGGTACAACATCAGTACTGAACTTCATCAAGAAGCAACAAATTAAATGGTTCGGCCACATTAGCAGATTACCAACAGATAGTGCACCTCAAAGAGCGATGTTGCTCTGATACAATGGATACAAAGCAAAAGGCCAACCACACAAAAGGTGGACATCAGAGATAATAGATGCGACGAAAGGCACTATTTATGAAGTGCACACAAGGGCTCGTTCTAAAAATCTCTTCTTATCCTGACGGAGGCAAAAGAGAATTGGAGAAAATAAAAAGAAAGAACTGATGTCACAGCACTGAGAGACTCATAGTTGATAAGACCAAATGCAAATAAACAAACATTAGTTGGCATCTACCATAAATGAGCTGACCCCATCCATGTAATTATATTACTTGTCCATCATTTCAGTTATGTGGCATCATGTGCCTTTTCTGTTGACAACAAGTTTCTGGCCACAGCATCCAATGATTGCACAGTGAAAGTTTGGCAGCTCACAGACACATCTCCGATTATGCGTGAGTATTGTTAACTTAGATTTTTACGAGCTTGTATTGTTCCTAACGTCAACACCCTGTTACAGAAGATCCAGGTGAGATGAGCCGGTCGGGATGCTCGAATGCCTGATAAACGCATCCCAAAACAGTTGACATTTGGCGAGCTTGAAGGGGGCAGACAATCAGTTGGTGGACAGAAAAAATGCTTTAAAGACACTCTCAAAGTGTCTCTGACATACTTCGATATAGGCAACACATGTTTGGAATCTCTTGCGCAAGATCGCTAAATGTGGTGCTATAACAACACAAAAGGAACTCGCACAGCTGAGAATCATTGAGGCGCAGAACAAGCGAGCTGCATGAATAGACACAACACCCACATGTATAACTTTGATAATGTGTGCCTCACCTATGGTCGGAGATTGTGTTCAAGGATTAGACTCTATAGTTACTTCCACACACACCAGAGAGTTGCAGCAGTACATGCCTGAGGCTGTTGTCAACGTTTACGATGGAAGGCTATTATTATTATTAATATTATTATTATTTTTCCTATAGCAATGTATGGCTGTGAGGCATAGATTGTTAATAAAACTTTGTTTCTTTCTTTTGTTCTTCTCGATTATTTTGATCATTCTTATTGTGATATATAAACAGTCTTTGCCAAGAACAGTTAGAACGTTGCGCCCGTTAGGTCCCTACTACTGTAGGCGAGCGCATCGAAACAGAAGCTTTCAGCCTATTTGACACTGTTGAAGAATTGATTAATTACTTTGATTGTAAGTGTTACAGAAGAGTACTTAGAATACCATAGACAGAATCATCAAGATTGCACAAGATGGTCCTGTAATGACCCCGTCTCACCGAGGAATACCAGGAAATAAAACAGCAGACCGTATAGTCAAGAAAGGTGATAACAGGAGAGCAACCGATGGTACTAGTTATCTATCACCAAACTAAAAGGGTGATTAAAGCAAACAGAAAGCCACCGATACTAACACAGGATGACTACCAAAATATGATTCGAACAAGTTGTCATTGTGTGTCACAAGTCTCAAAATAGGACACAATCGACTTCGCAGCCACATGTACACAGAATGGAATATTGGCAATTCAGCCATGTGGACAGGTACCCCAAACTGCAGACAACATACTTCAAGACTGCCCTCAAATTTGATGCATTGAAACAAACTCACTGGCCTGGGGATCGCGAGAGAGAGAGAGGGAGAGAGAGATACTCACTGGCCTAATAAAACAACACTGGATATAAAACTACCTGAACCTCTGTGTGAGCTACAAAAGACAGGGAAGTTTAAACAAAAGACAACATTAAATATATCGACAACATTACAAGCGAACGAAAGGAAAGAAGTAAGGATAACACAGACGTAGGTGGAGCTACTTATGTTTAATTTTACATGTTTCTTATTCCAGATAATCTGAATGGCTATGAGAAAGGTAAGGAGACCCCAACAAACCGTTGTTCTCCTCAAGTTACAGTTGAATCTTGGAATGTGGATTGTGTTTGTGACTGGTTGAAGTCGCTGGGCTTTGATGAACATGAAAACAAGTTTAGAGCTCATGCTATTGATGGCAAAACGCTGCTTTCCTTAACTTCCATTGACTTAATAACAGATCTGGAAATAGGTTAGTTTTTTTAAAATCCTTTAACTCTGTAACTTTGTTTACCTTCGGACACATTTGTATTTGCAATGTTAACTGAATCAGCCATCTTAGTCCCAGGTCATTCTGGGGGGATGGGCAATGAGAGATCAATGCTGCGATCGAAAATGGACCTTCTATGGACAAAAGCAATTTCCACAAGAGATTTCCATTGCTGCCGTCTGCCACCTTTCTACCAATTGTTTCCCATGTCAGGCCACAATCTTTCCCTTGGATGTTCAGACCTTCTTTTCCCATCCGCTGTCTATACAAGAGTTGTTCTAGCCAATGTCGCTACTGACATACATGATCAATCCACTCCCATCTTCTTGTTTTAATGATGGTATCCAATGATGCACAGTTTCTTCACCTTTCAACTCCCAACAGAGCACAGGTCTTCAACTAACTTCTTCCTTTTTCTCCTGCTATCTCTTTCATTTCTGTCCATGTTTTACCTATCCTTTTAATCTCAGTCTCCAGCTCTCCTCTCCAGGTATGTCTAGGACTTCCCCTACTCCTCCTTCCCTGCGGGTTCCAGAACAGTCTTGCAATGCTTCCGATGCACATTTTGTTCATTTTAAAAGCTTTTCGTATGCTATTGTTTTTGGTCTGAATATTCACAGTATTCTCCTTAATCATTTATTTTTTAAATGTCTCCAGCTTGTCTATGATGTTTTGGGTAATTTTCTTACATTTATTAATATCAACAGCGGCTTTAGGACATCGGAAGAAAATTCTCCGAGAAAGAGATGCATTAGCAATGACACTTAATAAGACTGTTAAGAGCGACAGAACAGCATCACCAGAGTTCTTTTGTCCGATCACTCATGAAGTCATGAAAGACCCTGTCGTTGCTGCAGGTTAGAGATTTTATCTATAGTATCATTATTATATAATTTTTAAAGTGAAGAATCTGTTTTGATATCATGTGGTTTCAGTTTGGAATATCTTCATTGGTGAAACACATAAAAACAGAGTACTATAGTTTTACAAAAACAATACACAGCAACATTTCGACCAAAAGGGCCTTTATCAAGCAAACGATACAATAGAAGTGAAGAATTTCACTTCTTTCACAGCACACTACATATAGAATACAGCAATAAATTGCTAACGGCCCTAAAACAGATTAAACAGACATAGGTAGAGCTATTTGTGTTTACTTTTACATCTGTTTCCTATTGTGTAATGTCATTTTAGGGCCGTTAGGAATTTATTGCTGTATTCTATATGTAGTGCGCTGTGAAAGAAGTGAGACTCTTCACTTCTGTTGTAACCTTTTGGTCGAATGTTGCTGTGTATTGTCATTGTTTTTGTATTTTGTAAAACTACAGTACTTTGTTTTTATATGTTTCGTCATTGCTACATAGTTTTACTGCAGTCTTCTCTTATATCGTCAATTGCTACATAGTTTTACTGCAGTCTTCTCTTATATCGTCATTGCTACATAGTTTTACTGCAGTCTTCCTTTATATTGTCATTGCTACATAGTTTTACTGCAGTCTTCCTTATATCGACATTGCTACATAGTTTTACTGCAATCTTCTCTTATATCGTCATTGCTACATAGTTTTACTGCAGTCTTCTCTTATATCGACATTGCTACATAGTTTGGCGAGACAGGCAAGAGGCTCAGTGACCGATTCGCCCAACACTTACGCGACATACACCAATGCTCTGTGACCCCTGTAGCCACCCATTTCAATGATACTGGCCATTTAGGTGCTCACGATGTCCAGGTCACAGCCATCCGATCATGTTCCTCGGATGATCGCAGTCGATTTGCTCTGGAGAATCGGTTGATTTCTTTGTATGGTACCTTGCGACCACGCGGCTCAACGTATTACATTCTTATGCTTCTTAGTACTTTCTCTTCCCATGCTTTGTAATCTATATGGGTATATGTTGCATGTCTTCATGTTATATTCCATTCTTATGCTTCTTAGTACTTTCTCTTCCCATGCTTTGTAATCTATATGGGTATATGTTGCATGTATTCAAGTTATATATTTACTAGATGTTTCATTGTTTCTTTTCCTTTCTATTTCTAGTTTTTATGTGTGTTTTTGTGTTAACATTTATTTTGTTATTCGTTTTTATTCCAGATTTTCCTTAGATACGTTTGTATTTGATCGTCCATTTGTGTTTCATTTTAATTTGTCACTCCTGTTTGTTCGTTTGCTTGATAAAGGCCTTGTTGGTCAAACGTTGCTGTATTTTGTCATTGTTTTTGTAATTTGTAAAACTACAGTACTTTGTAATTATGTGTTTTACATAGTTTTACTGCAGTCTTCTCTTATATCGACATTGCTACATAGTTTTACTGCAGTCTTCTCTTATATCGGCAAGAATATCTTCATTGCACTCCGGACATATACATAGGTGCTTCGATCTCCTTCGTAATATCTCCAACAGCTTCCAGCGATTAACCATACCAGTTCGATGTTGATTGATGAGCCTACTCATATACATGTTGTGCTGTTCTTTTCTGGCCATTCTAATCTTCAATCCCAGCTCTTGCAATCTAATAGTTGATGGGGATTGGTTTAAATGAAAATCTCCTTTGCAGCCACACTCTATGAGGGTGTTAAGAATGTCAGCTCTATCCATTGGCTGACCCCCTGATATCATGGCAGAGCTGGCCAGCCTGTCTGTTCTCTCATTGCCAATGACACCCATGTGCCCTGGAACAAAGATGATGTAATTCTGCAAATTACGGACACTTGTAGTGATTCAGTCCATTACCTGCGCACTGAACCATTACCTGCGCCATTACCTGCGGTATGATCCTTCTTTAGGATCATACTCAATAAATTGCTCAGAATGCATGCATGAGGTATATTGTGGAATATTATGTTAGGTCTTTATATATATGACCTATGATGTGGTCAGCTTTGTACATATGGCATATGATGTGGTCAGCTTTCACTAACTAGAAAGATCTCAGCAGCACTGCATGAACTCTTTAGCACCGGCAAGGGTCCCCAATGTAATTTAGAAGATCGCCCGAGTGGTTACCGGGCCCAAATTTGGAATGTAAAGAATAGAACCACTGTTACCTGCCACGCATGTCGTAAGAGGCAACTAAGGAGGTTTGGCTGAAATCGGATGCACATGTCCTAAACGTGTCGAAGTCTATACGTTTAGGAGCCTACCAAACCAATGTGCAACGTATACACATTCTTGGTAAAGATCAAACATCACAAAGAGTGATTTAAATTGCTCGAAGAAACGAACTAAAGAAGATTTAGAAGATGGTGAAAATATTTTGTAGAAATTTTTATTATTTTTTAATCTTTCTAATGAATTTGGCAGCTGTTTTCCAGAGTGCTCTTCTCGATCTTGAACTGCCAAGGGTTCTTTTACATGCTCAACTCGAACATAGGACCTACTTTCATCCGTCTCCGATAGGACTATGCACTCGATAACACATACACTTCTTCTTTGCATTCGTTCTTTACTACCAATTTTAATCACTCTTTGTGATATGTTTGATCTTTGCCAAGAACGTTTATACGTTGCACATTGGTTTGGTAGGCCCCTAAACGCATAGACTTCTACACGTTTAGGACACATGCATCCGATTTCAGCCAAACCTCCTTAGTCGCCTCTTACGACATGCATGGCAGGTAACAGTGGTTCTATTCTTTACACCCCAAATTTGGGCCCGGTAACCACTCGGCGACATACACTAAGATCAGGAATCTCTGAACTCTGGAAAAATATATCGATGGCTCCATGATTGGACGAACTGAGTACCTTTGAAAAGAGACGACCACCTAACCTCAGAGAGGCGCCACAAAACCCAAAAAAACTTTTGATAAAATTACGAAATCTAATCTTATCTTCTGCTGTTATGATATAACCATCTCATGTTCTGCCCCAACTCCACCAATCCCCAAAGTTCTATTTTTCGAATATTTATAAAAATTCTTACATGTATAACTTCCTTCTTCCAGATGGTTATACTTACGACAGACTAGCCATTGTCAGCTGGATTGAAAAGGAGCGTCGTAGTCCACTGACTAATGTTCCGCTCACGTCTACTGAAGTCACTCCAAATCGAAACTTGAAGATGCTGATTCAAAGATTTCAAGAAAGTTCATAGGTTAGATATGTATAAACATGTACTGTCTGGAGTCAATCAAGAGACATCGGTTCTGATATCAATCAAGAAGCATTGGTTCTGGCTTAACTATCATCAAGAATCAGAAAGATTGAAATGTGAATCTGTCAGGAGTTAAATTGATTATTTAACTGATATCATAACTCTCTGTAAACTTATCCCTTTATAAGTTTATAATGCAGATAAAGAACAGATTCCAAGCCCTAGAAAGTAATGAAACTACGGATGAAACTGACAACATAGATAGAACATGGGACAACATAGCATCTATATATAGCAAGAGCAGTGAAACATGTCTAGGTACCGCAAAAGAAAAGAAAAGAATGGATAACACCAACAACATGGAAAATAATAGACAGCCGAAGAATATTAAAAAGAAATTGTTAGAAGCAAAGTCCGAAAGACTGAAAGCAAGATACCAAGAACAGTACAAAAGCGCAAGTAAAGAAATCAAACGGGCTGTCAGAGCCGACAAAAGAATGTATGTTGAAGACCTGGCAGTACAGGCAGAAGAAGCAGCAAAAAGTGTGATCAGGGAACAGTGTACAAAATTACAAAGCTAATAAGCTGGAAACATTACAGAAGATCAAATACTCTCATAAAGGATAAGAATGGAATACTATTGACAACGGAAAAGGAACAAGAAATACGATGGACAGAGCATTTTAAAGAATTGCTAAACAGACCACCTCCAACGGTAGTAGCAGACATACCAGAACCAACAGAGGAGTTAGAAATTGGCATTGAAACACCCAGCCAGGATGAGATCATTACAGCAATTAAATCTCTTAAGAATAACAAGGCACCAGGGAATGATAACTTAAACGCAGAACTATTCAAAATAGACCCAGAGCTTGCAGCTAATATATTGCAACCCTTGTTTACTACTATTTGGAATGCCCAAATAATACCTGATGCATGGAACAGAGGAGTCATCATCAAGATACCCAAAAAGGGCTCCTTGCCGATTGTAATAATTGGCGTGGAATAACACTGCTTTCTGTCCCAAGTAAAATCTTAAGCAAAATCATCGTACAGCGTATTACTGACGCTGTGGATAAGAAACTGAGAAAGGAACAAGCAGGATTTCGCAGAGGACGGAGCTTTATAGGCCAAATATTTGCTCTTAGAAATATCATAGAACAATGCACAGAATGGCAAAGCAAACTCTATATCAACTTTGTAGATTTTGAAAAGGCTTTTGATAGCATACACCGAAAGTCTATAGGCGTATCTTAAGATGGTATGGAATCCCACTGTGTTTTATAAATATTATAAAAAGCTGCTACAGCAAGTTTGCATGCAGTGTTGAAACTTCAGAACTAAAGTTTGAAGTAAAAACAGGCGTGCGACAAGGATGTGTTATGTCAGCCCTATTATTCAACACTGTCATAGATTGGGTGATGCGTAAAACAACGGAAGATAAGGCAAGAGGTATTAGATGGACGCTCACATCCACGCTGGAAGACCTAGATTTTGCAGATGACATCGCACTCCTATCTCATACACATAGAGATATCCAGGAAAAGACCTGCCGCCTTAACCAATATAGTGAGATGGTTGGGCTGAAAATAAATCAGAAGAAAACTGAAGTAATGACTCTGAACATAGCAACCCCAGCACCAGTCAAACTAGAAGGTAAAACCCTCCGAGATACAACCGCATTCACATACCTTGGAAGTGTATTAGCAATGAAGGAGGCGCTGGATCTGACATTAAAAACAGACTGAGTAAAGCACGAAGTGCATTCATGACCCTTCAGACCGCCTGGAAATCTGCCCAATACAGCATCAGAACCAAGACTAGTATCTATAACAGCTGTGTGCTGTCAACTTTGCTGTACGGATCGGAATGCTGGAGAATGACAGAACAGGATATGTCCAGACTCTCCGCCTTTCATACAACTTGTCTGCAAAAATCTTACGCGTGTACTGGCCGACTACTATCTCGAATCAAGAATTGCTTGCACGATGCCAACAAGAGAATATGGGCACTATCATCCGAAGACGACGCTGGAGATGGATTGGACATGTGATGCGCATGGAGACTGGCTCCGACACGAAAACTGCACTGAGATGGACTCCAGAGGGTAGGCGAAAGCGTAGAAGACCCAAGACGACTTGGAGGAGAACGATAGAGCAAGAGCTGAAGGAAATGAATCATAGTTGGAACACAATACAGAGGAAGGCCATGAACAGGGAAGAATGGTGTACGTTTGTTGCTGCCCTAAACGCCAGGGCGTAACAGGCTAAAGAGAGAGAGATAACTCTCTGTGCAGACCAATAGGTGCTCAGTCTCACCCAGCAATTGTCAAAGTGTATATATGCTGATGTTTCCTGTGACTCACCGGTTAAACATATGCCTTATTCTGTTTCTTATGTGCTTGTCCTACTAGTACAAAATTTGATTATAAATTTGTAGTGTAGATACATTGTCAATTCGCTGATTAGTCCATTCTCATAGTACCCTGTAAAAGGAACCTTTTGTACCATGTGGTATATAGGGTAATACAGTGTTAGGTCTGTATTTTTCATTGACCGCCAGCACACGATGGATGATGTGGTCAAGATCATGCCGGCAGTCTTTACTTCCCAGTTCTTTTCCTGGTACCCAATTGAGGCTGGGTCAACCTCAGAGTCGTTACGGTTGGAAAAATGTTTCACGATCATACCATGTAGCATAGGATGTTTTTGCAAGAATTCTCCATGCTCCTCTGTATTTTGTTGTCTACAATGTTCCATGTCCGAGATACTCCATGCATTTCATCTTCTATTGTGCGCTCCATATTTTTGGGCCTTTTTCCACCTCTGATGTTGAAGTGATGGCTGTTCTCACAAGTATATCAGAATTAATAAAGTGTCTCTTCAAAACACTTTTAAAGTGTCCTTAAAATGCTTCAATATAGACACCATATGCTGGGAATCCCTTGCAAGATCACCAAATGTGGCGCTGTAACAACACAAGAGGAACTCGCATATCTGAGAATTGTCACACTGTTGAGGTGCAAAGAAAGCAAGCTGTGTGAAAAAGACACAACACCCACAGGTCCAACTTTGATCATGTATGCCCCACCTGTGGTAGGGGATTGTGTTCCAGAATTGAAATCTATAGTCACCTCCGCAGACATGTGAGTGGTTCAACAACACACGTCTGAGGCTATTGTCATCATCACTAGTGATGAATGGCTATTTTTAATATCAGGGTTCATTCTCGAAGCATGTCCCAACCATTTCCATCTTTTTCTTTTCAGGATATTTTCTGCTTTTGAAACTGATGTCTAAGAGAAGTCTTCTGTTGGATACTTTTTTTTTTGTCGCGTCGAAGTGGTCAAACCGTTTGCATGACATTCTAAAGGTCATAAATTCAAATCCACACCACATTGTTTAGCTCACATATGCAATTTTGTTGCTGGAGCTACAGAGTAAATGCTTTGTGCAGTACTCTTGGCAGGTAGCGCATTTTTGCAAAGACGGACCGCGCCATATGTAGAAACCCGGTGCTATGAAATCTTTGCCTTGAAACCTTGTTATAATTTGTTTAGCTAGAATCTCTTTTGTATTCTACCCAAACATGAACCAATAATTTCTTGTATCCTTATTGAACTGGTTATCCCCTTTGTATTTAAAGTCATTGGAAATGTTAATTCTTCTTATTCTTTGCGATCGGTTTCAGTATGCTCGCCCAAAGCTTGAGATGGGTTGCCTTTATAAAGCTGCATGTCAGTTGGAGTTTCTCGTGAGTTACTCCATAGCTTGCTTTGTAAACTTCGCTTATGAGGCCATGTTTCGTTTCGTTGGTGTATGTATGATGGACATGACTGCAGGATGTGCTCTGGAGTCTGTGTTTCTGTCTGACATACACACTGTGCAGTCTGAGCTGGTTTTATTCGGTGCATATGATGATTGAGCCTGCAGTGACCTGTTCTGAAGCGAGGATTGTTGTGTGCAAAATATTAATTTAAAATTACATTCCTTGTTAACAGTGCCTATTTTTTTTAATGCAAATAATAAATATGACAAATGTACAATATCTGTATATACTTGTATGTAAATTATCTATGCAAGAATTTTTTATATTGGTTCTCTCTACATTTTTAACACATTAATAACCAAATTGAAAAGGCATGTGGCCAAATTATATTTTTTTACTTTTTTCAATGAACAACATGTATATGTTCAAATTGAGTTGTATTTTGAAATTAAATGTTGTATTTTTTGTATAAGTCACCCATCTGTACAATTTTGTGCCGTACTGAGCATAAATATCTGAGGTTGGATTAGGGCTGACAACTTATCTATTAAAATGGTGGTGTCTACGACAGCAAAGTTGTTAACGCTCTACGCTAGTGAGTACAATTTTTCCCTGAGATTCCTAAGATTGTTGCTGGAGCTACAGAGTTCATGCTCTGTTCCATACTTTCGGCAGGTGGCATACCATTTCTGCGGAGAGAGTCAGAGCCATATGGTGAAAACTTGGTGAACGAAGCCAATACTTTTTGTTTCGTAAACACCTTTTTCCACCGATAGAAAATTTGATAACACTCTGAGCTAATGCCCGCATGTCAAGGAAATTCCAGGGTTCTAGACCAGTTTGGCCAAAAATTCTTGGTGTGCACACGGTATGTGGTTGGACTACAGGAGACACTGATCTTTTCTTGGAACGCTCTATATTGACAACAACTTGTTAACCACTCTGTATGATTTGTATGTGATCTGAGCCGAAGAGCGATTGTACGTTATGCCAGTTATGCACCTACATGCACATCCGATCTCTAAGTCCTTACCTCAGTCGCCTCTTACGACATGTCTTGTAGGTTGCAGTGGTACTATTATCTGCTTCCATTGCGGGCCCTGACACCAGGAAAGCACCGGATCCTTTACTTGGGAACCTAAATTACAAGTAACTCTAAAGTCAGAGTAAGGCTCGTCTGAGTGGCGAGGGACAATGATGATAAGGAAAGCAAGACCACACACAAATCAGAGACTACACCTAAATATATAACAGGCAAATGAAAAAATGTACATATATTTCCGAAGACCCTAAGATTTTTTAAAACTACAGAGTTCATGTTCTGTGCAATACTATTTGCATCATCATCATCAAGTAGCTTGTCCCTTCCGGAACTTGGCTCTCATAACAGCAGTCCTGAAAAACTCTGTTCTGTGAAGTTGACCGGCGTCAGCAGCAGTCACTCTTTGCATACATATATCTGCGGAGAGTCCAAGCCATATTGTGAAACTCTGCGCGATAATACCAATATTTGTTGTTTAAACTCTTATTTCTGTCATTATTACCAATGTCGTATCATGTATTAAATATATAAATGATATTTGTATCATTATTTTTGGTAAAATTTCAAATGTCAGTATTACTTTGCACTGAAAGTATTGAAATAATTATCTAAAATAAAACTGGTACAATCTGGCCCTCTTGGCAGCTGAAGTTGTATTATCAATGTACATATACCTGAAATGTATCTTTATTATGTCGTATATCATCATCAAATAGTTTGTCCTGAGCAGAACTTTGCCACTCTAACAGTACTTGAATTTCTCTCTCATAGGCCAGAAGTCCCGCTCTGCAGCCGTCATGTTCAAACCATCAGTTACATCCTGAATCCATCTTCTCTGTGGTCTTCCTCTTTGCTGGGATGCATCCTTCCATAATGGTCTTCTCCAACATTTTGTGTCTCTTTATATGTTAACAATATTTCAATTTTCTTATTTGTAGTACTTCATTTTTGTCCCTGGGCACGCAGGAGTCAGGGGTAATGAAGGAGCTGACAGATTGCCTGGCATGACTACAATATCAGAGAAATGTAGGGATCTTGTGTGTGCTTGTTCTAGGACACTTTGTAAGCTGTTATTCATCTTCTTTAGGCTGTTCTTCATCGCTCCATTGCCGTCGCTCTATCTGTTGCATGGTCTTCCTCTTGCTCAGTACTTGTTATACTTTATCAATGTGGCGCTCTATGGTAGTCAGTACCAGGGCATTCTTATCAAGTACCCACACCATCTAACTAGTTCTAAGGGCATCATATCAACAAGCACAACTTAACTAACACAAATGTTCATTATAGCAAAATGCAGAAAACACAAGTAGTTAGTGAGGATCTTCATCACAACAATCCAGGCAGGTGCTCTGATCTACTCCTCATTATCTTAAGCGCTATATAACGACGATTTTTCTGGCCAAATACCATAACAAATGAGGAGCTTTTGAAGGGAACAGACTGTGCATCCTCTGTGACCATCATTACAGACGAAGATGGATGTGGTTTGGACATGTATCTTGCGGAGTCTTATGTGTCAATCGGGACACGAAGAGGATATAGAGAGATATAACAACTAATCATGCCTGTTCTGTGTTGATTAATAAAATGTTTTGGGTCCCTAACAAAGTGTTCGTGTAGCAGCATTTCCCATTTTTGTCACTCCCATCTCCTTCACCCTGTATAGGGATGCAGATTTATAAATGTTTTCAAAGTCTGACCAAAGAACATTCCCCCGTATCCATTCAAAACTCCCCAACAATCAACACTTTCGAGGCAAAGTTGTGCTCAGTACAAGCTATTGAATAAGGACTGCAAATATTCTCTCACATGTAAGTGGATATTTCTGTGGGGATCTCTGTCGTTAAGCCTTTGTCTTGCGTTCCAAAGATCATGGATTCGAATCTGGACCGTTTTTTTCACGGGTGCATTTTTTTTTCCAGAGACCCTCAGATTGTTGCTGCAGCTATGCAGTTTGTGCTTTGTGCAATACTCTCTCTTCAAGTAGCGTGCGATTTCTGATAAGAGGTACCGAGCCATATGGGGTGCATTGAATACCAAAGGGGAATAATGTCAATCCTTCAGCTTAAACCTGCTGCCTTGCAGGTCGGCTGGGGACAGCCAAAAGCTGATGGAGAGCAAACCCAGTAAATGCTGGCTGAAATCGGACACATCGCCAAAGGATTTTTTTTTTCCAATCCAGATGCACTTGAGCTTTCAGCTCTTCGGCTCGGTGCCATGGACATTGTAATCCTTTGGTTTGGTGCCATGAACACTGTAAATCTGGAGAACCTGTGGCTTTTCTGCCAGCCCACGGAATTGAACCTGCACTCACAGGGAGCCAGCCGCGCTCAACGCATCACCAACACGCTGGGCACTGGCATCGCGAAGGATAAGCACCAGATCTCAAAATGGCGCTGAAGATGTGGGAAATACACCGTCTTGGTGTAAGGCTGTTTATATATAACAATAAGAATTATCAAAATGGCCGAAAAGAACAATTGAGAAGAAGAAGAATCCTTCAACTTTAGACTTACATGTGACTTGTTAATAAATCTAGTTTGACCTAATTGACCTATGCTAAATTAACTGAATGTAATTTTATGCATGCTAAAATGTACTATATTGGTTTATGTGGTGATTCATTTGTTTTACATGGTAGTCAAGACTACATTCCTTATATGTTATTTTTAAATTAGGTCCTACATAGAAGTCCACACGAGTGGACCCAGTTCAGTTTAGTATGTGATCTCCAAGCGTCATTGTTTTGAATGAGAGCTGCTTAGAATTTGTTTAAGTGTGTTTGATTGTGCAATTTGGCATTTTAGAAAACTCCACCCTTTAGCCGTGATGAAGTGGACATTACACTTTGATTTTAGTCAAATGGCAGAGAAGCAATAATTTTTTTTCAAACACTAAATTGCTAATATACGTATTTGCATATGCTGTAGTTTTGTATGCCAGATTAGCGCTACATATTAATGTATTCTGTGGTAATGTATTCTTCAATAAAATATCAATGCGAGAAATAATGTAGTTTTACAAAGTATTTATAAATAGTGAAGAAGACTGCTAAAACTATGTTTGGGAGCATATGACATCAGGTCTCAGTACCTGTAGCAAAGGTTGACTACCCTAGTGGAAACTTCAGGAAATCATCGTTCTCATGTCATGTAATCTTTCCATTCCCATATTGTTCAAGATTTGTTCATTTTTAAAACAGGACAAGCTGCGAAAATATTATATTTTGTCACAAATTAAATTTAACACAAGACTACAGGCGCAATGAAATAAGGTGACATGTCAGGGTCAGTGAGTCGATATATATTAAGGAAAATAACAACTTCATGATGGAAGAGGCAGGAGAATTGGCTAGTCACTCAGTCGAACTGGTGAGAGCAATGTTATACAAAGGATGTGTTACCTGTTGATACCCATCTAAATCCTCTTCGTGTTCCGATTGATACATAAGGCTTCCACAAGAGACTTCCACTGTTGCCTTTCTACCAACCGTCTCCCATGGCAGGCCGACGTCCTTCAATCTCTCTCTCTCACGTTCTTTTGGACATCCAGGCCTTCTTTCCATCGCTGTCCATCTGAGAGCTGTCCTATCCAATGCCTTCTGATACCTATACTTTTGTATAGTATTTTGTACTTAGGTAGTCTAGTTTTTACTGCAGTCTTCCTTCTGTATTATATATATATATATATATATATATATATATATATATGCACACTAACAATTTTAAACAATAAATGAAAGTAAAGTATTTGTTGCACTCTTGTCTCTGCAAATTATATGTCAATTGTTTCAGCATGTTTTCTTGTTGGCAAGTTTGTCTAAAGCATGTCATGGATGGCCCAGGCTGAGAGAACAATTGGTCAGTGACACAGTTCGATCTACCAAGAGAGGAAGAATGGATCCCAACAGATGGTAGTATGACCAACTATCGCAACATTATCATTACTCTTGGAAGAAAATGTAGAGATTGGGCAACATGAAGGCTGATCTTGCAGTTAAGCAGCTGATAAAAGATAATGCAAGGGATGATGATGTTGTTGTATATACCGATGGGTCGGTTCATCATGATGAGAACGGCTGGGGTTTCTTGGCTAATCGCATGGTAGGGTTGTTGTGGGCGACAGACAACTACTTCTAGTATGAGGATGGAGTTTGAGGCCATTACTGCTGCTCTCTATTGGTTCTCTGGGACCTTGTTGTATCTGACTCTCAGTCAATGCTTCACAAGATCCAGAAGGGCAGGTTTCGATATGAGTGGATGTCATCTATAGAAGTTTCTAACCTCCAGAGACTTACGTGGATATACTGTCCTGGGCATGCAGGTGTTTATGGTATTAGAGAGGCGAACAGGCTGCATCAACAACATCGATTGTTGGGGAGTTGAAGATGGATAAGGGGATGTTCTTCGGTCTATTCACGATTGTGTGTTGGATGAGGACACTAAAATAGATGTTGAATCGATCCAGCGTTTGTTTTAAACAGTTTGTAGTTTCCTGTTGTACAAGTAAAACTGGATGCCTGAGGGTAGAGTGAGGAGTGTGTTTAATCACTGAACCTTACTCTGACTTAAGAGATACTTGTCATTTAGATTCCCAAGTCTTAAAATGGACTGCTAAAATAACGAATGTGAATGAGTTGAATGAGGTCAAGACAGAGAAAGCTTATCAATATAAAATAGAGCAGTCATAATTTTTCGCGCATGTGATGAGAAAGGGAGGTTTAGAACACATTTTAACAGCTGGTAAAATCGAGGTCAGAGGAAGACAGAAAAATTTTGTATAGCATGATTCATGGTATACAAGAGCGTCAACATCTGAGATGATAGCAAACACCAGAGACTAGAGATTTGTGGAGATCCATGATCGCCTATGCTAGCCGGCACGCACCTGATGATGAAGTCAAAAAATAGGGTCTAAGGGCATACGATTGACTTCATTGCACCAGATTTCCCCAAATGGTACGCCATCTGCCGAGAGTGTTGCACAAAGCCAGAACTTCGTAGCTCGTAGTGATCTTATGGAAAACATTGCACACGTGACTCAATTTGGATTTGATTCCACAACCTTCAGAATGACAGGCAAACATTCTAACCACTTCACAATGGAAACTCCAAAGTATACAGTGTGCATACCAAGAATTTGTGATGGGGTCAAGCTGGTCTCGAACCCAGAAATTTCCATGGCATGTATTCACTAGCGCAGAGTTTAATCAACTTCGTTATGTTGTGTGTAATCTTCTTCGCATTCGGTTTCGTATGCTCATCTTAACCATGAGATAGGTTTCAGTTTGGAATATCTTCATTGCACTCGGACATGTCCATAGGTGCTCCGATCTCCTTCACAATATCTCCAACAGCGTCCAGCGACTGACCGTACCAGTTCTATTTTTATTGATGAGCCTACTCATATACGTGTTACGCTGTTCCCTTCTTGAAGGTTGCCTCTGTGAAGCTACATGTCAGTTTGGAGTTCCTCAAGAGTTCCCATAGCTTGCTCTGTAAGCTTCATTCATGAGGCCATGTTTTGTTTCATTGTTGTATATACCATGAACATGACTGCCGGATGTGTTATGGAGTCTGTGTTTCGGTGTGACATGCACACTGTGCAGTCTGAGCAGGTTTTATTCTGTGCGTTGCATGTAATTAATGAGTTCTGATAACAGACAACATAGTTGTCATCTAAGAAAGCTGTCATCCCTTTCATCTAATCAAATATGGTTGTTAGCAGGTTTTAATTTCAGGTTTATACCCGGACTAATAAATCTTCAATCAGAAACACTCAATACTCAGAAAGAACTAAGCAAATACCAGTGGAGAATGAACTAAGCAGATACCAGTGGAGAAAGAGCTAAAGAGACGCTGACGATGGATAGGACGTACATTGAGAAGACCGACCGGAAGCATTGCAAGACAGGCTCTGTTTTGGAACCCACAGGAAAGAGAAGTTAGGAAGGCCTAGGCAGACCTGGAGAAGAGAGCTGGAGGCTGAAATTAAAAGGATAGGTAAAACATGGAAAGAATTATATGCTTCTTAGTATTTTCTCTTCTCATGCTCCATATTTTATATGTGTATATGTTAAATGTATGTCATATATTTACTTGATTTTTATTGTTTTATTTTTCCCACGTCTAGTTTTTCTGCATTTATTTCGTTATTTGTTTTTAGTTACATATTTTCATTCATTTTTTGACTGTTGTAATATCTTTTAATATCTTTGTCTAAATCTATATGTAGTGTGCTGTGAAATTTGTCACTCCTGTTGTATCGTTTGCTTGATAAAGGCCTTTTGGTCTAAATGTTGCTGTGTATTGTCATTGTTTTTGTAAAACTACAGTAGTTTGTTCTTACGTGTATTGCCAAAGAACTGGAAAGGATCGCAAGAGAGAGATAGAGCTGGAAGAAGTTTGTTGAAGACCTGTGCTCTGTTGGGAGTTGAAAGGTGAAGAAGAAGAAGGAACACTCAATTTAACCGGACAGACAAGTGGACTCACAATGCGACATACAAGTGATTCATAATGTGACATACAATTCGACATACAAGTGACTCACAATGCGACAGACGTGATTCACAATGCGACATACAAGTGACATACAATGTCATCAACTATGTTCATCCTAGTCATTTACATCAGATATTCTTGCACTTTCTTGGTGAACAAAGAAAGACTATATAGATATATATATTTCACAACAAAAATCACTATCAAAACATTTTGACATTGTTATATGTTTTTTTTAATAATTTCAATTTATTTTAAACATCTTTTTTTCCCCAACAATTTTATTTTTTTTAAAACTGGACATGAAATATGATGATACAATAAAATATTAACAAGTGCAGTAACACAAGGACACTGCGATGGACTGGTTCTAAGAGGCATATGACACATACAAGGACACTGCGATGGACTGGTTCTAAGAGGGATATGACTGATTGATTGATTGATTGATTGATTGATTGATTGACCTATGTCTTTAGACAGAAATGATGTGTTCGCAGGCGACATAGGGGCAACCTCCAAAAATGGTGTGGGCAAAAATGGCGATTGAAAAAAATTAGAGATAACGGGATGAAATATTTGTGAGAGAAGAAACTTCAACACCAGTCATACCATTTATACTTCATACAAAACTTGGAGTTATGTGTGTGGCGGAGCAACCTGACATCATCATTATGTTATTATATGTCACTCTACACTGACATAGAAAATATAAATCTGATCAAATCTTTGCTGAGACAAACGGGAAATGTTGAAGTAAATGAACAAACTTATAATTTATTACAGTCTTCCTTTGTCTCTAATCCTGTGTTGTTTCACAGCTTCAAGATAATAAGTGATTTCTAGCATGGATTTATTTCATCATTGCCTCTGCTATTTCTGTGGTCCACCTTTGGCGTGGGTGACCTTTTGTCTTGTATCCATCCACTGCATCTGAATGAGACACATTGTCTGTTGATAATCTGGTTTGCCTGTATGGTGCCAGGGCCCACAAGGGAGCAAAGAATAGTACAACTGCGACCTACAAGGCATGTCGTAAGAAGTGACTGATGTAGGACCTAGGGAAGCTACCCTAGTAAATAAATAACATTGCAGAAATCGGATGTGCTGGCCTAGTTGTAGGCGCTTAATTGGCACAATGTACAATCGCTCTTAGACTCAGATCACATACGAAACTCTCAGAGTGGTTAACAAGTGGTCGATATGGAGCATTCGAAGAAGAAAATAATCTGGTTACATAACTGATTAAATGGTTCGGACACTTGTGGTGTAGTTCAGTACCGACTTTGTACCCACTTTTTTTTTTCCTGATGTCTTCATTTCTAAATCAGGCTTTTCTTGATACTCCCAACACACTACAAAAACACTTCATCTTTGTTATAGCTAATTTTCTTCCTACCGTTCGATGTCAGCGTTCACATTTAGCACTGATAACGTAATGTTGGGATGAAGATTGAGTTGTACAATGCTCATTTAGTGTTAATGGGACTCAGTTGTCTGCACCTGTGGAGCACAAAGCAGTCCCAGAGCAATCAAACAAGACTGCTCTAGCCTAAGCAGTGTGAGAATGGAAATCTGGCCAATAGAAACAACCCTACAAAACAAAACTATGGGGACTGTGAAGACTCGAACGCACCGCCCTGTTATGACACATCACGAGTATCGCATAGCAGAAGTTTATTGCAGAAGTATTCATGATGACATGTTTGTATTTTTAAATTGCCCAGACACTCAAGTATTATCTGGGTTTTTGTTCTCTTATGGAAATCAGATTCTTGCTTGCTGTGTTTCTATGACACGGCTGCACCTTACTCCGGTCTATAATTATTGTACCAATGTTATTGTTGAGGACAACAAACAAGAGGACGAACAGACATGATAAAAGATGGAACAGTCTATCATTGAGCAGCACAAGAGAACCCTACCTTGACTGCTGTATCATTGAGAAGCAGCACAGTGAACCCTACATTGACTGCTGTATCATTGATCAGCACAGTGAACCCTACATTGACTGCTGTATCATTGAACAGCAGCACAGTGAACCCTACATTGACTATCAATGAGCAGCACAAGAGAGCCTAGTCATCCCCTAGTGCTAGAGCAGTACAAAACAGACTTCTTTCCGAGATGGGTAGAAAGTCAAGACACTACAGCAGCACTTCATTGCTATCTACAATAGCATAATCCGGACAGCATCGTTCTATTGAGTTCATTGTTTCTGGAGATCCCTAGGATTGTTGACGGAGCTACCGAGTTCATGCTTTGTGCAATACTCTTGGCAGGTGGAGTGCAATTTCTGCGGAGAGGGACCGAGTCATATGGGATCAAACCAGACGCTATGAAGTCACTCATTTGAAATGGCACCAGGCCAAAATGTTAGTCGTCAAGTGTTGTTGGATCTCCTTGAACGCTCCATATCGACCACTTGTTAAACAACTCTTTGTGATATGAACCTAAGAGCGATTGTATTTGTGCCAGTTATGCGCCTACAAGTAGGCCAGCACATCCAATTTCTATGCTTTTTATTTACTAGGGTAGCTTCCCTAGGACCCTACCTCAGTCGCCTTGTAGGTCGCTTGTTACTATTCTTTGCTCATAGTACAGGCCCTGGCAACACATGGCTGGTTGCTGGATCAAAGAAGAGAAAGAATATTAAGAAATGAAGTGTTGGGACAGATAACTGGTAAACAAATGTACATTTCTTTTACTGCACAATTCTCCGCCCAGTGGTTACCGGGCCCCAAATTTGGGGTGTAAAGAATAGAACCACTGTTACCTGCCACGCATGTCATAAGAGGCGACTAAGGAGGTTTGGATGAAATCAGATGCACATGTCCTAAACGTGTAGAAGTCTATGCGTTTAGGGCCTACCAAAGCAATGTGCAACGTATACACGTTCTTGGCAAAGATCAAACATATCACAAAGAGTGATTAAAATTGTTAAGAACGACACAAAGAAGAAGAAGAGATAAATTGCTTGATTTCAATTCAATACTAGAACTGAAACAGTCACATTTGTTAGACAAACATCTTTCCAGATTAATATTTGTGGTATTCTTGCAGATCAGATCTTTCCTCTGCTACCGTATGACAGTACCAATTGTTAAACCCACTGTCTTGTGGAGGTTGGGCTCAGGAGAGCTAAAGGCAGGCTAGGGAAGTAAACCCTGATAGAAAATCCCTGCTGCCTCATGGGTCAGCATGGATCCATGGCTAGTATTCTAACTTCTTTCATACAATCTCCATTGTTATTAATTATAGAGCCAAGATATTCAAAATATGTGACATTTGAATAGACTGTTTGGTAGGGCTTACTTGGACCTATTGATGCATTTCCAAATGATCCTCATTGCTGCCTGTCTGCTGGTCCATCTATACCAATGGTATTCCATTTCAATCCACTCTTTCACTGATACATAGGAGTACATCCCACATGATAAGTCATGTAGTCAACACCCTCCTTAACCGATGTGGTGGTGTTTTGATTGTGGTCAGAACTATGTTCAAACAAGACATTAACTTCCAGTTATGATCCTGGTCAAATCTTGCTCTAGCTGGATGATGAAATTGGTTCTCCACAAGTGTCGTTAAGCGTAGGGATGAGAGCTTTAATTTGCGTTCCAGGACAAGATGAGCCGCCCTTGTCGTATATCCATGTTTATTATTCTTCTTTGCGTTCGTTATGACCAATTTTAATCACTCTTTGTGATATGTTTGATCTTTGTCAAGAACGTGTATACGTTGTACATTGGTTTGGTAGGCCCCTAAATGCATAGACTTCTACACGTTTAGGACATGTGCATCCGATTTCAGTCAAACCTCCTTAGTCACCTCTTACAACATGTGTGGCAGGTAGCAATGGTTCTATTCTTTACACCCCAAATTTGGGCCTCGGTAACCACTCGGGCGTCATGTTTATTTAGTGTGGTCTTAATATTGTCTATCTATCTTTTCATTGGTCTTCCCTTGGCTCTAGTACCTGATCTCTTTTATTGTATGCTCTCTTTTTATTGTATACTGTTATTGGTGGTTGGTTGTATTCCACTCTCATTAAATGTCAGAATCACTGTATTTGTTGTCTTTCAATGTATTTGGTGCCTGACGTTATGCCCACTCTGCTTCTGATGTCATCGTTTCATAGTCTTAGCATTTCTGGTGACTCCCACTGCCTTCCTCAAACATTTCATTTCACATGTGAAATTAGTATTAATATCTTTAGATACTGATTGATATGACCATTATCATTGCACTTCGGTGAGTAAACCATGTGTGCTCCGCTCTCTTTCTTGCACAGGAATATCTTAGAGAGGCAGTGTACAAAGTCTGTAGCACCGATGAAGTCTGTAGCACCAACAAAGTCTGAGCACCGAAGTCTGTAGCACCGACAAAGTCTGTAGCACCGACAAAGTCTGTAGCACCGACAAAGTCCTGTAGGCACCGACAAGTCTGTAGCACAGTCGAGCACACAAGTCTGTAGCACCGACAAAGTCTGTAGCACCGACAAAGTCTGTAGAACCAACGAAGGTCCTCTGTGTAATTTAGAAGATGGTGAAAATATTTTGTACAAATTTTATTTATCTTTCTAATTAATTTTTTTCTCAGGTAGCGGTTTTCCAGTCTGCTCTTCTCAATTTTGAACTGCCAAGGGCTTTTTTACAGGTTCAACTTGAACACAGGACCTACGTTTTATCGTCCGTCTCCGAAAGGACTAGGAACTCAATCTCACCTACACTAATATCAGAGATCTCTGGAATAATATCCTGATGGCTTTACATGGGAGTCAAGCACATATCCTCTATGCTACAAAGACCCACACACACAGGATACCACTATCATCATCTTCAGTCCCAAATACTTTTATATGCTTGGTAGGGTAGGGTGCAATGGGTCGATTGTCTCTTCCTCAAGCTGTTAAACATCCCTCAAATAACTACAAGAAAGCAGTCTGCTAAAACTACAATAAAAGGTTTATATTTCCATCTTAACATTTTTCAACCATAACCATATGTCGGGGGCATAAAGAAAAAATTATAATCTCTTATTCTTCGCGATCGCTATTTTTATAATTATACCGTTAAGTTGCGTTCTTATGATAAAGTCGACATGTCTGGAGCTCATCTCTGGTGCCATGTAGTTTTGAATGTAGTGTTGAGTTGTAGGGCCAGCATTCCTTTCTAGGGACGACATACAGGGGACAGTCTTGCAGGACATGGGACAGTTTTGCAGGACATGTTCTGTGGTTTGATCAGTGGTGCCACAGACTGGATGGGGACAATCGTAGCCAGTGTAGGTGTTTGTTCAGTCTGTTAAAATCCTAACCTGAAGTTTCGCTGTGACTGCACTAGCTACGGGTCCATTAAATTGTACAGGCTCAGGTCTCCCCCTGTCCTACACCACCATTAGCAGTATGCATTACAGGCAGTAACGACAGTTAACCAAACTACAAAATAGTCATCTTATATCTTCAAACTGTACTATAGGTGGTCTCTATTGTTACACCCTTTGCCTTGCCAGTCAAAGGACGTGGGTTCGAACCCGGACTGCACCATTCTGTTTATGAGTGCTGTTTTTTTAAAGAGACCCCTAGGATTGTTGCCGGAGCTATGGAGTTAACGTAATATTCTCAGGAGGTGACGTGCCATTTCTGCAGAGAGGACTGAGCCATATGGGGTAAAACCCGGTGCAATGAAGTCAATCCTTTGGTTTTAAAACTTTTTTTTTAAAAACGTACTAACAATTTATTTTCACAAAAATAAACTGGATAAAATAACATGAGAAATCTTTATTACATTATACATGTTCTGACCGTCAACAACACATCTCAGGTGAACAATGTTTTCCATATGAGTGATTAAATGAAAGAAGTCTTATAAAGATGGCCCAAGTGGATGGAGCATTTTGGCTATATGAAGTCTGTGTGGTGCGGGCCCAAGAAGGGTAAAAAATAGTACCTCTGCGACCTACAAGGCATGTTTTAAGATGCGATTGATGTAGGACCTAGGAAGCTACCTAGTAAATAGAAAGCAACCCAGAAATTGGATATGCTTGCTCATTTGTAGGTGCATAACTGACACAACTTACAATCGCTCTTAGACTCAGATAACATACAAATCAGAATGGTTAACAAGTGGTCATATGGAGCATTCAAGAAGAAAGCTACTTGTGATAACTGGCCCGCGCCTTTAACTCCCAGAAGAGTTTGATAATATTTGTGTTTAAATTGTAGAAATCTTATTCCTGAGAGGATAGGAAATTTAGATGCAATATATAACAAATATTTTCTATGAAATTAATGAACATGCAATGCTGAACAGTATCCTTAAGAATTCATTTATGTGCAACAATGCCTTGTATGAATGAGATCAATTTATATGTAATGTACAAGTCCTATCTTTCTGAGATTATTTTATATGCAATGTACCACTAATGTCCCCTGAGATGTACAATGTACCACTAATGTCTTCCCTGAGATATGCAATGTACTAATGTACCATCAATGTCCCATATGAGATATGCAATGTACCACTAATGTCCCCCCCTATGAAATATGCAATGTACCACTAATGTCCCATATGAGATATACAATGTATCATCAATGTCCCATATGAGATATGCAATGTACCACTAATGTCCCATATGAGATATGCAATGTACCACTAATGTCCCATATGAGATATGCAATGTACCACTAATGTCCCATATGAGATATGCAATGTACCACTAATGTCCCATATGAGATATACAATGTACCACTAATGTCCCATATGAGATCATGTTTATTTGTTGATCATATTCGTTACTTCCTCTGGGGTTCTTGAAAAAACTCCTTGTGCTCATGAGATATACAATGTACTACTAATGTCTCATGTGAGATATACAATGTAACACTAATGTCCCCTTTCTGATAAATGCACATGCAAGTGTTCCATGTGAGAATAATTGATATGCAATAATGTTCCCTGGGAAATTAATTTATATGAAGCAGCACTTTCTCCAACAATGATGGTGGGGACAATGATAAAAGGAAAGCATGTCTTCACACAAAAATCAGTCAGCACAACAACACCTGAATTTATAGTGGACAAACGCAAGATGAAGAAGATTCAGCAATGCAAGACCTGTCATTATTGTGATGTTCTGCAAACAGCTGTTGACATAGACAAAATACATCATCTATTCCTAGACATAGATGTGATACTAGACAACTTGATAGTAGATGATATGCTAGATAGATGATTTATTGCTCAAATGAAATATTGTCTGTCCACCTGGATTCGCTGAATGGAACATCTGTGTCAACTAACACAAACACATTTCACTTTAGTTCAAAGTTCACAAAGAACACACAAAAACATTGAACATACTTCCAACCAAAAAATTTATAGTAAAAAAACTCAACCTACATAAACTTTAATGAGATGATCAAATTAACAGTATGGACATGTATATTACATCTGGATCAAAGTAACAATTGCACACACATCTTGATATCAAATATACCACACACACAACACCTATTAACTTCATGTTACAAAATCTATCCCCTCACACACCTTAACTATGTTACAAAATCTATCCCCACACACCTTAACTATGTTACAAAATCTATCCCCTCACACACCTTAACTATGTTACAAAATCTATCCCCCACACACACACCTTAACTATGTTACAAAATCTATCACCACACACACCTTAACTGTTATAAAATCTATCACCACACACACCTTAACTATGTTACAAAATCTATCACCACACACACCTTTACTGTTACAAAATCTATCACCACACACATACCGTAACTATGTTATAAAATCTATCCCACACACACCTTGATTATACCAAATCTGCCCCCACACACACACCATAATGATGTTACAATATCTATCCCTACACACACACCTTAACAATGTTACAAAATCTTTTCACCACACACATCTTGATTATACCAAATCTATCCCCACACATACACATCGTAACTATGTTACAAAATCTATCCCCACACACACTTGATTATACCAAATCTGCCCCCCCCCCACACCTTAATTATGTTACAAAATCTATCACCACACACACCTTAACTATGTTACAAAATATATCCCCCCACACACCTTAATTATGTTACAAAATCTATCACCACACACACCTTAACTATGTTACAAAATCTATCACCACACACACCTTAACTATGTTACAAAATCTATCCCCCACACACACACCTTAACTATGTTACAAAATCTATCCCCCACACACACATCTTAACTATGTTACAAAATCTATCCCTCACACACCTTAACTATGTTACAAAATCTATCCCTCACACACTTAACTATGTTACAAAATCTATCACCACACACACCTTAACTGTTATAAAATCTATCACCCACACACACCTTAACTATGTTATAAAATCTATCCCCCTTAACTTATGTTATAAAATCTATCACCACACACACACCTTTACTGTTACAAAATCTATCACCACACACACCTTTACTGTTACAAAATCTATCACCACACACACCTTTACTGTTACAAAATCTATCACCACACACAACCTAATATGTTATAAAATCTATCCCCACACACACCTTGATTATACCAAATCTGCCCCCACACACCATAATGATGTTACAATATCTATCCCTACACACACACACTTAACAATGTTACAAAAATCTTTCACCACACACATCTTGATTATACCAAATCTATCCCCACACATACACATCGTAACTATGTTACAAAATCTATCCACACACACCGTAACGATGTTAAGAAATATTTCCACATACACATCTTGATGGCCAAATGAACAACCCTATCCCCATACAGATCTTGATGAGTGATAATATCCCGAATATGCTTGACACTTTTTGTAAAAGTTTGTCTTGAGAATCTCATCTCTTGTTTTTACTCCTCCTGGGTGTGTCTGAACCAGTCCACTCTGGATCACTGGGATCGTCAATAATGCGTCTTGTTCTACTACGCTTGGATGTATCTCCCCCGACCCATTCAGGATCGTTGGGGTCATCTCCAGCTGAAGAAAGTGACTCTGTACTGGGATGTGGAGATGGGACAGGCCGTATCATCTGTGTTTTCTACAGACCCACCAACGTAAACTTTTCCAGAGGGTTCAGCTAGACGTCTAGCCACCCTCTGATGAACATTTCCACCCGAGGTAAATCTCGCCATTAGTCTATACTCTTCATCTGATAAGGAAACTCCGTCTCGCAGGGTTCCACACCTCCAAACGCGATAAGAGAATTGTGAACATCTTCAGGCATAACCGAACTGCATCGCTCACGTCTTAGAGAATGACATTGTCCTCCTCCTGACAGACAACTGGTGCTGCAAAGAATCTATAGGATCATCAATGCTGGCAGATTGCACACACTGTACATGGAGGCTGGGAAAACAAAATATATGAAGAAATGTTAACTTCAGTTTAACATTTACAAATAAGAAATGTTATTTTATAGGTTTTATTTTTATGTGAGCATCTATAGCTTAAGCGGTAGTGAGCTAAGATCACAACCCAATCGTACCTGGCTCAAATTCCGCAGCAGGAAAGTTTGAAAGCAAATTAGTTCCCTTTGGTTTTTTACAAACTGTAAAATAGACCTCACTGTTCAGAAAGCAATGGCAAACTACTGAACGTATAAGGTGCCCAGAAAATCAACTCCTCGTTTACTGTTATTGATGGCTATGTCCTGTGAAAAGGATATGCCACGATTTTCATAGGTAAAACAAACTTCTTCGAACGCTAAATATCGACCACTCTTTGTGATTTGTATGTGATCTGAGCCTAAGAGCGATTTACATGGTGCCAGTTATGCGCCTACAAGTAGGCCAGCAGATCAGATTTCTGCGACACATTTTAAAAAAACTAGGATAGCTTTCCTAGACTCCTACCTCAGTCACCTCTTACGACATGCCATGTAGGTCGCAGTGTTACTATTCTTTGTTCCCCCTGTGAGCCACAGCAACATATGGGCTATCAGATCTAACAACATGCTACAGTATAACTCAGTAGTAGTGGTACTATAAAGTGAGTTTTTATGTTAATAGAATCTTATCAGTAACCAATTTGTACAAATCTTTACCCTAGCTGATTGATTTGTGTCCTATCTCAATGAGTATGATTTGAGGGTGGTGGTACCGGTACAAAAAGGGGTCAGAGGAGAAATCTTCAAATTCTGACAAACTATTGTCACTATCTTCCAAATTACATCAGAGATCCTCGCCGGTGCTACAGAGTTTGTGTACTGTCGCTGAGATCTTCCTGTGTTGGACATGGGAGCACACACCTGTTTACTCACTCAAGTGCAATGATGATGGTCCTATCAATCAAACAATTTGGGCATGTAGGAGTAATGAGCAATCTTATAGATTGTCTGGCATAACTACGATATCAGAGAGAACGCAACGTACCGAAATGACATTCTTAACACCTTGAGTCTTTCTTTCTGAACAGAAGACTTCAGGGTTATGAATCCCAACACTCTGACCAGATTGTGAGAGATGGGTATCAATATTGGTACGCCCCAAAAAGAATGACATACCAAATATGCACCCAAAATATGGCGAGTGGTTACCAGGGCCCAAATTTAGGGTGTAAAGAATAGAACCACTGTTACCTGCCACACATGTCGTAAGAGGCGACTAAGGAGGTTTGGCTGAAATCTGATGAATGTGTCCTAAACGTGTAGAAGTCTATGCGTTTAGGGGCCTACCAAACCAATGTGCAACGTATACACGTTCTTGGCAAAGATCAAACATATCCCAAAGAGTGATTAAAGTTGGTCGTAAAGAAGAAGAGCATCCAAAAAAATTTTATTAATCAACATTGGACTGGTGTGTTGGGTCGCTGGACACTGCTACATTTGTTGAGGCGGAGATCAGAGCAGCTGTGGACATGTCCAGTGTGCTATGATGATAATCCTTGTATAACTGATTCTATCTAATAATATTCCCCCAAGTTAATGTGGATCAGTTACAACTAGCAACCCAAATCTACAAACAAACAAAATAGACTATCATAGTAAGTACAATTTCCAAAATGACATAATTTTAGAAACATTTTAGCACTTAATGTTGGTTCTATTAGGGATCTTGAATTGAAAAACTGATATAAATGTTGGTTAAAAGTTGCAATTTTATGTTCCATTGAGAAAGTAAAGAAATGAGATAGGATTGTTGCACATACACAATCTTTATTTATAAGCAAACCTTTATTCAAAACAGGAGTCGCTGGACGGGATGGTGGTAAAGAACTTTCCTCAGAAACCGCAAACAGTGCAGGTACTCCTTCCCCTCCATCTGGTCTCTCAGGAGCTGACAATTTTTCACAATGTGCTGAAGACAAAGGAGGCATGACATCAGATCTTGCTCTATTCCGCCGTACTGGTGGATACTGAACAAAATTTCGAAAACGTTTCTTTTCTTCTTGTTCCAATGTCAAATGTCTTGCAGAAAATTTTTCATCACAAAGATCTTCATCTGCCTGCAAAATAAAGCATAATTATAAATAAACATAAATTGCAACAATGGGCAAAAATGATAGCACTAAATATAAGCAATTTTGATGTGTGTAATGTTTATATTCCCAGTGGCAACGTATGGGTGTGAAGCATGGACATTTAATAAGGCAGTGGAAAACATATATGTGCTTTTGAATATAACTGTTACAGAAGAGTCCTTCGATATCATGGACAGAGACGAAACAAATAGAACTATCCAGAAAGAACTCAAAATCAAAAACTGGCTAATACTACAAATAAAAATCAGAAAATTGAGTATTCTGAACATACAGGAAGTCAATAAGTAAGCACAATGGCTGTAGAAAATAACTAAACATGATAACAACTTGAAACCAGTTTATTTTTATCATACATTGTTCCTTTATTTCAACATATTTCACCAACATTGCGCATTATCCATCGTTTTATCAATCCTCCATCAGCTGCATAGAACTCGCGGCTCTGTTTCAAAACCACGCCACTTCACATTCAACTTGCCATTCAAAGCTCGCCAGGTGGTTTAGTGACCAAAGGTGGAAATGTTAGGGTGTCGATGTAAGGTTGATGTTCCAGATTTCACGAGTTGGTTAATTTTCCCTGATAATCGAGCCGATGTGGTCTGGCATTGTCATGAAGAAGCAACACTCCTGTAGTCAGCAGTCCTGGGCATTTTGATGCATCATGAAGCATCGATAGAACTTCCAGTATGATTCAGAATTCACATTGTCACTTCTTCATGAAATTGGTTAAAGCACTCCTGACAATCCCAGAACACTGTCAACATAACTTCCTGCGATGGCGACCTGAATTTGACACAGGCTAAGAAAGATGTTTCACTGATGAAGCACGCTTTGATTGGCTGGTAGTGATGCACCCATGATTCATCCCAGTAACATTGTTCAGCATGTCTTCTTTCATCTCTATCGACAGAGATGATGCAAGGACAGGCCAAATCAGTTCATTTTGTGTTCTTCCTTCAATTGTCTGGGACCCACATTGAGACACTTTCTTCAATTGTCGTAACCCAGACAATTGAAGGAGGAACACAAAATGAACCGATTTTGCCTGTCCTTGCATCATCTCTGTCGATACGAAGATGAAGGAGAATACATGCTGAACAGGATTGTTACTGGGGATGAATCATGGGTGCATCACTACCAGCCCGAATCAAAGCGTGCTTCAATACAGTGGAAACATCTTTCTTCGCCTTGTGTCAAAAATTCAAGGTTACGCCATCAGCAGGGAAGGTTATGTTGACAATGTTCTGGGATTGTCAGGGAGTGGTTTTAACCAATTTCATGAAGAAAGGTGACAATGTGAATTCGAATCATACTGGAAGTTCTATCGATGCTTCATGATGCAATTCGAAAACAAAACGTCCAGGGTTGCTGACTAGAGGAGTGTTGCTTCTTCATGACAATGCCAGACCACATACGGCTCGATTAACTCAGGAGAAAATTAACCAACTACGGTGGAAAGTTCTGGAACATCAACCTTACAGTCCCGACTTAGCCCCTAACGATTTCCACCTTTTGGTCCACTGAAAACCCACCTTGGCCGGAGACATTTCGCGAATGACGCCAAAGTTGAATGTGAAGTGAAAACGTGGTTTAGAAAACAGAGCCCGCAGTTCTATGCAGCCGATTTGGGAGGATTGATAAACGATGGGATAAGTGCATCAATGTTGGTGGAAATTATGTTGAGAAATAAAGGAACAATGTATGTATAAAAATAAACTGGTTTCAAGTTATCATGTTTAGTTATTTTTCTACAGCCATTTGTGGCTTACTTATTGACTTCCTCTATAAAGTGACACGCAGGGTTGGAGAAGACCATTATGAAAGCAGGCATTCCGATAAAGGAGAAGAGGAAGACCACAGAGAAGACGTATTCAGGATGCAATTGATGATCTGAGTATGACGGCTGCAGAGGGCTGAACATCTGGCAAATGAGAGAGAAAAATTACAAAGGACTGTTAGGGTGGCAAAATTCTGCTCAGCACAAGCTATTTGATGATGATGAATGTTAACAGCACCAGTCTCAAAAAAGTCTTCAATATATGAAGACCAGAGAAAGCTCTGACTGGATGTCATACTGAGTATAATTCCTGGACGACAGCATTAAACTAACCACTGCTTTTCTTTCCAATATTCCAACTAGCATAAGAAAGTGTACACAATAGAAGTACCGGATTGGTGTTGAAAATGGAATATTGTACTTCTCTATAAAGTAAAGAAGCACAACTTGACACGTAGGCCAGACTTCATCAAACTCCTGGAATGAAATTCTTGTATGGTCAACTACCTAGACTTTAGAAACTTGGGGAAAGTTAAGAGTTGTTAAGACAATTTCAGCATGTTGAGAGGTACTGGGTACCTAAGAGTACAGTGATGCTGAAAACTAATCAGAACAAATCTCGGAGTTACATTCGATGATAGACTGACGTGGATGCAGCACATCAACAAAGCAGCAGCAAAGGCCAGGAGGAAGTTAGCCATCCTGAGAAAATTCAGTGGAACCACATGGGGTGCCAGTCAAAAAATACTTTAAAATATTTATCAGCAGGGCATATGACCACACCTGGAATATGGGTCAGCTGCATGGTGTCCAGCATCAAATACCACATTAGGAGAATTGGATAAGGTGCAAAACCAGGCGCTTCGTGTCATCACAGAAGCAATGAAATCAACACCAATAGTGGAGATGGAAAGAGTGGGGGGAATACAAGCAGAGAGAACGCAGAGACACAAAAGTGATGATGCAGGCAGAAAAGTTTCTGAGTATGCCAAGCCATCCAATGGAAAACAGATTTCAAAATCTAGCAGTGGAGTGGCTGAAAAGAAGCAGCTTTATTCATCAGGCCCAAAAAGACTGAATAGGCAAACTTCAGACCTACCAAAAGTTGGCATTCCCCTTAAGTCTGTGCCAGAGCAAACCCCTTGGAGAGAGGAGACTGAACCAGAAGTATGTATCCAGACAGAAGTTAAAGGAATACTCGACAAGGATGAGCAGAACAGCATACAACGCAAGACAGTCACTCTCAGTTTACTTGATGAAGAATACCCACATGATCTCTGGGTCCGATGGTAAAGATTTTATCATGGAATCATGTCCTTTAATGTGCCCAAAATACTTTATTTGTCTGAATTTTATTTCTCTTAATTGTTTCTTCATGCCTAGTTTTCCTAAAACTTGTGTTTTTCTGTCCATGAAAAAAAAAAACTCTGCCTATTCTTCTATATATCCACATCTCAAATGCATCAATTCTATCTTCTGCTTGTTCAATGTCCATGTTTTCAAGCCATACACACGCATACACATATAATATACATGCACACATCATTTATAGATAGCTTCAATTTTATTGTAAGAAGAGAATATGGAAGTTTTAAGAACCTCGGCTGCATAAGCTTATGAACTAAATATTCATGAATTGACGATAATCGAGATAATTATCTGGCAATGGCAATAGTTCAACAACTACCAGGGGAGAAACGTAATACAGTGGATCATGATGAGTCAATTGGAGGATAACAAACCAGCAACAACAGGAATCACTTGTGAATGCCATATGTGTCAACTATGACATGAAGAGGATCAACATCATCTAGCGTGTCCCTTCCGGAACTTGGCTCCCATGACAGCAGTCCTGAAAAACTCTCTGTTCTGTGCAAAGTTCACCAGCATCAGCAGCAGTCATTCTCAGATCGTCAATGACATCTTGCACCCGTCTTTTAGGTCTTCCTCTCATTCTTCTTCCAGACACCATTTCCTCCAATATTATCTTCTCTATGCACTCTTGTCGTTTGATGTGTCGAAACCATTTAATTCTCATTGATTTTATGCTCTTTAATAGCCAACTCTTAACTCTTTCCATGCGGAGTTATTTCATCCATATTTAAACAGTTAAGTCAAGGAAGGTAAAACAAAATTATAAAAAGCCCAATCCCAACTACTCATCAATAAATAAACATATATATATATATTTATATATATTATTGTATACTAAATTGAAGAAAACTGGACAACCTAATAGAATAGCAAGGTTAAAAAGTAGTAGAAGTAAAACTAGAAAGATCTCATAAGGGAAGCAACTCTATGGCACAGTGTACTGCTAATGACGTTCAACGAACTTCCGCCGTGGTGCAGTGTGCAGCTGAAAAGAGTTAATGTCAAGCTGTTGCAGAACAGAAGCATTTGTTCTTTTCTCGGTCCATGATATATTTTAAGTATTCTACTGTAGCATTTGCATTCAAAGGCATTAATGAAGAGGATATAGATAGATAGATAATTCATAACCCACAGTGAACTAGACCGTAAACGAATAAAGTTTTTAAACAATACGGACCACTATTTTCTTACCTCTTCATCCTCAGATGAAACATTAAGTCTTTGTTGCTCTGTTGGCAGTGAGACACCATTACCATTTTCCAACCTTTTGGCTATCAAGCATTCAGTGTGCTCTGGTGATGTACTGTGTTCACAGACTTCACGCCACCTTCAGGGAAGAACAGATAAACAATGTTTCAATATGATACGATCGTTGTAATCAATTATCTATATCCCGGCAATGAGAGGACAGGCTTACATCAACAGCATCAAGTTTTGGGGAGTTGAAGATGGATAGGGGGATGTTCTTCTGTCTCCTCGAGACTGCCTGTTGGATATAATAATAATAATCCTCTTGTATGTTACATAGGGTCTGCAAGCAATTTCTCCATTTATCCTAGGTAACTCGCTCAATCTCGTCCATGAAACTGCAACCGATATTTCTTACCTCTCTCAGAAAAATTTGTTTTAGGGTCTCCTTAGGCTCACTCGCCCACCTGTTGGATGCAGACACTAAAATAGATATTGAATCGACCGCCCGATTTAAACAGTTTGGAGTTACCCGTTGTACAAGCCTGAGGGACAGAGTAAGAAGTGTGTTTAACCAGCGAGCCACAGAAACCATCAGTATGCATACTACTTGATATCTGTTGGAGGCGGAGACTGAGCACCTAGGGTCTGTCTGGAGTGCAATGGCGTCAGTTTAGTAACCAATAACTATATCCCAATGTGAGTTGTGCATGGAGAAGAACAGATTAAATCATCTATAAATTCTTGTGAACTGAAAAGGGGTATGCATGGCCATGTGCTTCTACACTCATATTTATATAGTGGACAGATCTACACAGGATAAACTGTTACAGTGTTTAGGGTTTTGAAAACCCATATTGTCAATATATAAATCAGGGTTGTAAACATCTTAGTTCTAGAGTCTCCGCTATATAATTCTCAGACTACATATGATTCTCAGACCACATTTGCCAAACAAAAGGTAAAATATGTACAGAAATGTGATGAAAAACACAATGTTACTATTTAATTTAGCAAGATGAACACGCAATTTTATTTGTATTTAATGGATTTCAAAGACAAATTAGATTTTAAATGAATATAATGATAGGTATAACAAAGGTGAATCTAATGACCAATTAAGTGAAATGGATTATTTGTTAAGTTTGACAGATAGCTGTGTTATATACTTTGTTTTTGGTTCCCACTATGAATTCATACGCAGCCATGGTGGCTCTGAATTGATTTTTGTGTGTAGGATTGCTTCTCTTATCACCAGTGTCCCTCCCCATTCAAGTAAGCTTTACTCCAACTTTTGAGGTACTGTACTGTGTGTTATATATTTGTTATATAAACTAGAGCACATAGATATATATCTGTTATATTGATTAGACATTAAAGCAGGAAGCAAAGGGTTCAAGATAGAAACGACACCCTAGAGAAACCCTGAAACAAACTTTGCAGAGAGGCGAGAAACATCTGACATAATTCCATAGGAGATTGAATGAGTTGCAAAGGATAGAGAGGTATGGAGAAATTACTTTGTCCCAATGTAAAATATAATGGTATACAAGGAATATAATAATAATGACTAGAGAGCTGTAGGGCCTACCAAACCAATGTGCAACATATACACGTTCTTGGCAAAGATCAAACATATCACAAAGTGATTAAAATTAGTCGTAAAGAACGAACACAAAGAAGAAGAGGACTAGAGAGCTCAGATATATGTTTGCTATACATTCACAAAATATATGAGACTGCAGTAAAACTATTTGATTGGTAAAATACGTAATCACAAGTACTGTAGTTTTACAAATTACAAAACGACAAAATAGCAACGTTCCAACAGGCTTTATCAAGCAACGACAACAGGAGTGACAATTTAAAAACAATGACGACCAAATACAAATGTTTCTAATGAAAATCTGAAATTCCAGCACTGGTGTCAGATTTTCATTAGAAACATTTGTATTTGGTCGTCCATTTGTTTTTAAAATTTGTCACTCCTGTTGTTCGCTTGCTTGATAAAGCCTTGTTGGTCAAAACGTTGCTGTATTTTGTCATTGTTTTGTAATTTGTAAAACTACAGTACTTTGTGATTACGTGTTTGCTATACTTACAAATTAGAGCAGAGTGATTTTAATCTACCATTTGTCCAACTCTAGTGACATTATATATTTTCTAGTCACCTCAAATTCTGTAAGAAATACTGACAAACTTTTCATCCAAAGATCACTATGTAGTTTTATTATATGTTTTTTATATTGTGGGGTCAGCAGGTGCACAGAGAGAGACACACACAGCAATAATAATCAATGAGTGAGCTGCATAGTTGAAAAAAGAAATATTGATCAGCAACTTGATACACAAACTAAATGTCATCCAGAGAAAGCACAGAAGCTAACAATGACCTGACATTTGTAAGCAAGCACACAATCAAGTAATGACATTTAATGTTCAGAACATCAGTCACCTTCACATCAATCAAATGTTCTGTCATTATCACCATTCGGTGCATTGGTCATCAAACCATCTTAATCTGTGCTATTCTGTGCAATCCTCTTCAGTTGTCCCATCGCCAGAGTGGTAGGCCCAATTGTAGGAAGAATAGAACCACTGTTACCTGCCACACATGTCCAAGAGGCTACTAAGGAGGTAAGATGTGGGGCTAGATACTCCACACCGTAAAAACACTAGATGGCTATAGAACGGAGAGCGAACCGAGTAAACGCTGACTGAAACCGGACACATCGCCCAAGGATAAGCATCAGAGCTCCAAATGGTGCTGAAGATGTGACGTAAACACACCAATGCTAAGGTTGCATGAATCAGATTTCCACATGAATAGAATTTATGGGGAAGTCTGGTACATTGGTCTGGGCAGTGATCGCAAAAGACTTGTCCCATGTTCTTCAATATCAACCTCTAACTGTACTCCATTCTTTTTCTTATGCTCTCATTATTTGAGGCTTCCATTGGTGAGGTTTGGAATATTGGTCAGCGGCTTCCTTAGTGTGTAGCCTATTTATTGACACCTCCCTCTATGAATCTTCTGCTTGGGAAGTAAGGATTGCTATAAATCTCATATACAAAAAATGCCTGTCTGCAGCCAAGACAATTTTTTCTTCATAATTATTGATCCAGCGTTTTCTGCTTCTAATAACGTGGCTCTGACAAAAATCTGTCATAATTAAAAAAAAAAACAGATACCCAGAGTTTAATGGAGTTAAACTACAATGGCTAATGTTAAAATAAAAAAAGTAAATGGAATATACAGTGTATGTGTGGTTTTTTTTAAAACTAACGCCACATGATGAGTGATGCGGTCAATATCACCAGGATCCCTCACTATTCAGGCAAGCCTTACTTTTGATTTCTGAGTACTTTTCTTCTTCTTTGCGTTTGTTCTTTATGACCAATTTTAATCACTGTTTGTGATATGTTTAATCTTTGCCAAGAACGTGTATATGTTGCACATTGATTTGGTAGGCCCCTATGAGGTACTTGTAATTTAGATCCCCACATAAAGGATCAGGAGACCTGTAGTCTAATCGCGTACCATGTGCACAGTGAAATTTGTTTGGTCCAAGTTGACCTCGGATTAGCACAGCACAAGATCACTAGCGAAACGTGTTATTGACTGTGCTATCCATTTAATTTCTCTTATTTGATGTCTGTCATAGTCCCATCCATGTCAGCATGAACAGGAAGGGGAAAAGAAGACAACCTTACTGAAAATGGATCTGATATTGAATAATTAAGAGTTGTTCCCATACATACTTTGCAGTGTCATTCTTCATGTAATTTGTTATTTTGGTAATCTTTTGTGAGATACAGTCTTCTTCTTCTTCTTTGCATTCATTCTTTACGACCAATTTTAATCACTGTGTGATATATTTGATCTTTGCCAAGAACGTGTATACATTGCACATTGGTTTGTAGGCCCCTAAACGCATAAACTTTGACATGTTTAGGACATGTGCATCCGATTTCAGCCAAACCTCCTTAGTCGCTCTTACGACATGCGTAGCAGGTAACATTAGTTCTATTCTTTACACCCCAAATTTGGGTCCCGGCAACCACTTGGGCGTCTGGTCTATGCATTATCTTTTCTGTGTGAAGCTTGCCTGTTTATCTTTCAATGCTGAATCTACAAACGTTTTTTTCAATTCTTTCCAGTACCACCCCTATTATTCTGTACCTTTCCTTACAGTAGAATTATTTCTTCAAAGCTTTTATGTACCTGCAAATCTTTCTTTGACAATTTGACCAGATATTCCTCACTTTGCCCCGCTGATCTCAGGAGGATCCACTGGTCCTGGTCAGTTTAGTTCTTCCGCTCATCTATTCCTTTGCTGCACACGATTCATAGCTTTTCACTCAAAATTTATCCCTGATTAGTTTTGCTATGTCGTTGGTTCATTTCGTATGAGGCGACTAAGGTGGTTGGGCGTTGGGCTAACTACCCCACCCCGTAAAAATACTAGATAGCTACAGAAACCACAACCAGGAAAATTCATAGCTCGCCACCCGAGGAAGAAGAACCCTTGCAATGAGGAGATCTGAAAAGATGGCCTTGGATAGGCGGGCTTGGAAGGCCTTGATTGCAGACCCTATGCCTCCCTGGGGGGCGAAGGGTGAAGAAAAAGAATGTCATTGGTTACTTCCTGATAGTTTTTGTTTGGTTTGTTTTCTACTTTGGCATTGTGACGAGTCTAAGCTTGGCATTGTGACGAGTCTAACCTTGGCATTGTGACGAGTCTAAGCTTACATGATGTCTATAAATTGGTCCAGATGGAATTATTTCTGACAACAAAAATGGTTAAATTATTATCACAGCAATAACAAATGAATGTCTTACTTAGGTGTTACTATCTCCTTATACTGTGGTTGTTCCACTCTTGTTGAGGCTGCCATACTTAAAGGAATCACAATATTGTTGATATCAAATGAATAGTCCACTTTTCTCTTGCGGTGATGGACATCTCGTAGATCCTTGAGTGATGATTGTGATGCACTGCCTGTCAAGCCATTGTCTCGACCACTGGGAGTACTGAATTCTTGATCAAGGTATGCCTCCAGATCATCCTCTTCCTCATCTTGTTGGCTCTTTTTCAATGCTTCTGAGGACAAATAATTTGCATCAAATAATGAAACAAGGGAAATGACAAACTGGTTCTGAATTCTTAGTAGACACTTTAACATTTTAAGGAAGTAAAGAAAGAAGGGAGAAAGTGATAGTGGACTGAAAGAGAAGTCTACATGTTTGTTGTATTGATTGTAAGAAGGATTAGCATAATACGTAAGTGTTCGTCTATCGACTCAGACACAAGAGGGTTGTGGTTTTAATCCAACTTGACGTTCAACATGATAAAAGGAATTGGTCCTCCCATCTCATGCACACTAGGGTCTAGAAATGTGAAGTGTCAGTAAAATCAGCTACAGGAAGCTTCTTTTTTTTTTTTTTTTAAATTATTATTTATAAATACTGACAACTTGTTTCTTGCAGCTGGCTATGACCCAAGTTGTGGTAAAGTCATTCAAATTAACAGACTGCACTTTTTTTTTTTTCGTCAGATCATCATTACTGCACATCGAACCAATAAGTCCATAAGTGATACTATCTCCTCCTCAGTATGTCTCACAGCTTGTGATGACTAACAACGCCAGTTCTTTATTGGTTCACTATTCTTTGGCTACCAGCATAGTGTACTTGTCTAGCTACACCACATTTGATTTAGAATTCTTGCAGACTGGTTAGTGTTGTAGATTCACCACTATTACCTGAATCATATACACATCCTCTCTCCCTGTGTTTAATAATGACAAGTACTTAAATACACCTGCTATTAGATTTATTGAAAAACAGAGACTCA
The DNA here is from genome assembly GCA_020796225.1 of Arion vulgaris. Taxonomy (NCBI): domain Eukaryota; kingdom Metazoa; phylum Mollusca; class Gastropoda; order Stylommatophora; family Arionidae; genus Arion; species Arion vulgaris. The sequence goes on from CM036772.1 coordinate 30,501,774, forward strand.
AATGGTTTGGCCACTTGGTCAGAATGAACCCGAATACACCAGTTGCAAGAGCTACAACCTGAAAATGGAATCATCAAGAGGAAAGGGCAGACCAAGAAAAAGATGGGTTGATGGAGTTACAGACATCTTAAAACTCCACAATACCACACCATATCAAGCGACCGAGCGTGCATTATCTCCGAAACCGATCATCAGTTAAACCTGCTACGCCTAGCGGCAAAAGCAGAGAAGGACAAAAGAAGAAAGACTTAAATATAGAAGACAACTTTTAATACAACTATTTCAATGAACACTTCAAACCTTAACATCACACATTTATTCACTAGACAGTGTTAGGTGTTCCTTCGAACACTCCCCATCAACCACTTGTTAACCACTCCTTGTGATTTGTATGTGATCTGAGCCCAAGAGCGATTGTATGTTGTGCTAGTTATGCACCTACAAGTAGACCAGCACATCAGATTTCTGCTACACTTTTTATTTACTAAGGTAGCTTCCCTACGCCCCTGCCTTAGTCACCTCTTACGACATGCCCTGTAGGTCACAGTGTTACTATTCTTTGCTCCCTTGTGAGCCCCTGCAACACACAGGCGCTCCAAACTACCAAAACCAATTGCAATAGAGCAGTCATATGTTCTTCCACTAGGAACAAAATGTACAGCTTAGCAGTACACCCTTTCTTATACACAATAACGCAATATGATAACTGTGTGGTGAACTCATTCCAATTTTTTAACTCTTACTGATAGCAATGTTACTTTAATACAAAGCAAAAGGTCAGCCACGCAAAAGGTGGACCTCAGAGATAACAGAGGCGATGAAAAACACTGTTTAAGAAGCACATACAAAAGCCAGTTCTAGAAATTTCTTATCCTGACGCTATGAGGCAAAACAGGATTCGAGAAAAGAAGATTGATAACTGATACGCCAATGGTAATTGTCTTAAACGGCTTTAAATTTAATTTGTGCAGTAGTCAAAATCTATATGAGACTGAACATACTAACTTACCTCGTGCCATTTTAGCAGCCTTTTTCTTGACTTTATTAACACAAGGTTTCACTGATGAGTTCTTTGATCCTACTGCTTTTGTCTTCTTTGTTTCATATTTGTTCTTAATTTCTGTATGCACAAACATATTTTATAAGTAAAACATAACTGAATATCAACACAAACACATGCTATATATAGAATACACTATCTACAACTATCTAGCTTAGGTTAGTGGTCTGGGTTCCATGGGCGTGGATTTTTTTCTGACCATAATGGCTCTCAGGTTGACTGTGCCTCAATTGGGTACCAGGAAAAGCACTGGGAAGTAAAGGTGGCCCGAAGTGACATTGACCACATCACCCATCATGTGCTGCTTCTTCTTCTTTGCGATCGCTTTTTGATGATTATACCGTTAGAAGCGTTCTTATGATGAAATCGACTGTAGTCTGGAGCTCATCTCTAGTGCCATGTAGTTTTGAATGTAGTGTTGTGTTGTAGGGCCAGCATTCCTTTCTTGGGAGGACATACAGGGGCAGTCTTGCAGGACATGTTCTGTGGTTTGTTCAGCGGAGCCACAGGGGCACAGAGGGGTTGGGGACAATCGCAGCCTGTGGAGGTGTTTGTTCAGTCTGTTATGACCTATCCTGAGTCGGAAGATGATAGTCTGTCCTTGTCGGTCAAGTGTGTGGTAGTCATCATTGGATGGTGTAGGTTCTTTTCTAATGTCCATGATAGCTCTTTTTTTTCAAAGTATGTGATTTCATTATCTATTTGTTCACATTCTGCTCCCTTTTAGCAAGTTTGTCTGCCTTCTCGTTACCTGGCACTCCGCAGTGTGATGGTACCCACTGAAGTGTAACTCTTTGTTGGTAGAGATCTTGCTGAGCTCTTTTCTCAGGGATCGATGGTTACTCTGTAGAGCTTGCAAAACAGATAGCGCGTCTGTGAAAAATACCACTTGTTGGCAGTCAGAGTTGGAATTATTGATCATGATTGCGGCCTGTATTAGTGCTTGAGCCTCTTCGGTGTAGTTTGAACAAAATTTACCAGTTGGCATGTACTTTGTCCATCATGTGCTGATTGATGGTCAATGAAAAATACAGGTCTGACACTGTATTACCCAATATACCTCAAGGTATGAAAAATGATTTTAAAAGAAGAAAAAATACAACTATCTAAAATTATATAAGGATTACTGAGCTCTAACACTTTCCTGTTGGCTCCAGGAGGAGGACAACCTCTCTCTCTCTCTTTGCCTCTTTACCCCAGGTTGGGGCATAGGCCCTCAACCAACTCATGCCAAGTCTTCCATCTGGCATAGCTCAACTCATGCTATCTCCTTCTCAGCTTCCCTGCAGCCTCCAGCTCTTCTTTATATTGTTGATCTCCGCCTCCAAATCTCGTCTCCATGTATTTCTCGGCCTCTCCTTCTTTCGCTGTCCCTGCGGGTTCCAGGCAAGGACCCTTCTTGTTATATTTTCCTCCGGTTTTCGCAAAGTGTGTCCTATCCAGCGCCAGCATCTCTTTTTAACCTGTTCGCTCACTGGAATCTGTCTTGTTCTCTCCATAAGTTCCTCATTTGTGACCCTATCATACCATCTTATTCCCTCTATTCTGCGCAGACACCAGTTGATGAATGTTTGCAATTTATGCGCTATTGTTTTAGTTGTTCTCATGTTTCTGACCCATACAGTAGAACTGCTTTTACATTAGAGTTAAATATCCGAATTTTTGTTCTAGATTTGATTTCTTTGGACTTCCAAATGTTTCCCAGTGCAATGAAAGCTCCTCTTGCCTTCTGTATTCTTATTTTAACATCTCTATCTGTTCCACCCTCTTTGTCTACGTTGCTGCCCAAATATGTGTATGATTCTACCTCTTGAAGTGGGATTTCCCCAGGGAGATCGAGTTGTCGCTTGCTTGGTTAATTCTCAATATCTTTGTCTTTCCCTTATGAATGTTCAGCCCTAGTTGCTGGGACCTTTGATTCAATGTGTTTAGCTTATCCTGCATCTGATTTCGTGTATGTGACAGAAGGGCTATATCATCAGCGAAGTCCAGATCATCTAGTTGCTCTGTCAGAGTCCATTGGATTCCATTTCTGGTGTTAGTTACTGTGGTCTTCATAATCCAGTCTATTGTCAGTAAGAACAACAAAGGTGATAGGAGGCATCCCTGACGCACTCCTGTTTCTATTCCCAAAGTATCTGTTAGTTTACCTTCATGAAGAACTCTACATTTCATATCTGTATATGTTGCTTTTATTAGGTTAATAATTTTCTGTGGGATTCCATAATGCCTCATTAATTTCCAAAGGGTTTTCCTATCAATACTGTCAAAAGCCTTCTCATAATCAACAAATCCGATATAAAGTGGGGATTTCCATTCAATACTTTGCTCTATTATTATACGTAATGTGGCTATCTGGTCAGCACAGGATCTATTTGGTCGGAAGCCTGCCTGTTCATCTCTTAGCTTTATATCGATGGCATCTCTCAGTCTCTCCAGGATGACTCTGCTTAGTATTTTCCCAGGTACTGACAACAGCATTATTCCCTATAGTTTTCACACTTCTGAAGGTCCCCTTTCTTTGGTAGCTTCACCAGGTATCCTTCTCTCCAGTTTGCTGGTATTTCTTCAGTCTCCCAGATTCTGCTAAATAATTTATACAGTATTTCTGTGGATGTGTTTATGTTGGCTTTAACCGCCTCTGCTGGAATACCATCTGGACCGGCCGCTTTCCATCTTTTAAAAGTTTAATGGCTTTACTAATCTCCTCCTTGGATGGTTTCTCACAGTTGATGTCCAAGTCAATTTCTGCCGGTTGGATATCTGGGGGTTTGTAGGTGCTGGTCTGTTCAGGAGTTCCTTGAAGTATTCCATCCATCTTTCCATTTGGTCTCTAACATTAGTGATAGTTTTCCCACTACTATTTTTGATCAACCCATTTGATGGTCTGTATTTTCCTGCTAGCTTTCTAGTGATATTGTAAAGATCCCTAAGGTTTCCTTTTCCTGCAGCTACCTCTGCTTCTCTTGCTAGATCTTCTACGTATTGTCTTTTATCTAACTTTATTTGTTTCTTCACTTTCTTGCTAGCTTCTGTGTACTTTTCCTGGCTATGGCTTTGGCAGTTCTAGTTTTGCTATTATTTAAATCTGCTTTCCTCTTTTTCCTTTCTTCTATTTCCTTGAGAGTTTCTGGAGTTATCCATGCCTTATGATTCCGCTCCTTTTTTCCTAATACCTCTGTGCATGTTTCATTCCAAATATTTTTGACTTGCTGCCAGCATTCTTCCGCACTCACCTCATCTTCTAATTGCCGCAACACCTCATACTTATTAGAGACTGTGACCGTGAACTGTTCCTTTGTTTCTTGACTTCTGAGGTATCCTACATTATATTGGTGTCTATGTTCATGGGATGTTATGTATCGCTTAAGCTTCAGTTTAATTTTACTTATCAGCAAATGGTGATCCGAATCTACATCTGCCCCCTTAGGACCCTTACATCTTGTAGAGATGACCTGAATTTCTTGTTTATGCATATGTGGTCAATTTGATTTTCTGTTCTGTGATCTGGTGATACCCAGGTTGCTTTATGTATTCTTTTATGTGGAAAGACACTTCCACCTATGACGTATTGATTCGCTGCACAGAAATTAGTGAATAGTTCTCCATTTTCGCTCATTATTCCTAGTCCGTGTTTCCCCATGATCTCCTCGTAGCCTATGTTGTCCGAACCTATTTTGGCATTGAGGTCACCCATCAGAATTTTGATGTTCCCATTTCTCTGATTACCTATAGTATTTTGAAGTTTTATGTAAAATTCCTCTTTACTTTTTCCTCTTTATCATTGGTAGGTGCATAACACTGGGTCACATTCAAGAATACTTTCTTTTGGTGGTTCTGAATGTTGCTGTGATTATCCTAGGACTCACTGCTTCCCATTTTATTAGTGCCTTCGCTTCTTTAGATAGCATTAAAGCCACTCCTTCACTATGGGGGCATTTTCTTCCATATGGCCTGAGAACAGCATTGTTTCTCCTGTGTTTAGACGTTGTTTGCCTGCACCATTCCACCTAGTTTCACATAATCCCAAGATGCCAATCCCGTGAAATTTCATCTCATTTACAACCTGTGCTGTCTTTCCCATTTGATACATACTTCTAACATTCCAGGTGCCAATTCTGGAGCTTTTCCTAGGTGAAAGGAAGATAATCTGCTGTGTAGACTCCTTGCGGCTTTCTCTGCATCGCTTCATACCTCTTCTAGAAGAGCTTCCTTTCCTCTTGGTTGGCACAGTTTTTATTTTATTTTTATGTGACTTGTTCATGGTTGGTTGGATTTTGTGGCTAAAATTTTCTACTGGATAGGGTAGCCAGCCCTACGCCAAACCCCACCTTAGTCGCCTCTTTCGACATGCCTTGTAGGTCGCAGTGCTGCTACTCTTTGCTCCTTCGGGCCCCGGCAGCACACGGGCGGGAGGACAACCTGGCAGTTAGTATTCTTGCAAGATGCCGCCTAACGCCAGAAAACTGCATATTTCTTACAGTGCTGATGTCTCTAGTAATGTCTTTGACATGAAGTCTTCTCTTACATTTGTGGTAGAGTGTGGTGGCCTTATCCTTCTGTCTCCAATAAGGATAAAACTGGTTTATTTGTTTGTTTATTTTTGTTAATGATCAAAAGAGATTACAAATTTGTACCCGTCCTGTTCCAGGTTCCTTGCAGATGTTCTTCACAGTAAAAACAGTTTGTTTCATGGCTACATGTTCCGTGGTGGTGCGTTCTGTAGTATGGATGTAAGGTGCTTGCCTCTTGTTTTAAAGGTGCTTGGTTCATTCTCCGCAGGGGGCTTTTGTGATATTTTTTCAGAGATCTCTGACCTCAATGTAGGTGAGATCGAGTTCCTAATCCTATCGGAGATGGATGATAAAATATAAAAGTCCTGTGCTCACGTTGAGCAGGTAAAAGAGCCCTTGGCAGGTGAAAATCAATAATAGTAGGCTGCAAAGTAGGACCCTGTAAAATTGAACAATAAAATGTCTCCAAATATTGTCACCATCTTGAAAAGTACATCAGGGACTCTTGCAGGTACTACAGAGTTTGTACACTGTCACTTAAATCTTACTGTGTAAGAAGAGATCTGATCACCACACATGGCAATTCATTGAATGCAATGATGATGGACCAATCAATTCAATCATTTTAACTGGTAGTTTTTCAAAAATTGATTTCTCTAGGGATGTTTTCTTTGTGATGAAATGTGCAGTGCCAGAAGCTGGACAGTGCTACAGCTTCGAAGACATGCTAAAGACGAAAGAGTCCTTTCCTGGAGACAACATATGACTCTAGCAGGTTTCAAAGCAGTAGAGAACATATCAAACATTGTTTCATTGACTAGTCAAGTCTGCTACTAGAATGTTCAATGGAGACATGAAGCAAAGTGTTGACCAGTGATTGCTGATCCTGTGTGTTAAGCATGAAACATTTCTGTATTCGTACAACGATAGACATTCAGATTCTGCTTGATTAAAGTATCAAAATCATACTTCTGCAAGATCTCAAAATTTTTCCAAATCCTAATTTGAGGGGAAGAGACAGAGAGAGGAGGGGGGGGCGCAGGCCTCTGTGGTGAAGTAGTGAAGCTGTTGTTTGCCTTGTGTTCTGAAAAATATTGGTTTGAATCTGATAGCATTATTTAGTTCACAAGTACTTTTTCCCAAGGATCCCTGGAATTATTTCTGGAGCTAATAAATGTGTGATTTGTGCAATACTTTTCACATTTAAACCTTTTCCAAATCATAAATAATATCTAAATGTCAGCGGAGGTGACTGGATTTGACCATACAGTGCCTTGAATCTCTGTGTTACCATTCTTGAGGCAACCCACGCAGATCACAAAAAGTGGTTAACTCGGTTGATAAGAATGAATACAAACAACAATAAAACTGTTATATGTTGGTCACTGAATACAGTGGCACTATCACTGCTTTAGTGAATGCTTTGTCAAACCTCCCCAGCTGATATACACTAATAATACATGCTCCATAGTCAAACAAATCTAATTTTGTCATGGGATTAAGAAACCCAGCAGACTATTCAAGCAGAAAACATACATATTACATCTGGTATTGTAGCAGTTGCTCTGACTTAGACAATGACACAAACAGCACAGCTTGGTTAGGCAGAATTAATCATTACAAATTAGACAATGAGTAAGTCTATATGGCCATCAGTATTGTAAATTCAAGGACAGTTCTAGTTGGAATGCCAGCACACAAACTTGACCACTGTTTTCATTAAACAAGCCAAGACAGCATCTAGAAACGGGTACAGAAGATGAAAAATCAGACAAAAATAGCTCTGCCTTTACAGATATGTGAACATATAGCCAAACAGAGAAAACAATGACAGTATACTAATAAGAATAAAAGGAACAGGGGGATAAAAATTATATTCTATGTGAAGTTATATTATTTTAGTAGAAACGCTACATATGGTTAAGTAGCACATCAATAGGTAAAGTGCAGTTTCACCTGGGACATGAGGACAACACAGATAATGTTTACTTGGGGAATTTGGACAATACCAACTATAAGTACCTGACACACGAGGACAACATCGACAATGGTTGCTTGGATCATGCGAACACAGATGTTTTGCTTGGGACTTAACAACACAGACAATGTTTACTTGGGACACGAGGACAACACAGACAATGTTTACTTGGGACATGAGGACAACACAGACAATGTTTACTTGGGACACGAGGACAACACAGACAATGTTTTCTTGGGACACGAGGACAACACAGACAATGTTTGCATGAGAACACAATGTTTGCATGGGACATAACACAGAAAATGTTTACTTGGGACATGAGAACAGACACTTTACTTGGGACATGAGGACAATGTTTACTTGGGATATAAGAACACAGACAATGTTTACTTGGGATATAAGAACACAGACAATGTTTACTTGGGATATAAGAACACAGACAATGTTTACTTGGGAAATAATAACATAGACAATGTTTACTTAGAATATGGGAGCAACAGACAATGTTTACTTGGGACATGAGAACAACACAGACAATGTTTACCTTATAGGATCAGAAGTGTATCATTGCTATTAAAAAAACTAACTGCAGTAGCACATATATGCTTTGAAGCAGATTTCCTACAAGGAGGCCAACTGTGGGCTTATACCACCATCGGTGTGAATGAGGAAGAATAAGACAATGGAAGCAGTGATCTGAAATATCTTCATAAGGTACAACAGGTGGAATGGAAAAGATTATACCTAGCATAACCTCACAATTGTTAATGATAGCAACAATCAGTGATAACTAATTCGCCTTCAAAGTTCCAACCTCATGTCTGCCACAGGAAAGCATTTTTTTAGAATGGATGGCAGATTTGATAGAGCAGAAATAAGATGCCAGAAGGTCAAGCGGCGACACACCAATTGACATCATTACTAAAGCAACAGACATCAGCATGCAAGTTAAATGTCAGATTATAAACAGCTCATTCAAAGTAACTTTCCGACAAAGTCAAATATAGACTAATGGGTCCTGGTAACATCAGATGGCAGATGCTGATCAGAAATAAAGAGCAGAATAGGGCAAGCGAAAACATCATTCCTGAAAATGAGAAGCAATATATGCAACAAGTTCTGTCAATTGATCAGAATGTGAGTTATTCAGTGCTACATAGAACCAATAATGACATATGGATGCGTGTCATGACAATGAACACACAGATCGAAAATTCTGGAGCCACAGAGATGTGGTTTTAGAAGAATGATGTCTTCAACAACTTGCCCAAGACAAACCTTGATTCCTGGAACAGAGACAGAACAATGCCTTACGTCAATCAGCGGAGCAATGAGGCAACACCAACCCCGCATGTGAAATACACACAATGTGGAACCTTTTGGGTTGCGAGGAAAGCTGTGTGAGCCATGAAAGAGCAAAGAATGAATCAAGATCACCAATAAACTACTTGTTGAGAAGTGAACAGAGAAACAGAATTAAACAAAGTCAACTCCACCACGCAGTGAAATCAAAGACAGATACCACCTTCCAGAACAAGACAGCAGCCAGAGAGTAAAGCAAACTTACCACCACATACACTCTGAATACACTGAAATTAGAACAAAATTGATAGATGAAGCAACTAAACGCTCACCCAGTCAGCTTTGATAGATCTCAAAGAACCATTGATGCCTATCCCCAATAATGGATACATGTCTATACTGATGGATCTGCATTTAAAGCCACCATCAAAGCAGGTTACGGAGCATATATACAATACCCAGACAGATCATCCGAAGAGCTGTTTGGTGCATGGGGAGATATGCTCCAATTATGAGGCTGAAATTCATGCGATAGAAGCAGCGTTGTACCACCTGAAGACTGTTTTCGATGCCTTTCCATCAAAGGCACAAAACATAATTATTCACAGATTCAATGTCTGCCCTTCAAGCCCTAGAGGATGGTGACATTGTAAATCTGAACTATCCCATATAGCCCTAGATATTGACTTATTACATCACATGACATCAAAATAACCATGCAGTGGATCCCTAGACATTCAAACACACCTGGAAATGATAAAGCAGATAGGCTAGCCAAGAAAGGGTAAACACAGGAACAACCAATCACAGCAACAACTCTCCATACAGCAAAGCAAATCCTAATGATAACAAATAAGGAAATTTGGCTGAACAGATGGGCCATGGGAAACACAGGAAGAGATGTGTACACCCATATGGCCAGCCCTAACCTTAATGACAACATCAACCACCTTACAAGAAGAGATCAGAGCACCATTTTTAGACTCGAACCCAACACATAACACTTAATAATCACTTGAACAGAATTCATCCACAACACACTCCAGAGTGCCAACTGTGTGCACATCATCATGAAACGTCACACCACCTCTTCAAGTGTCAAGCACTAGAAGACATCAGAAAGACCCTCCTTCCTCCAAGGCCAGATAAATGGAACACACTATACGGAACAAAAGAACAACTTACAGACACATGTAGATACCACTACATAGCATTGGGCCGAAGGGCAAAAGCTCAAGTGTCGCTGGATCATTGAAGAAGAAGAAGATAGAAGAATGATGAGAATCCTATGTACTGCTAAAATGACTAATGTTGAGGTGTTTAATGAAATCAAAACACAGGGAAGACTTATCAATATAAGAGATAGTCATCATTTTTCGGGCATATGATGACGAAGGGAGGTTTAGAACACATTGTTCTGATATAAGTAGTGATGCAGAAGTAGTCACGTTGGATGTGATCCGCTCGCAACACAGACAAACAGAATCCCAGAGTGCCTATTAATGCACATCTCTCTCGGCTGATGGGAAAAGCTGAACGGATAAACAAAAAAGGATGAGGGGTGCATCCAGAGAAGAGACGTAGGCCCGAGTGGGGCGAAACTTGGGCCCCCACATCCGGGCCTGAGTTGAGTTGCCCGTACGCCCACATAGGGCGAAACTTAGAGCCTTGAGGTGGGGGCCCGAGTTGAGCTCTGTGTCCGGACAGTATAGAGGCATGGTGAATGTGTGCACTGTGAGAACTTATAGACACGGTGGGCAGGCACCGAGGCAGAGCGAACACGCATGCGAACGATGCATGGGTGGGCCCAACGGTGGGGCAGACGTGCACGGCACTGATGGTGGAACGACGAAGGGGTGTAGCAAGCATAGGGGTGAGCAGACCACCCAAATGTGCAGAAAAAACTGGAAAGCCCAGCAGGAGGCTTGAATCCAGTGCGCATTTCCGCTCGCAGGAACTACTACTGCCTTGTAGTTAGATTGGGGACAATCAAAGGCTAGCGGAGCAAACCATACACAAAACTGGACGGTAGAACAAAGCAGTCTAAAAAAAGACAGGTAACCTTGTCAGATAATGCTCAACAACCCGGGAGGGCAGGTTGTCTAAGGGTTGCTACCCTAAAAGAAATAGCAATCTGCTGGCTTGCAGGCAGGCTGGGACAGCCAAAGGCTGACAGAGAGCGAACCCAGTAAACACTGGCTGAAACCGGACACGCCGCCGAAGGATGAGCACCAGAGCTTCAAAAGACGCTGAATGATGTGACGTAAAAATAAGTTCTTGGCAAAGGCTGTTTATATATCACAATAAGAATGATCAAAATTGCCAAAAAGAACGATCGCGCGCGAGAGAGAGAGAACACATTGTGACAACTGGTAAAATCGAGGGTAGACAAGATAGAGGAAGACAACAGAGAGAAAATTTTGGTTAGCCTGACTTCATGGCACGGTAGAGTGTCAACATCTGAGTTGATAGCAAACACCAAATACATAGATTTTTGGAGATCCATTATCGCCTATGCCAGCCGGCAACTGATGATGATGAATGGGTAAGAGAGGAAGATCAATGTGGGAGATGAAGTGTTGGAGAAAAGTCAACGAGATAACAGAAGAGATAGAATGAGAAACCACATCTGTAATATAATATATGGATAGATGGAAAATAAAACGGTGAAGATGAAGCCAAGTTGACTACTACTTTGTGCTCACAACAGTAAAAAGCAGATCTGAGAGCATGAGGAAGACAAAGAGGCAGATGAATCAACAACATTAATACTAGGACAACTAGTCACGCTATGACAACAGGGGGCTCACACAGTTGTTTAGACACACTTGGTCCAACAACAAGAACTTTCCATGACGCCCAACTATCTATGTGACTAGACAAGACTTTTTCTTAAATGTGCAACTGTTTAGATCCATGTATATTAGGACATGTTAGCTGTGAGCACATGCTGTCATTTAACATAAATGTGGCACATATCAACTTTCAACATTGTAATGATACATTGCAGATAACCATCCAATGTTATGTTGCAAATAAACATCCAACAATATGTAGTGGTATGCCCTCTTGTTTACATGTCCAGAATTAATGTAGCACATGTCATTATCAGGTGCCGTGCCAGCTGGCATAGGTGATCATGGATTTCCACAAGTCTCTTCTATGGTGTTTACAATCCTCTCAGATGTTGACGCTCTTCCATGTCGTAAAGTCAGGATGTCCAAAATTTTTTCTGTCTTCCTCTCTCTCCTCGAAATTTTACCAGTTGTCACAATGTATTCTAAGCCTCCACTTCTCATTACATGTCCAAAAAATGATGGAAGATTGTCTCTTTCTTATATTGATAATAAGCTTTCTCTTTCTTGGCCTCATTTAACACCTCCACATATAAACTTCTAACATGATGTAGTGTTAAACACTCATTATATTTCAAGGTTGGTTATGTAGTACATCAACATCCAACATTTAAGTAGTATTATGTGGCACATAAAGAAACTTCCATAACATAGTGTTAAGAAACAATGCGATATATATGTACAAAAATGGGGATTACTGGTAACAGCCTTGTCTGATTAACAAATGAAGAAATGTTGCAATCTCTCCAGTGATAAGGTTGTTGAAGAATGACAAAGTTCTAGAACTGCAAGAATAATGACTTTCTTCTTCAAGGCTATAAGAGAACCACATCAAAGTCCACTCTTGAGTAGAAGAGTGACCAACTCATGGTACTGCATCCACCACCAGTAAGTCAAACAGCACTTAAGAGTTTGAAAGAAATCTCTGAAATCCTACCCCATTGAAAAGTCACAAGAAACAAACAAAAATATGAGGTCAAGTATAAATTTCACTACATTGAATAGCATACAAAAATGAAAACTTGTTTATCTATATGGATGAAAACACACACTTCAAACAGCAGTGTATAATAAACTGATATATCTTTTCTTCTAATGTCATGACATTGCTACCGGGTTGTAACCTATCATTGTGGTCTTCTGTGTTTGTCTAGCACTTCTTGAATGGTTTGAGTGATAAATTTCTGCACATTTTGCAAGCACTGTGAAGATATCAACAGACTTATACTGCTTTCTTTAATAAATATTCACATTGATATCTAACAGAGCATGATGAAAAATGGGACGAATTCAGGAGAAGTGATGAAATCAGAGAAATGTCTGGTCAACCACTAGTAACAACTGTTATAAGAGAGAAAGTGGAGATATGTTGACAAACTCTAGAAAAAATGATCAAAGAATAACAAAGCAGGCATTGAAGTAGGAAGCAAATGGTTCAAGAAAGAAAGGATGCCCTATGGAAACCGTGAAGAGAACTTTACTGATAGAGGCGAAAATTTTGGACTCAACTCCACAGAGGATCAGTGATTTGCTCAGGATAGAGTAGTTTGGAGAAATTACTTGCAGGCCCTATGTAAGGTATAATGGTACTTCTTCAGCAATCTCTGGTCATGCATTTAGTTTACTGTGGACCACAAACTGGACAGTCAGCTTCAGGGCTGTCAGGTTTCCCCAAGCTTAGTTTTGTAGGTCACGTGTTGTTTCTCAGCTCACGAGGAAGGACAGTCTTGCAGAACATGCTCCGGTGTCTGTTCCACCTGCTGACACTGGCAGATAGCTGTTTGACTTATTCCTAATCTATGTAAGTGTTTGTTTAGTCTGCAGTGTCCACAACGTAGGCGAAATATAATGAGCATAATGGTACTGGATGAATATAATATAATGGTGAAAAATAAATGATACTAAATGCAATAATGAAATTGAACCTAAAAATGAGAATATGTAATTAAGAAAATGATTATTTGGGAACTTACTCGTTGAAAAATTTATCACAGATGTTGAGTTACTGTTTCTACCATTCTGCCGATTGTTTCCACTCTTCCTGACCGACTCTGTGACCAGTGTGATGACCTTTTGTTTTCTGTACTCTCCAACTCGAGAGCGCGAGGCAGGGCTTAGTCTGCCATAAACCTGATTTGAGAAGCCCTTCACAGTGAACGGACAATTGAATATCATGTGGGAATGAAAGCACTGGATGGAATGAGGGGTCCAAAATGGCAATCCTCTCTTTCAATGACACAGTATCTGGGTCTATTGTTAAAGTGTTGTTATACCGCCCACCACAAATCGGGCAGGGGCTAGCTGGTGGGTAACAACGACAACGCACATCAGACAGTCGCGCTGCCTTTAAACTGGTTTTATACAGCCCAATAGTTCGAAGAATTTTACGTTTGCGATAACTCCTAAGAGGTCTACAACGAGCTGCCTGACATGTTGCATCTGTTGAAATGTTGTGGTCAAAAAGATCACTGGTTCTCTCCATAAGTCGGAGGTCTGTTGGAATCATGGGACTGCTCTCTGAAGTTGTCTCGCATGTGGTCGAGGTGCTGCAGGGGGAATCTGTCAAACCATTGACAAATGGTGATGTAATTTTGGATGAACAAGCTGGACTGCCAAAAGTTGATGATGCTGGTGATAAGCAGTTGCCAAGGGACTGGGTTAACCTGGATGCCTGTTTGTCCACATTGGACATGACGGTAGAAATGTTGCATGGGGAGACATTGCTTCCAGAACTATCCCCTAAGATTTTCTCATCACTGACAGAAGCTCCAGCTTGCTTGGATTGTATTCCCTGAAGTTTACGAAGTATTTCAACTGCAGTTGGCTGGTCACCTAGGACCACACCCCCTTTGCTGTTGCGAAGTTGTCTATGAACGAGGCTCTGCTGTCTGATGCGGTATTCTAGATCTGAAACCTGTGCCTGCAGCCATGTCCATCGTGCTACAACTGCAGCTCTATCTACAACCCACTTCCACTCCGCTCTTTTCAAACTGTGGATGAAAACAATGACTAACTTATAATGATTTACAAATAATGCAACCATCACATGCATGTGATATCAATTACAAAATACAAGTTTCTTTCTTCATGCTTTTATGTGAGAATGCAACCAAAACTTACAGGACATTAGAAAAGAAGGTGAGAGGTATACTACAAAAAAGATGGATAGATGGCATAGTAGAATCCTGTCAAAAAACAAACAAAAATAACTATCACCCAAGCCACTATAGCAGCACAAGACAAAAATAGAAACCCATGATACTAGGCAACAACCTGGTAACAGTGTGCAACAAAAGAAGCTTTTATGTGCATGTGAGGGGAACTATGGAAATTATTTTTTTGTACAAGTACACAATTTCAACTCCAGAACGTAGACATAAAACAAACAATTGAGGCCAAATACTTAGGAGTAATTTTCACAGCAGATGGAAGTATTGATAGTGAAATCAGCAATCGTTGCACAAAAGCTAACCAAGTACTGGGACAGTTAACACCACTGTTGTCACACAAAGAGATACCGCTAACAACTAAAGTAAATCTCATAAGAACGATTTTCTGGCCAACACTATGTTACCAGTGTCAAACATGGCCAATAACAGCAGCTAATGAGCGGAAAATCATAATGATAGATGAGGTGTCTTAGAAGAGCTGCAAGTGTGACAATAAGAGACAAAATTAGAAATGAAGAAATCAGGAGACTGGATGTGAAACCAGTTATGCAATTCATAAAAGAACAACAGATTTAATGGTTTGGACACCTGACCAGAATGCCCTGGTATGCCTACCACAGAGAGCCACACAGAAAAAGTATAATGAGTACACGGCAAGAGGAAGACCACGCAAAATATGGAGCGACAGCATCAAGAACAGTCTTACGAACATGAATATCAGCTTACAAAGTGCCTTTAAAAAGCACACACAAGATCACTACATTTCACCCCCAACACTTCCATAAATTAGTAAATGGTGGAAGAGAAGAAGACACAATTTCAAAATTGTGAAAGTGGTATTGAAAAAGCAGATTATGAATGTAGTTTGGAGAGGACAGATGAGATTTTGGGGAGCTGATTACGAAAATGTACTATATACAATTTCCTCAATTTAAAAATAAATTAGATCACTTTCATAAGATTAATTTAATTTCACTGGGAGGGGGACTGTGGTGAGGGAGGGGGGTGGAGGCTCTTCTTTGATGCCTATAAAAAAATGATGCAGTAGGTATTTACAATCACTGTATAGGTGTATTATTCAAAGCCATGATGCATGACGATTGTAACTAATCTTTCCCACAATTCATTATTGATAGCGTACTTAAGCTAGCTTGTCACATAACACATACCCTTAAACTGTGTATATGAGTATTCATCGCGTGCTGTTAACAGGAGTTTCCCGACCCTTTTAGCATGCAGGTTAACTGATTGCACTAATCTATATTTAGACATCTACGGTATTTTTCCGAATGACGAAATGCTCTGACCTTGGCATAAGGGTCACAACTATATGAAACGTTATATAAAAATGAACTTTTCGCACCAAGTGTTGTGTTAAACTGGCATATATTCTCATTCAATTTTGTACTAGTCGAGGTGGAAGGGTTGGTCAGTCACATTAAGGGTTGGTCAGTCACATTAAGGTTGGTGTCATTAGGTTGGTCAGTCACATCAAGGGTTGATCAGTCACATTTTTCTTGGTTTATGGCAGCATATTAATTAGATTGTAATGGTAAGTTGTGATATGCATATGTGTGATCTCATTAGCGGTCAACCTTTCCTTTCACGAAGGATGACTTTTCGTTAGCCACAATGATCGAGAGCAAAGTACAGTATAAAGTATCACAACAATAAAATGAACTTTGCTCCTAGAAACAGGCGATGCGAGGATATATAGAACATATAAGAGATACGCACGTGCGCGCATACATACATAAACATATATATTACTTCTCTTCATGCCTGGTAGCACATACGGCTTCAATAAAAGGTTTCCATAATCTCTTACTTGTCTATTGCAACCATCAGTGCAGTATTCCACGTCATAGATACTTCAGTCAGTTCTTCCATCATTCGTCTTCATGGTAGTCAGCGCTGTCCAAAGCCAGTATACTTGCTAATTCAGTATACATTTCAATATAAATGAGTCGACCGTGTGTTGCGGGGCTTGCAAAGAATAGTACCACTGCTACCTACAAGCATGTGGTAAAAGGCGACTGATGTAGGACCTAGGTAGCTACCTAGTAAATAAAAAGCATGCAGAAATCGGATGTACTGGCTTATTTGTAGGCGCATAACTGGCACAACGTACAATCGCGATTAAGCTCAGATCCCATACAAATCACACAAGAGTGGTTAACAGGTGGTCGATATGGTGTGTTAGAAGAAGAATATAATGAGTACTGAGGTATAAAAAAAAAAAAATATGGACTGAAAGGATTAACGCTAATCAGAATGTTAAGAATTTAAAATGTTTTTATAACAGTATATTTAGGTTTTTCCTAAACACAATGTTTTTTTAAATTAAACGTTTAGTCAGGATTCAGTTTTCACCTGTTATTATTTTTAATTAATGTTACTATTAATATTACTATTATACAGCCACCGTGGCCGCACCTTTACAGTCATCAGTCAGATGCGCTCCAAAATATAAAAACGGACTGCCCTGGTCTAGATCCTCCCTTTTTTCTTCTCCTCTTGTACCCATGTGAATGCTGTTTTTCAATGGATTCATCGCATGAAATTGCCAAGACATTTTCCATATCTTTTGTTTTATGATGTTATTCATTGTTTTCTGCTGAGTTGTTTGGATAAGATTGTTGTTAGATATTCTTTCTGTGCAGAATATTCTTATTATTCTGTACATACATGAGTAGTCAAAGGTGTGTAGTCTCCATGCATAATTTACTGTCATTCTCCAGCACTCTGATCTATAGAGTAGACCTAGTAAAATGGTAGAGTTTAAGTTTGCTTTCTTTGTTCTATAGAACCTCCATTTCCAGATTGGTTTCATCTTGGCAAGGGTGGATCTAGCCTTATTCAAACGAGATTTAATATTTGCCGGTGTCACCTTGTTGAGTCATTACACTATATATATATATATACACTCACATCTTCATAACATTTGCTATGAACCTACTTTGTGTGTACTACTGCAACAATATTAATCACAGACTGTTGTTATACGTGGTGCACTTTGTTCTGATTGCGAAATATAAATATCAAAACATGAAGTAAAGTAGTTTTAACAAAATACAAAAATAGGATAATTCCACACCCGTGTGTTGCCGGGGCTCGCAAGGGGAGCAAAGAATAGTAACGCTGCTACCTACAAGTCATGTCATAAGAGGCGACGGGTATAGAGCTAGAAAAGATACCCAAGTAAATAAAAAGCGTCGAAGAAATCGGATTCGCTGGCCTGCTTGTAGGCGCATAACTGGCACAACGTACAATCACCCATATCATAGGATCACAAACAAATCACACAAAAGAATGGTTTAACAAGTGGTCGACCCAAGTGGTCCTCTTATCAAGCAAAATATAACCAATTACTAAGGGCCCGGCTAAATGGAACAAAGGGTCTCAGTGTCGAAGCCCTTAAGCATTCTCATCTTACGGTCGTAGGTTCGAATCCGGACCCCGTAATTTATTTCTACTCGTAAGTGCATTTAAAAAGAGACATCCTTAGTATTGTTGTCGGAGATACGAATTCATACGAGGAAACCCAGTGAAATAAAGTCAACCCTTTATCCTTTATATCCGTTTAAATTGGGGATCGAGAGAGATATCCGTTTAAATGGATTAAGTTCCTACATGTGTATGGTGGAACAACTATTGTAATAAATCTAACACATACAAATATTTATATTAGATCTACAAAGCTGATGTACTACACTCTTGTCAGATTTGTATGCGCCGCTGTCTCATACACAACATGTGCACGACGAGAGTTTCATGGTGATGTTTATTGTTGCTTGTCAGTTGTATACACTGCTAAACCATCTCCCTGTTCCAAGTGTGATCATAAATAAATCTTGTCTCATAGGTCGTGTCATTCTACTCATTGATTGATATTAATTAATATTATATTATTATAATGTTATAGGTGTCTCTGTGGCATAGAGGTTATGTGCTCGTCTCTAGTGCCAAAGGTGCAAGGTTCGCTCCCTCGTGAAGACATCTCGATATTTTTCCAGTGATCCCTGATCTCAGTGGAGGTGAGATCGAGTTCCTAGTCCTATCGGAGACGGACGATAAAACGAAGGTCCCGTGTTCAAGTTGAGCACGTAAAAGAACCCCGGGGAGTTCAAAATCGAGAAGAGCAGGTTGGAAAGCCGCTGCCCGGGCAAAATTCATTAGAAAAGATTAAAAATAAAATTCCTACAAAATATCTTCACCATCTTCAAAATAACATCGGGACCCTCGCCGGTGCTACGGAGCTCGTGCACTGCAGCTGAGATCTTCCTGTGAAGAAAGAGATTATGGTTACTAATGAAAGTAGTGCAATGATGGTCCTATCAATTATTATATTTATTACGGGAACACAACCGCCCTCCCCTGTCTATATTTAACGTTCGCATTAAATGAGCTTTTTTTCCAAGGCAGTATGTCAGCTGAGGTGGCGTCTGTGGCCTAGGGTTAGTGACTCGGTCTATTAACCCCGACGTTCTGAGTTCGAATCACGCTGCGGACAGTTTGCTTGCAAATTGTTTCCGTTGATTTTAACAAAAGGACGATGGCGCCACCCGTTCAGAAAGCAATGGCAAACTACTAAACGTATAAGTGGTGCCTAGAAAATCAACGACTTGTTTACTGTGGTTGATGGCTGTGCCTAGAAAATCAACGACTTGTTTACTGTGGTTGATGGCTACGTCCTTTGGGATATGCCACGATTTTCATTTCATGTCAGCTCATTCGTTTTCACGAGCCATTGTGTATATGCCAACACCATCTGTTCTGATTTTACGAAACGTGGGCCTAAGAGTACGAAACGTGGGTCTTAGAGTGCGACACGATACCAACCATTTGGTTAACGGGGTAACAGAAAGCGTCAATCTTCATTCACATAATGAAGGTTGTAGTAATCTGAAGATCTGACGACATGACGGCTGACGAAATTTTACGGAATAGACGAAACACGAGGGAGGTGGTGAATAAGAAGTATTGACTAAACATGATTCGAACAGCACTCGAACAGCACACGTGATGCTAACCACCACACCGTTTAATGAACACTTTTAATGTTACGTTTTACTTGTACTGAACCAAAGCCAACTCTAATATTGGGCCACATAAATGACCAGGGAACCCTAACCTAGTTTTGAGTTGGGGGACTGATTTTTGTATTTGTTTGATAGAACACTGCCATCTTTTTTGCAATTTTACTCAAATTCTATGAGTTTATCGTTACTTATTGCTGAAAAATATTAAGAATACTGATACTCCTTATTGTTAAACTTGTTACATGATATAACCTTGATTTAGCAAGCTGTGTTGATTTTAAAATGAATTTGTCTTTATACAACACTACTGGAATGCGAGGTCACACGACGGTTGTGGTCTTATTTCCCAGAATGTTTACCTGAGCCCGCTGGCCGTATGGTTGTCGGAGGCTACCTACTGAACATATCAAGTCTGGTATGGTAACGATACTCCCACCAACCCTCTGCGATCTATTGTTATCTTTTTTTAAATCCGTAATCAATACAAACTTGCCCCATCAAAACCTAATCAAAGAGTTCGAACTGTGTAACGAAGAAAAACAAACAGCATAATGATAAATAGCTACAAGCAGGTAGAGATTATCGATTAAGTGGATGACGATGATGGCACGTGGTTAGTCTCGAAAGACAATGGACGTAGCGTGTCTATGGTGGATGTTTTCTGCTTTCTTCTGACACGTTTTATGACAAGTTGTCCGAGTCTGCCTAAGCCAGTTCTCAGAGCCGTTGAACCTCTGTCTCCAGCTGGAACTGTCATGTCCCTTGTTACGTTTCTCTCCCTGTTGTATGTATTTATGTCAAGTTCCTTCCGGTCACCAATTACGTTAGACAGAAGACACAATCAAATACTGATTGATAGATTGAATGATATGACCATCATCATTGCACTTCGGTGAGTAGCCCATGTTCGCTCCGATCTCTTAAGTCTCAGCGGCAGTGCACAAGCTCCGTAGCACCGGCGAGGAGTCCGATGTAATTTTGAAGATGAAGATATTTTTGTAGGAATTTTATTTTTAATCTTTAATGAATTTTGCCTGGGTAGCAGCTTTCCAGCCTGCTCTTCTCGATTTTGAACTGCCAATGAGTTTTTACGTGTTCAAATTGAACACGGGACTTACTTCTCAGATATGACTAGGAACTCGATCTCATCCACATTGAGATCAGGGATCTCTGGGAAAATATCCACGAGGGAGCGAACCTGATACATTTGGCACGAGAGACGAGCACCTGACCTCTACGCCACAGAGACCCCCATCAAATACTTAGACCAATTAGTACCAATATCTGAATCTCCTTTGACTTGTGATGAATTAACTAATCTGATCTCTCACACAGATTGACTTGATCAAATGTTTCTCACAAACGTGTATATGTGAATAATCACAATTATACCCTTCTCATGCATTTGCTGTAGAATACCCTCTTATTTACCACACTTTATCGCGGACTACCATATGACCAGTGGTAAATGAGACCATGCTACAGTATAACTCAGCAGATGAGGACTATAGAGTGGGGGTTTCTATTTTAAAATCTCACCACTAGCTCATCTGTACAAATTTGCGTCTTAGTGGACATCTTCGAACACTCGATATCGACCACATGTTAAACAACTAGATGTGATCTGAGCCTAAAAGCGATTGTATGTTGTGCGAATTCTGTGCGTACAAGTAGGCCAGCATTTCCTATTTCTGCGCAGCTTTTTATTTACTAAGGTAGCTTCCATGGGCCCCTAATTCAGTCGCTTCTTACGACATGCCTTGTAGGCCACAGTGTTACTATTATTTGCTCTTCTTGCAAGCTCCGGCAATACACAGGTGTGTCTTAGTGAACAATATGCATGCCCCCTTTGATGTTGGAAAGAAACCAGATTGATACTAATTAGACTTGACAAGTGACACTGCAATTATTCGGAGTGGGCGGGGGTGTCACAATTTGTAGTTGCTCTCCTTACAGATAGTCCGCGCTAAAGTACACTCTCTCACAGCGATGTCGTCTTAATTTGTTATTTTGCTAAAGCTATTAGCGCTGTGTACAAATAAAATTATTATCTTGTTACTGCATAAGTGGTTTAGTAGATTCTCCATAAAGAACTGTTCACGCAAACATTTGAGATAATTGTGGTGCAACGAGAATATCTCCTCATCATATTTCTAATTGGCAATCGACTAGATTATAAAAACAGTATCAATGACGACAGAAATGAAAGTTGAAGATGACTAGCCATCTCGAGGAAGTCAATTTTGCAGATGATCTGATTCATATTCTCCATAACTGTTTCCAAATTCAAGATGCCAGAGAAGAATATTACAGAAAATGGTCAAAACAATTGCGTTTGTAGAATCATCAGATCAAAAGAAAGATTAAGAAAAATTAAGAGATCAAACAGATCAGATTGTTACGGCCAGTGACGCTTTTCAATAATTCTATAATCAGGACAAGTCCCGTCACCTTTGACAGGCAGGCTATTGAGAATCCTGACAGGCTGCGCTATTTTGGGATAATCTTTCATCAGTCTATATTTTAAACACCATATTGAACAAAAGATACCACGTTTTTGATCAGAGAAATCGCCTTGGTCATGCAGGAGTCGGGGGCAATGAACAGATTGTCTGGCACGGCTACGATATCATAGGGAACTGCAATGGACCGAAATGACAAGTTTCGGGATTGTGAATACCAGTCACTGACCAGATTTGAGAGATGTTGGTTGATAATGGTACAGCCCGAAAAGAACAACATACCAAATATGAATAGGATTAATTAATCAACATCGAACTGGCGTGTTTGGCAGCTGGACTTGGATCGGAGCACCTATGGGCATCTCAGGAGTGCTATGATGATAGTCCTCATATCACTGATACAGTGTTGCCAAGTGTGGTCTTTCAGCTCTCACGGTTATTGTAGCTGAACAGAAGCGATTACAAACTTGGCATCTTCGAGTTATCACGATCAACAACTTTAATGTATTCAGAATGAAGGCATGCGTATAGTCAGTCCTTGGCTGCACTAGATATACTCCCATTGTATCTTATCTTAACAACATTTGCGTGAAGCGTCGTGGGAGAGTTATTTTCCCTATCTTGTGCCAGGTGTGTTGCGCTTGACGTTGTCAGTCTATGCTTTCGCAGGGACTCTGAGATGTTATCTATACATCGTGTTCTTGGCCTGTCTCGTGCTCTGCGACCTGAGTGTCGATTATTATAGGCACGTGATGTTAGTAAATGTGGTTCCATTCTCATTAGATGTCCGAACCACTTGAATCTTTGCTTCTCGATGTACTGTATGCATGGTATAGTACCAACGATGCTTCTGATATTCTCGTTTCTCACTCTATCTCGCCTTGTAACGTTGACAGCTTTTCGTAGGCATCTCATTTCACATGTAATCTTTCTTTCTTGTGTCTTAGTCAGGGCCATGTTTGGCACTGATAGCAGAGAGTTGGAATAAATATGCAGTTTATCATTTGTCGTTTGACTGCCATGTTAATGCTTGGATGTTTTAATAGTGGTGACAGTTGGTATGTTTTCCTTCTGGCATCTAGTCTCGATTTCTCTGTCCATCTTTCCATCTGCTGTGAATATACTCCCATTGTAAGGGTGATATATATGATTGGCATTCTGTCACTCAACAGTTGTCTACAACAGAACATCAGGGCGAGAGGAAGGTCACGAAAAAGATGGTTAGATGACATAGCAGAATCCTGTCAAAGAGCAAAAATAATCACCCAAGCCTCCAGAACAGCGGAAGACAAAAACAGAAAATCACGAGACGGTGCAACAACCCGGTAACTGTGAGGATAAAAGTAGAAGATTATGTCACAACGTTCCCGTCATGCTATTGTACAAACCAAAGCATATATACAAGTTACTACGGATCAGTCGTCATTACTGTACGAGAATACTAATGATGTTAAGGGCAAGAGAATCAAGCGGTGCATATCGTGGATGGTTCAATCTGAGAGAATAATTAATTGACCAGGTGATCACAAATGTGACTCTTCCGAAAGGGGAAGAATGGACCCCGAGAGATGGTAGCATGGCCAACTTCCGCAATGGTATTATTACTCTTGGAAGGAAATGTAGAGACAGGCAACATGAAGGCTGAACTCATAATTAAGCAGATGATAGGAGATAACGCATGAGATGATGAACTACTTCCAGTATGAGTATGAAGTTTGAGACCGTCAGTGCTGTCCTCCAGTTACTTGGGCCGTTGTGTACGATCCTCAAAAGTTTAAAAGTGGCAGGATGTGGTATGAGTGGATGTAGTTTAGAGGTACCCAACCTCCACAAGCTAACGATCTACTGTACAGGACACGCGGCAATGAGAGCGGACAGGCTTGTTTCAACAGCTTTGGGAGTTGAGAGACGGGGAACATTCATTTTAGTTTCTCGTGGACATCAGCTATTGGGCGAAGACACTAAAATTGATGTTGAATCTATCCTGCATTCAAGAAGCATGTTGAAATTTCACATTGTGAAAGCAGAGCTAGAAGCATTACATAGTGAGGAGTGTGTTTAACCAGCGAGCCATTGGAACCATCAGTATGTATGCACTTAAACATTTAGGAGGGGGAAGGAGTAATATGAGAAAAAGCTGAGCACCTATAGGTGTGCCTTGAGTGATATGACTTCAGTTCAATAACCAATAACAATGTCTCGCATAATGTTAATATGCATACTCTTAGTATTCTAATATTTATTGGCCTATCAATTCTGTTTCATAACTCTTTTAGCTGTTCCAAGTTTTTGTAAGGTTATGTTTGTTCTTTTCATTTCATTCAACCCGTTTCTATTACTTGTTATCAGTGAACAAAGATATTCAAAACCGTACCCTTTATTTATTTTCTCTCCTTTGATTAAAAAAAGAATATCCGCTGTCATGTTTGTTTTATCATTTGCCATTTTTGGTTTTGCTACATTGAGATATAGATTTTGTTTTTCGCCTTTCTCTTGTGCAGTCAATACCTTTCAATATCTTTTACGCTATTGATAGTAACACTGTATTGTCCCACATTTCTCTTCCTCTTATAACAGAACCGTATTGTTCTTTTTTATTATCTTCTATAACATTCCTCATGATTTGTCAGCATATATATTACACAAGACTAAATAAAACCTTGTCTGACGTGTCATCGTACGTTCCTACTGCTTCAATCTGACCACTATACAGTTCTTCAAGAATCTGTGCTAAATGTAGTGGAAAACCCATTCCTTTCATTATCTTCTACAATTTCTGATGTGTGTGTGTGTGTGTATCTTGACAACATAGATAAGAACGATGGAACAGATAAGGATATCAAAATAAAAGACTACAAACGGTAAGCTATTAGTGCCCTAGAAAATATATGGTAACCAAAAGAAATAAAAGTACAATACTTAGTTAAGGACCTTTGACTAATATGAATTCAGTCCTTATGAATGGTTATTAAAGAACTGCAAAAAAGACACAGGCTTTCATAAATATGAACTTGAATAGATTAGAAGGGTTGAAAACATATGATAATGTTGCTAATGAAGAACTTGTAGAATTAACCAGAGGCAAGTAAAGCAATTGTTCAAGAAAAGAAGATAAAGGATATGCACAAGATGAGCTTATAGTAGTATGGTGTGTATTGTTCTGCAAAAAGCATGGACTGAGAAACATAGGATGATAAGAAAACTAATAGAGTAGAGATCGGGAAAAGGATATTAAGGGGACATAGAATGAATAGCACAAGATCAGAAAACTAATGGAGAAGAGAGATGGTAACAATGGACATAAAGGTAGTACAGGCCCATCTGCCCAACGTGTTCGTAGCGCGTTGCACGACGGGTGACTAGGCCCCCTGTGAGCGCGGTTTAATTCCGCGGCTGGCAGAAAATCCACAGGTTCTCCAGATTTACGGTGTTCGTGGCACCGAGCCCAAAGCTCAAGTGCTTCTGAATCGGGAAAAAAGGTAGTACAGAATGAATAGAAGTGTTATTTTTGTTGAGGACTTGTGCTCCAGAGGGAGCTGACATTATTATTATTATTATTATTATAGTAAATACGGATATCACACCAGGAGTGTTGTCAATACCAAGTGTCATAAATATTCAACATCAGTTTTGTGTATACAGACTTGACAGATGCAATCACTGAATACATGCATAAGAACACAGTATTGGTGGAAAGTGAACATGTGTCTGTCAATAGATCCCATAGACTCATTGAATTCAAAAAGAAGGGAGATAACTGCTTCCCAACAGTATCTCCCACAGATAACCAAACCCTGGCCCAGAAACATGGTGAATGATGTACATATATGTAACTGTATAACTTATGTAAGTAGTTCACTTTCCCTTGAGTCTAGTTCATATATTCTTGTATTGAATGATTGAACGGAACAAGCTGATATGCTGGCTGGCATGGCTACGATATTAGAGGAAACTGCAGTGGACTTAAATAACATTCTTTGTCCGCGTGCCCAGAGTGTTCGTAGCGCGTTGGGCTACGGGTGACTAGTCCTCTGTAAGTGCGGGTTCAACTCCGCGGACTGGCAGAAAAGCTACAGGTTCCCCAGATTTACGGTGTTCGTGGCACTGAGCCGAAGGGTTACGATGTCCATGACACCGAGCCGAAGAGCTTTCAGCGCAGGTGCTTCTGGATCGGGGAAAAAAAATGACATTCTTTCCTAACAGAGTTTTAGAGTTCTGAGTCCCAGATTGAGAGAGATGGGTGTCGATATTGGTACAACCCGAAAAGAACCGACATACCAAATATGCAAAAGACTGATTAATCAGCACAGAACTGGAGTGGTGTGCCGCTGGACGCTGCTTGATTTGTTGAGAAGGGGATCGGAGCATATATGGATATGTCTGGAGTGTGATGATGATAGTCATCATATAACCGATACAGTGTTGCAAGTGCTGTCTTTCAGCTCTCACGGTTATGGTAGTTGAACAGAAGCGATTACTTGTTCTGTTCAATCAACTGGTTATGTCTGTGGTAAATTACAGACTTGGCATCTTCACAATATCGGATCCCAATGTGAATGACTCACTCTTAACATATTCAGAATGAAGTCATGCTATGATGATAGTCCTCATATAACTAAACAAAGGTTACTGGCTTTATTATTCTTGTATCTACCTTTGAACTTCAAAAGTTGTTAGCAACCATCAAACTACACACACAAAAAACATTTTAAAAACACCGAGAATTGGAGCCCCTGTTCCAAGTATTTTTACTAATAGTTGTTGCAGTATAATTCAGGTTTTGTCGAAGTTAAGTTTGCAAATGTAAGATTCAAACAAGTGTCGTTCGGCAGATATTTTACTTTCTTGACACTTGAAGTTATACAATTGTTTTAGTTATGTTATGCGATCGACGTCATAGTCCATTGGGCATTCCCATTTGTGCTCTGTCCGCTGCAGCAGCCACCTTAAAGTAAATTTGCTCACCGTACCATGAGAAGTTGATTAGTATACCTTCTCTCTCTCTACCACAAAGACGACACTGGCATGTCCAAACTTAACTCCTAACTACCCGCTCGAGTCGGGGCACTGTTTGCAAGATAGCACGCTTGTTACCCTGCACTCCAGCATGGCCAGGTGTTATATTATGTTATGCGATCGACGTCACGGCACATTGGGTATTCCCATGCATGCTCTCTCCTCCGCTGCAGCAGCCATCCCAAAGTCCATTTGCTCACCGTACCCATGAGAAGTTGATTACTATATCTTCTTTCTACCACGAAGACGACACTCTGGCATGTCCAAACTTAACGCCTAATTCTCGAACTCGTTCTAGTGTCTGAGACTTGTCCATGTCACATAATTGAGAGCGTACCGCATTGATGATATCGGCTCTGTCCATACTTCTGCCATATGTCCAGGTATGTGCAGCCAAGTCATTTTCATGTGATCTAAGAATGCTGTGCACCCATTCCAAGCGCAGACTTAGTTTCAATCCGGTGAAGTATATTCATCGAGTCTGATATGATAATCGTATGGGTTACCTGTTGCTCAGCCACCCATGAGAGAGCCCTGGAGGCAGCGTTGATCTCAATAGTAGCCCGTCTGCCCAGCGTGTTCGTAGCGAGTTGGACGACGGGTGATAAGCCTTCTGTGAGTGCGGGTTCAATTCCGTGGGCTGGTAGAAAAGCCACAGGTTCTCCAGATTTACTTTGTTCGTGGCACCGAACCGAAGGTTAGGATGTCCGTGGCACAAGCCGAAGAGCTGAAAGCTCAAGTGCTTCTGGATCGGGAAAAAAAAATCTCAATAGTAATGCTCAATGTTGTCTCGAAAGCGCTGCAGTCATCATCTTGGATCCTGTCTAACTTATCCAATGATGTTCTGCTCACTGTCAGAAGACACGGACCATAGTCCACCACGCTCAACACGTCCCCGATATAGAACAAGCAGCGGGAGTTGTTCAATATTCTCCTCCGCCATAACTTTGAGAGCAGTTAGCCTTTTTCTGGCATTTAGGATTACGTTCTCAACATGACTTAAATGACAGGCTCCTGTCAAATTATACCAAGATATTTTAATGTTTCCCTTCTGTTAATGTTTCCCTTCTGTCAATGTCTTTGTTTGCACATGCTGACAACTGGAGTAGGTGTCTTCCCTATGTGAGTGCCAAGAGAGAAAACCATGTCAGAGAAGCCTTTGTTTCGAACTCGCTGTACCAATCATATCCAGTTCACCACTGTAATGCAGATGAGATCTCATCTCTGTCCTTGCCCATTCGATACATCAAAAACAGTTGTTTTAGGGTTTGTTCTTCAATTGTTATCTTTGTTAGTTTTCTTCTTTGACTATTATCATGATTTATGTTTTGTTTTTCCTATTTATAAACGTTTATGATTCTTATTTTTTAATCACCTTTCTGTCTCTTTGTCCACTGGCATTTCCAGGACGGTTTCCGTTTGGGTCAGTCGTTAATAATTCATTTCGACTCTTGAAGCAATAAAAGACCCCCCTTCTAACTTTATAGATCTGTCGTGGGTTGAGGACAGAAAGAAACTGATCTAAAGGAGCCCACCCACTAAGCAAACCAAAGCCCTATTAGCTTTTGATGTTGCAATCAAAGTTTCCCGGTCTATATCTCTGGGAAAGGGATTGGCTCATGTGTTCTGCAGGTCACCAGCAGACTACCGTTTTCTTTTCGCCCTTCCTAACAAAGACTGCCGATCCCATCCCTGCTGGATGCAGATCCAGACAGAGAACACATCTTGTTCAGGACAATAGGATCAGTATGGAACTGAATAAGCTACAACATACCTTGTGTTAAACTAGGGAATTGTTATTGGATAGAACAAAAAACACTGCACCCAAGATGTTGTACAATGTAAATTATTCTTCTTCTGCATTCTCACTAGATTGGGATTTTGGATTCTCTAATAAAGGCAGCCGTCTGCCTCAGATTATCAACCACGACATACAGTTTGTCTTGGACGCTAGTGTAAGTGGGCAATCTTCTCAAGTCTGAATACTGGGGCAGTTCTGTAGGATATAATTCCCATGATTTCTGCTTCCCTGTTTGGGTCGACCTCTTCCCGCAGTAAGTTTTGGCCACCCTCGTGACGGTAGGTCTGACATTCTTACTGTGTGGCTAAATCTCCTAGGCAGATTGCGACCGTAGAATCCGTTATCCCATTCCTCATTGTGAGGGTCGTTGCACCATGTTATGCGCCTTACGGCCTGGTACATCCGTATTCTGCAAGCATTTGTTTCGGGTTAGCATTCCTAGCGGACACATGCATCCGATTTCAGCCAAACCTCCTTAGTCGCCTCTTAGACATGCGTGGCAGGTAACAGTGTTTCTATTCTTTACACCCCAAATTTGGGCCCGGTAACCACTCGGGAGGTACAATGTAAATGAGGGACTGCATAAACCTAGCAATTAAAATTTAATGAGACATACTACTAAAACTACACTGCAAGAATGTAAGTGTTTTGACAAGAAGGTCAGCAGATGTCAGTTGAAGCTACATGCTCTAATATGTGTAAATAAATAAAGGGTAATATAATAGAATCGAATACACACATATGCACGCAAATGAAAAGGTGTGCATGTGTTAACAGTTTTTCATTTCTGAATGATACCAAACTGAATTTGTTATGAACACCCAACTAGATAAGATAATAAATCATAAAATTGTAACTAATAATCATTTGTCAGAACAAACATAGCCTTACAAAAACAGAAACTAAAAAACAGTATGGAATGGAACTGATAAAACAAAGATCAGAATGCTAAGAGCATGCATATTCCCTATAGCAACCAACGTATGGGTGTGAAACATTGAAATTGAACAAGGAAGTGGAAAAGCATGTGTGCTTTTGAATATGTTCCAGAAGAGCCCTTCGTATATCATGGACAGAGAAGAGAACAAATAGATATATCTAGCAATAACTCAAAATCAAAGAAAACTAGCTGATGCTGGAAAAAAGAATAAATAAGTAAATTTAGGTATTTTGGACAAATGAAAAGATATGAAGGATTGGAGAAGTCCATTTATGGAAGGAAGAATCCTGACAAAGAGAAGAAGAGGAAGACCATGGAGTAGATGGATTCAGGTTCTAACTGATGATTTAAGCATGATATGATGGCTGCAGAGGCGGAACATCTGGCCTATGAAAGATGGGAAATTCTGAAGCACTGTTAGGGTGGCAAAGTTCTGCTCAAGACAAGATATTGGATGATGATGAGTCATTTGCAGTAGTTAAACGATACAAGGAAATATAAAACTCTCTTAATGTATAAGACATACAGTATTTTTTTAATCAAACAATTGGTTAGTAACTAAATAGTCTATGTTTTACATCATTCAACAGTGGCCACATTTCTGTGAGAAAATACTGCCCCATGAAAGAGAAGGCATGATATTGTCCCATAGCATAAGCAGACCATATGGAAATACCTGCCATTTCCCATTTCTAAAACTAAGTATGCTGGAGGTAGGCAAACCAGTTCCTTTCCTCACTAGAGGAATGTCGGTTGCATCTTCAAATGCTCCATATCGACCACATGTTAACCCCTCTTTGTAATTTGCATGTGATCCGAGCCTAAGAGCAAATGTACGTTGTGCCAGTTATGCACCTACAGGTAGGCCAGAACATCCGATTGCTGCACATTTTATTTACTAGGGTAGCTTCCCTAGGCCCCTACCTCAGTTGCCTCTAACGACATGCCTTTTAGGTCGAAGTATTACTATTCTTTGCTCCATCTTGCGGGCCCTGGCAACACACGGGCAGACGGTTGCATGAATTTAACCTACAACCCATTTTACTTATTTCCAAAAGCGAATCTGTGTTACGATATTCCGTCCTTCCAGAGGAAGCATAAAATTATTTTTAATGCAACTACCAATAATATAATAAAAAGTGTCTTAAGTATCCTTAGAGGATGTCATTTGTAATGGTAGATCAATGGTCATATTTGAGTGAAAAATGACATGATGATGATGCAAAACAACACAAATAACTCACAGTGGGAGCAGGTCAGCTGTAGGTTGTGATGAGGACATGGTGTCTTCATCTCCACTCTCTCCACCAGAACTACTGGCAGTGGCATCAGAGTCTAGCTCTGCTGCTGCAGTCTGTACTCTCTGAGCAAGTCTCTCTGATGTCTTCAGTGACTGATCACGCAGAGCAGGATCCATCACAACAGCACTGCTGTTAGGAAGCCTAAGTTTTGTGGACACATCAGTTACTGCTGCAGACTGATTTGGTTGGTAAGTCTTCACTAACTTTACCAACTGGGCAGTGGACATATTTTTCACTTCTTCATTACTTAAGAAATGCTCTTTCAGCTCATCGGGACCAGGAGCTTCATTTTTTATTGTTTTTGCAACCTTCTGCAAGTTTTTGTGCTGGAAGTTCACAAAATGTTTTAACTGTTCTCTTGTGTGCATTTCCACAACTTTGCCTTTCATTCTCTTCAGCCTTCTAAGCAGAATGTCAACTTTTCTTTCAATATATGCTTGCTTCTTTCCACTTTCCTTTCTTAAATCATCTTTTGACTTTTCATCCATCTGAACCTCTGACTTTGTGGCACCATCAAATGGTTGATTGTTCTGCATACAAATCCCCATTTTCTCACCAGTTGAAGTAACTGTTTGAGTAGATGATGCTGAAAAACTAACTTGCTGATTATTCAACGACTGATTTCCCTTTCGTGCCTGGCCATCCCTTTTTTCTACACAGCTTATCTCTTCTTCTGTACCATTCCTGCTATTCAACTCATTACTTCCATTAACCATAACTGGAGGCTTGATTGTAACTTTTACACTACTGCATGAGTTTAATAATCCACCATTTGAACCAAAATCAACTTCATCTTGCTCTGCGGGTTTATCAGCAGCAATTTGGGGCTGATTCATTATCTTCAAATTGTCAACAAATTGATTTGCTTTGGAAGAAAGACCACCTTGGAAGTCTCCAGCTACGATGTAGCTCTCAATGTGTGATCCTGCGGTGTGTAATGTTTTTCTGGTAGTAAAAGTGTTTGTACTACCAACCACACAAGAAAAATTTGAATTTCTCGTGTTATCACAAACAGTCGCTGACCTCTTCGGGTCGAAGTGAGTTCCGTTACGCTTGAGGGTATGCGACAAGTGTGACGCCGGCCGGTCCTCGTTCGATCTCTTGAGAACCCCCAGTGCGTTTAAATCACCGCCGATCCCCTGATGACTCTGCAAAAGTGTAATTTTGTTGTCGTTTGAATTATTTTCAAGTTTGCGTGTTAAAGATTCTGTATTGACTGAAGTGTCTTGCAGTTTGAGTCTCGCAGTGACTTCAGTCAGCGCGGGCGCCATTGCGGCCAAACATATCCTTAGCGTTGACGAGCTCGACATAAAGGCATTCATGAAATGTCATTAGCGATTAAAATTAAATCTACATCAAAAGTAAACTTTATCTATCCATACCTATCTATCATAACACATTACATATCCACTGGGTTATTGTTGCGTCAACACATTAAACTGCGACATTAAGCACGCTTTCGTTTATGAAACTGGGACAAGCTACCAGACTATAAAAAGCACGTGACTTGATGGCAAATAACACGGAAAAAGGCGAGGTCAACCATCAATTGTGTCGAATTATTACACACTCCTAGCTTATAATTAAATTTACATGTACACATCTCCAATAATCTCTGAGATGTACATCAGAATTATGAACAAATTATGTAATAAAGTGTAGATCGCGCGGGCCACTTCATAAACCACACTCCGCTTATTCACAACATAACAGAATAACCACGTGATCAGTCCACGTCCTTGTAAACCACATTATGTTATGCATAGAATACAAATGATCCCGTCGTTTTATTCCACATATGAAGAAGAAACAATAAAAAATACTAGGTAGTACAAATGGAAATACTGCTGTGTTTGCACTGCTCAAGTCGGTAGCAACACAATGAATACACACATGGATATAGTAATCATTTTATATAACATATCGAAGACTCCCTGTCATGGCGGCAAAGTTGATTCACAAGTCATACAAACAAAACGTTAAAAGCACGACAGAACAGCATTTAGTCCCATCCCTCTAGGAGCTATTTCTTGATTGGCAGACGTTTTGGGTCAAAGGTTGTTGTATATTTTAAAGGCATCACGTTAACTACAAATCTTGTACAAGATACTTAAAAGTACTTTGCACTGTATTTGATAAATATATTTTAGCATTATAAATACAACGCGTGTCTAATACTTTTGCACTGCATATAGTCATTTCAATTTCTGCTGAAAACCATTGCAGCGACCCTGGTGCAGATTGTCTGATCTCGTGTGAAATCAACACATCTATTGTGAACGCCTACCGAAAGAAAAGCTATTTATAGTGGACTGTACTCTACTGCGAAACAGAAACAGCATACAAAGCGATGTCCAAAATTGGCACGGTGTTTCCCTTATTCAAAACCTACATAGGACTAAATTTATATTTTCTTATTTCATCCCTATTTACATAGTTGACACCTTCCCGTATTTACAGACGATAGTGTGTAAAATCTGAAGATTTTAATTCGTCATCACACAAGGATCAAGTCCATTTGCTCTACTGTATGCCACTATAGCTAAGTCCGTAAGTCTACCTGTTCGTTTTCGCTGACCCTTATCTCCTGATATAAAAAGAAAGGTGAATGTCTGCAGTCCCGAACTCAGACTCTAGCACTGTCTACACACACAACCGGACCTTCTTGCGATTGCTCACTGAGTCACTTTATTTTTCATTTCTCCAATCCTGTTTTGCCTCACAGCGTCAGACCAAGAAGAGATTTCTAAAACGGGTCTTTGTGTGCGCTTCGCAGATAGTCTCTTTCGTCACTGAGAATTGAGTCACTGAGTGCATTTATGGTCATTGCATTGTTCACGACCTTAGTTTTCGTAGTCCTGCTACTTGCGGTCACAGCAACAGCACCGCTCTTCTAATAACAACTCCCACATTACACTGAGCTGTGGAAGCCCATCTTCTTCACTCTTTGCCCCTAGGGAAGCGTAGGTCCGCAACCAAGGCCTTCCAAGCCCGCCTATCCAAGGTCATCCTTTCCAGATCTCTCCACTCTCTCCCCATTTTCTTGCATTCCGTCTCCAACTTCCATCTCCAAGTGTTCTTGGGTCTCCCCTACCTCTATTGCCCTGGGGGTTCCATCGGAGAGCATGTCTCGTGATGCTATCAGGGGTTTCCTCAGTGTGTGTCATATCCATCGCCACCTTCTGCTCCTTATCTCTTGTTCCACCTGTCGTTGTCCTGCTCTATCCCAGAGTTCCCTGTTTGTAGTCATGTCATACCATCGCAGATGGAATATCCTGCGCATGCATCTATTGATGAATGTCTGCAACTTTTTGGTGTTCTCCTTCGTTGTTCTCCATGTCTCCGCTCCATATAAAAGGAAAGCCTTGATATTTGAGTCAAATATCATTATCTTAGTTTTATTCCTGATCATTCTTGAACTCCATATAATCTTCAAAATGGCAAAGGCTGATCTTACCTTTTGTATTCTTCTTCTTTGCGTTCATTCTTTACGACCAATTTTAATCACTCTTTGAGATATGTTTGATCTTTGCCAAGAACGTTGCACATTGGTTTGGTAGGCCCCTAAACGCATAAGACTTCTACACGCTTAGGACATATGCATCCGATTTCAGCCAAACCTCCTTAGTTGCCTCTTACGACATGCGTGGCAGGTAACAGTGGTTCTATTCTTTACACCCAAAATTTGGGCCCCGGTAACCACTCTGGTAGCACACTTAGCAACTAAATTCAGTGAATGTGCAAAGCAGGGGATGTATTCTGCATACTTATTTATCTCCTTAATGCGTGCTTGGAAGCGTGTAATTTTACAAGCTAAACATTTTCTGTTCTAGGCGCGGGGCCTCCAGAAATCCGGGGCCCGTAGCATTTGCTACGTCTGCTATAGAGGGAATCCGGCACTGCCCAGCATGATTCTCCCCGTTTAAGTCTGGCTCATTTTTTCTCAGTATTTCCCCATACAGTGGATTCTGCTTGTCAGCGCTGATATGTGGATATGTACGTGCTTGACATATCTGCTTCCTAGTAGCAATAGTTTACCTCTTAAGCCGGAGAAGGCGCGCCTGTATGGCGGGCGACACTGATAATAAGGAACTCATGCCCTCACGCAAAAATCATTCTGAAGCGCCATACTAGGCGTCCTGACTACGCTTACATTTATAGCGGACAAACGCAAGAAGAAGAAGAACATCAATAGGTGGATAATAAAGTCGCACATGTGTTGCCGAGGCTCGAAAGGGAAGTAAAGAATCGTACAATCCTACAAGGCATGTCGTAAGAGGCGACTGATGTAGACCTAGGGAAGCTACCCTAGTAAATAAAAAGCAATGCAGAAATCGGATGTACAGGCCTACTTGTAGCTAGGTGCATAACTCACACAACGTACAACTGCCCTTAGGTTCGGATCACATATAAATCACAAAGAGTGGTTAACAAGTGGTCGATATGGAGCGTTTGAAGAAGAAGAATCAAGTAAAAATCCCAAGGCTCTTATTGCTATATATTTTGTGCATCCTATAATAATCGACATTTTCTCGTTTTGGAAATTTTCAAACCTTTCTGATTCTCTCTATCTGAACTTTAGAATTGCAATGAAAAAATCAATGAAAATCGTGGCATATCCTTTACAGGACGTAGCCATCAACCACAGTAAACGAGTCGTTGATGTTCTAGGCACCACTTATACGTTCAGTAGTTTGCCATTGCTTTCTGAACTGTGAGATCTATTTTTACCTTCTGTAAAATCCCACAGAAACGAATTTGCTTTCAAACTTGCCCACCGTGGTGTTTGAACCAGGTACGCTTGGGTTGTGATCGATCTCACTACCGCTTGAGCTACAGCAGCGCCTGGTATAAAGACTCAGAAGACGCTGTTTACAATTAGATCAACAAATAAACAAAAATGTACAGGTATTAAGAGCTTCCGAAAAAAAATTAGATAAATACAGGATTCGAACCACTTACCATCATTTCTTACGACACCCATCGATAAGGCTAGCAATACGAGCGTCCCTACGAATACAACCAGCGAGCCATTCTTAAAAAAAGGGCTCACTGAGGAGTGTCTTTCTCAAATGCTTCGTTATAACTAGACACAAAATAATCAGGTAAGGTTCGATCGAACAGTGTTTGCACAAACACATGCTATAAGCTTATAAAGCTTGTATATTTGAGACAAGACAATATCATACATACACACATGTATACACATATAACAAACATGCTACATCATTCAAAGTAGCTTCAAATTATTATGCCCTTGTCTGTCGAGTGTGTGGTAGTCGTCGTTGGATAGTTTAGGTTCTTTTCTAATGTTGCTCTACATCACTGAGAGATAGGGTTGGCAATGTTGTTCTACGGGTCATCAACAAGATACTCATTTTCATTTTGCGACCTTCCTAAGAAAAACTAGCCGATCACAATATTCAGGATCAGCGCCGGATTAGCCTAGTAGCAGAAGTAGCAATGCTACGGGCCCCGCGCTTCTAGGGGGCCCGCGCCTATGTGACAGATGAAAATGGAAAAATAACCAGATGTTATATAAAAAACACGCAAGCTGTCTGAATCTTTTAATGTCGTGTGATGGTGCTGAATCCAACGAAATCGAAGCAGAAAATACAGAAGACGTGTCCCACTGTGAAGTAGATGAAGGCAGTGCTATAGAAGAATCATCATTACCAATATTACCATTAAGATCAGCAACTCTTCACGATTTAGCCACATTTTTCACAAGACAAACTGAAATCGAATGTACAGCAAGTCCTCCCAATTTAGCCATATCATCTTCAAGCCAAAGAGAGGCAGAAAGCACAGCACATGCTTCTAATGTAGCAACATCATCTACAAGCCAAAAACACAACGAAAGTAAAATGTACTCCAACGATATTGGTGAATGGCCTAACAACTTCAATCTAGATTATTGGTTTGTGAAAGAAAGTAGCGAAGTGCAACATATGAACAGTGATTTCATGTCTTAAAAAAAAAAACATACGATAAAGAAAACAATCCACGATTTTGTCAAAAGTCGTTTTTCACAAACACGCATACACCAACAAACAAAACTCACGTGAGAGATTGGTTGTGTTATACAGAAACTAAAGGACAACTGTTCTGTTTTGTTTGCAAAGTTATTGATTTAGGCTGTACCATAGAGTGACTGGTGTATTTGGAATACTCCGGCAGTTAAAATCTATTACAGCAGAAGAGATCTTGAAAAGAACTCCAAATATTGTCAGCTCTTACCAAGAGGATTTGGAAGAAAGCCTAGGCGACGAACTTATGCAGTTCACTGAACTTCTTAAAATTAATGTAGCTGCTGCTATTAGCAACGAAAAGCATGAGGCTCTTGAACTGCAATTTGTATAAACTTATAATGGAAAATTCATTAGAGTCGTGTTTCCCAAATGTAGAAATAGTCTTACGAATTTACTTGTCTTTAATGATTACCAACTGCAGCGTAGAACGTTCTTTTTCAACATTAAAGTGTATAAAAAGTGAGTTAAGAAACATGATGGGACAAGATCGTCTAAGTAACCTCACCTTAATGAACATTGAATGTAATTTACTTAGAGAAATTGATTTGTCTAGTGCTATCTCTAAATTTGAGAGCGCTGTAGCGTAGTTGTTAGTGAACTCGCTTCTCAAGGCTGGTGGTCTGGGTTCAGCTCCGCAATGTGCGTGGAATTTTTCCCGACCGCGACGGTTTCAGGTCGACCCAGCCTCAACTGGGTACCAGACATGCTCTGGGAAGTAAAGGCGGCCGGCGTGATGCTGACCACATCACCCAACGTGTGCCGACGGTCAATGAAAATACAGGCCTAACACTGTATTGACCTATATACCACGAGGTATGAAAGAGTTCCTTTACTATCTCTAAATTTGCCACATTAAATCGAGACAAGTTTGTTTGTAAAAGTTGTGTTTTATTTTATTTTCATACAAAACCTAGGGCCCCACGCTAAAATTTGCTCGGGCCCGCGCTAGCCTAATCCGGCACTGTTCAGGATGCAGAACCAGGCACAGAACACACCTTGTAGACCTCAGGTGTGTAAGTACATTGGTTTTTTCCCATGCAGTTCTCACTTCTTCTTCTTCTTCTTTGCGTTCGTTCTTTACGACCAATTTTAATCACTTTTTGTGATATGTTTGATCTTTGTCAAGAACGCGTATACGTTTTTTTTGCACATTGGTTTGGTAGGCCCCTAAATGCATAGACTTATACACGTTTAGGACACGTGCATCCGATTTCAGTCAAACCTCCTTAGTCGCCTCTTACGACATGCGTGGCAGGTAACAGTGGCTCTATTCTTTACACCCCAAATTTGGGCCCCAGTAACCACTCGGGCGCAGTTCCTTACAAACTGAAATTTGGTGTAGGTGTACGAACCATATTGTTGTTCAAAGAGAACCGTCACATCTGACTTTGTCTGATTCACCGACGCCTCTTGTTCTTCTTCTCCTTCTGCGTTCGCCCGCTATGAATTCAGACATAGTCAGCGCCCCTGGTATTGTGCTTCTGACAGATTTTTGCGTGAAAGCCTGCCTTCCTTATCATCAGTGTCCCCCGCCATACAAACTTGCCTTTTCCGACTTCAGAGGTATCCGACGCCTCTGAATCTACGGAATATATAATTGTTTTTTTTCTTTCGTTCATCCGCTTTGAATTAAGGAGTAGTCATGGCGCCTAATATGGCATATATGACTGGTTTTTGCGTGATGACTTGCTTTCCTTGTCATCCGTATTCCTCGCTATTCATGCCATTCAGGCGAGCCTAACTCCGAATTCTGAGATACTTGTAATTTAAATCCCCAAGTAAAGGATCAGAAAACCTTTAGTCCAACCCCGTACCGTATGCACACCGAAAATGTTCTTGGCTGAAGTTGAAGTTAGAGTATTCGTTCGGGGACTGCCTAGAGTAGTTGATAGTAGCTCGGCCTGCTAGCTGTGAGACGCCTCATAGCTCGGGTTCGAACCTACTGTCCGGCATTTGTTCGAGTCCCCTGGTATTACTCAGGACGATAACGTGAGTACTCTGAAGTCGGAGAAAATCTGCCTGTATGGCGAGGGAATACTAATTACGAGTACATTGAGCACACGGCTGCCAGTGTAAAGTAATTTACAAATGTGCACGCTGCTGCCATTGTAAGAAATTGGAAAACGGATTTTCACGCAAAAATCAGTTTCAGAGATGAAACTTCGCCCCTCCCCCACCCCTTTCCCTTCCCTACCCCACATATTCATGTTCAACTCCCCGACGACAGTTACTGTTAACGCCAGCCTCACCGCTCTCTCATTGTCGCGAACACCCGCCGCATGTCCAAAACATTAGATCCAAGTAAGCCTCTGGAGGTTAGAAACCACGACAGACTACATAATAGAAGAGAATTATTCTATGTATATAAATAGCAATTGTTGTGGATGGAAAGGGGCAATAATGAGAAGCGCTGTGATAATCTCCCCTGCATTGAAAAATCAAATCTCCGCAAAAAGTTATTTTTATAAGCTTGTTGGAATACACTATGTGGCTTATGGGATGGTGACTCGGGTCTATTAACCCCGACGTTCTGAGTTCGAATCACGCTGCGGACAGTTTGGTTGCAAATTGTTTGGCGTGGATTTTTACAAAAGGACGATGGCACCACCCGTTCGGAAATCAATGGCAAACTACTGAACGTAATAATGCCTAGAAAAATCACAAACGCGTTAAAACGCTGGGGTAGATTCGCAAAGTCCTTTTTTATCCAGAAGCACTTGAGCTTTCAGCTCTTCGGCTCGCCCGAGTGGTTACCGGGGCCCAAATTTGGGGTGTAAAGAATAGAACCAGTGTTACCTGCCACGCATGTCGTAAGAGGCAACTCAGTAGGTTTAGCTGAAATCGGATGCACATGTCCTAAACGTGTAGAAATCTATGCGTTTAGGGGCCTACCAAACCAATGTGCAACGTATACACATTCTTGGAAAAGATCAAAAATATCACAGAGTAATTAAAATTGGTCGTAAAGAACGAACGCAAAGAAGAAGAAGAAGAAACTCTTCGGCTCGGTGCCATGGACATCGAAACCCTTCGGTTCGGTGCTACGAACACCCTAAATCTGGAGAACCTGTGGTTTTTCTGCCAACCCGCGGAATTGAACCACGCTCACAGGGAGCTTGTCACCCGTCGTCCAACGCGCTACGAACACGCTGGGAGTCCTGTAAAGGATATGTAATTAATTTTTTTAACCATTAATATAACCATTAATATAATGTGTGCTGCAATCATGGGTGTACATACGTAAAGCAAAGGGGGAAGGGGGTGGAGGGAAGTACCGCCCCCTGGAAAATTGATTTTTGATAAAACATTTTTATACAAATCTGATCTTCTCCATTTTCGCGTAAAATCAACTACAATTTTGTTTTTCATTTTTCACGTGGGCGTCTGTAGCTTAAGAGGTAGTGAGCCTGATCACAACCCAAGCGTACCTGGTTCAAACTCCCCTCCAGTCCAAACTACTTGTTTCCAATATGTGCCGACAGATATATATTGTTTCGTGTCCTTATTTCTGTATTTGTGTTCGTGACCTGGAAATGAGTCAGCTCTGCGGGACTCACCTATGACCTATCACATCTGACATCATCCTGATACATGACTGGATATATATACTGTATATATATGTATATATTCCTCTCGTGCTGTTATAGGTTACATAGGGCCTGCAAGTAATTTCTCCATACTACTCTGTCCAGGGCAACTCGCTCATTCTCTTCCAGGAAATTTAGTCCGATGTTTCTTGCCTCTCTCAGCAAAGTTCATTTCACTGTTTCACTAGGGCGTCATCTCTTTCTTGAACGCTTTGCCTCCCACTTCAATGCCTGTTTTGGTATTCTTTCATCATTTCTTCTCAAGGTGTGTCCAACATATCTCCATCTTCTCCTTCTTATAGCAGTTGTTACTAGTGGTTGATCAGACATTTCTCTGATTTCATAAATTCTCCTGAGTTCGTCCCATTTTATGTCAATTTTTTCCCCCGCAGACATCTACAGGGTGTTCAAGATAATTGCAGCCCCATTGACAATTCGAAAGTTGCCAGGTACAAATTGAGTTGTGTAAATTTACTATTTAAACCGGTTCTGACTAGCTCGTCCTACGTCACATTTGTTCATCGCCCCTTCCCGCACTACAATTACACACCATCACACAACCTTGACCTATACTACGTCATAACTGAACCTTCTAATTTCCATACATATATGCCAGATTAGCTCCATTCACGGGCTGCAATTATCTTGAACACCCTGTATTTTCAAAAGCATTCAACTTGCTTTCTATATCTTTAGTAATTTTCCAACGCTTGCTGGCATATGTTATGATTGATACAACATTAGAATTGAAAATTATTAACTTTGGTTGAAAACGATATAATTTGCTGTTTCATATTGTATTTGACGTTTACTAGCTGATGTTGCGTTCTTTCTTTCTTTCTTTCTCGAATCCTGTATGCCTCACAGCGTCAGGTCAGGAAGAGATTTCTAAAACGGGCCCTAGTATGCGCTTCGTAGATAGTCTCTTTCGTCGCCTCTGTTATCTCTGAGGTCCATCTTTTGCGTGGCCGGCCTTTTGCTTTGTACCCATTGTATCGGAGCAGCATTGCTATTTGGGGTGCACTGTCTGATGGTAATCTGCTTACGTGACCGAACCATTTAATTTGTTGTTTCTTGATGAAGTCTAGTACTGATGTTGTACCCACTTTTTCCTGATGTCTTCATTTCTCAACCGGTCTCTTCTTGTTACACCCAACATTCTGCGTAGACACTTCATCTCTGTTGTGACTAGTTTTCTTCTATCGTTTGTTGTCAGCGTTGACTGGGTATATATTGCATGCTAGAAGATTGTTTATAGCTTTATATTGTCAATTATATTAGAATATTGTTCAGCGACCCGGTTCCGAATTCTTGAAGACTATTATAAAGTTCAATACGATCGCTGGAAGCAACAGAGATGTGGTTTTACACAAGAATTCCACGGACAGTGAAGAGAACAAATGATGAGGTTTCCTCCTCCTTCTTCTTTGCGTTCGTTCTTTACAACCAATTTTAATCACTTTTTGTGATATGTTTGATCTTTGCCAAGAACGTGTATACGTTGCACATTGGTTTGGTAGGCCCCTAAACGCATAAGACTTCTACACGTTTAGGACACGTGCATCCGATTTCATCCAACCCACTTAGTCGCCTCATACGACATGCGTGGCAGGTACAGTGGTTCTATTCTTTACACCCAAAATTTGGGCCCCGGTAACCACTTGGGCGATGATGAGGTTTTAAAATAGGCCTTCACACAAAGTAACACTATCAAAAGAATAAGAATCAAACAATCAATATTTTTCGCGCCCATGTGGTGCCGGGGCCCGTAAGGGAAACAAAGAATAGTACCACTGTGACATATAAGGCATGTCGTAAGAGGCGACTGGTGTAGGACCTAGGGAGCTACCGAGTAAATAAAAATCATCGCAGAAATCGGATGTGTTAACATACTTATAGACGCATAACTGGCACAACATTCAGTCAATCTTAGGCTCAGATCACATACAAATCACACAGAGTGGTTAACAAGTGGTCGATATGGATCGTTCGAAGAAGAAGACGATTCTTCGGGCATATAATGCAACGAGGAGGTTTAGAATATTCTGTGACAAGGGGTAAAATTCAAGGAAACAGAGATCGTGGAAGGCATAGGGAGAAGGTGTTGATGGTCTGACATCGTGGTTCGACAAAAGATCAACGTCAGAACTGATTAATTGCACCAATGAGAAAGAGAGAGAGAGATGTGGAGATACACGATCGCCTACGTCTGCAGGAATGACACATGATTGATTCACTCTAAAGTTCAATCCTCACAATTCTAGAAGATTAATCTATGTTTAATAGAAAATGATGTCAGAAGTACAGTTCTG
Organism: Arion vulgaris; assembly: GCA_020796225.1. Taxonomy (NCBI): domain Eukaryota; kingdom Metazoa; phylum Mollusca; class Gastropoda; order Stylommatophora; family Arionidae; genus Arion; species Arion vulgaris. The sequence goes on from CM036772.1 coordinate 30,545,149, forward strand.
CTTCTTCTTCTTCTTCTTCTTCTTTGCGTTCGTTCTTTACGACCAATTTTAATCACTCTTGTGACATGTTTGATCTTTGCCAAGAACGTGTATACGTTCCACATTGTTTTAGGCTCCTAAACGCATAAGACTTCTTCACGTTTAGGACACATGCATCCGATTTCAGCCAAACCTCCTTAGTCGCCTCTTACGACATGCGTGGAAGGTAACAGTGGTTCTATTCTTTACTCCCCAAATTTGGGCCCCGGTAACCACTCGGGCATCTGCTTCTTCTATAACATTATTCAATATCATTAGTCATCATCATCAAGTAGCTTGTCCTGAGCAGAACTTTGTCACCTTAACAGTCCTTCGGAATTCCTCTCTCTCATAGACCAGATGTCCTGCTTCTCCAGCGGTCATGCTCAAACCATCAGTTAGATCATGAATCCATCCTCAATTCATCCTCTCCATGGTCTTTCTCTTCTCTTTGCCGAGATGTCTCCTTCCATGAAGGTCTTCTCCAGTCCTTCGTGTCTTTATATATGTCCAAAATATTAAAATTTTTTCGTTCTTATTTGTAGTATCAGTCAGTTTTCTTTGATGAGTTCTTTCTGGATAGATCTATTTGTTCTTATCATTGTCCATGATATACGGAAGACTCTTCTGTAACATTAGTAGTGCATGTAATAGTAGAGAAATGTCTGGTCAACCACTAGTAACAACTGTTATAAAAAGTAGAAGATGGAGATATGTTGAACACACCTTAAGAAGAATTGATCAAAGAATAACAAAACAGGAATTGAAGTGGTAAACAACGGTTTCAAGAAAGAGAGGACGTCCTAGGGAACACCTGAAACGAATGTTGCTGAGAGAGGCAAAACATAGCGGACTTAATTCCATGGTAGAGATTGCGCGAGTTGCCAGGACAGAGAGGTATGGAACCTCTGAAGTCAGAGAAGGACCGCCTGTATGGCGAGGAAACCAATAAAACGGTAAGCAGGCTTTCACGCAAAAATCAGAAGCGCCAAACCAGACGAATGGCTACGCCTGAATTCACAGCGAACGAACGCAGAAGAATAAGAAGAGTAGTGTGGAGAACTTGTTTGCTGGCCCTATGTAACGTATAACGGTACGAGAGCTATATTTATATATATATATATTGTTATGTACAAGCAAGGGTTTGTAGTAATGCGAGAACCAACATATTGAATTCTTGTTCGTCTATCTCCTCTTGAATGACAACGTCATTGAAACATAATTATTTTCATCGATAATTCATTCATTGGACAAGAACGGTGTGTCTGGGCTTTTTGTATGGCACCTTGCGACCTCTTGGACTCAACGCATTACATTCCTATGCTTCTTAGTACTGTCTTATCTCATGCCTTGTAATCTATATGTGTATTTGTTCCATATATATAAGTTATTTATCCACTATATTGTTTATTGTTTCTCTTCTTTTCCACTTCCGGTTTTGTGTTGCACTCATTTCGTTATTCGTTTTTATTCCCATATTTTCATTAGATAGGTTTGAATGTTTCCACATGTAATCGTCCATTTGTGGTGTTCCTAGAAATTCGTCATTCTTGTTGTATTATTTGCTTGATAAAGGCATTTTGGTCGAAACGTTGCTGTTTATCGTCACTGTTTCTGTATTTTGTAAAACTATAGTACTTTTTTTTACGTGTTTAGCTGGGCTTTTTGGCACGCTTAGGAGGAAAATAATAAGAGAGACCAGTGGGGCCTATCCTCCCTACTCTAACAGTTCCTCATCTTTCTTTAGCCATTTTCATTATATAAAAATAAAATTTTCTGTAGTCTTTTCGGACCTTAGGGTATGAAGTTCATATCACATCGATCATTTCACATTTCTATAACCTAGTATGCAGAAGGTAGGAAGGCCAATTTCTTTCCTCACGTGCGGAACGTCGAGTGTGAGATTGAACCCGCAACCCTCTTGTGTCCGAGTCAATAGGCGAATGCTTACGCATTATGCTAATCCGTCACACCGCTTCCATTATAGTTAGTTAGTTAGTTTGTTCCTTTCGTGTCAAAGGCGACACACAGGGCAGAGGTTTTAGATCTCCATGTGATACGGTTCTTTGCTAGCAGTTGGAGATCTTGTATGGTTTTACATCCCAATAGTTTACTTTCTTATTGGATGGTTCTTCGAAGAGTGGTCTTTGGTCTTCCACGTTTTACTCTTCCATTATAGTACTCTTAAATTAAGGGGTCTCTGTCGTATAGGTTAGGTACTCGTCTCTCGTGCCAAAGGTACCAGGTTTGCTCCCTCGTGGAACCATCTGGATATTTTTCCAGAGATGGCCGAATTCAGTGTATTTTATAGTAGTGAAATCCCTGATCTCAGTGAGGTCGAGTTCCTAGTCCTATCGGAGGCGGACGATAAACCGTGGGTCCTGTGTTCAATTTCAGCACTAAAAGAAACCCTGGCAGTTCAAAATCGAGAAGAGCATGCCGGAAAGCCCCTGCTCGTACAAAATTCATTGGCAAAACACGTAATCACAAAGTACTGTTTTTTTTCTTTTTTTCTCTCTTTTTTTCTCTTTCGTCCGCTTTCAACTCAGACGAAGTTTCATCTCTGAAACTGAATTTTGCGTGAAAATCCGTTTTTCCAATTTCTTACAATGGCAGCAGCGTGCACATTGTAAATTACTTTACACTGGCAGCCGTGTGCTCAATGTACTCGTAATTAGTATTCCCTCGCCATACAGGCAGATTTTCTCCGACTTCAGAGGTACTCACGTTATCGTCCTGAGTAAGACCAGGGGACTCGAACAAATGCCGGACAGTAGGTTCGAACCCGAGCTATGAGGCGTCTCACAGCTAGCAGGCCAAGCTAATATCAACTACTCTAGGCAGTCCCCCACAAAGTACTGTAGTTTTACAAATTACAAAAACAATGACAAAATACAGCAACGTTTCGACCAACAAGGCCTTTATCAAGCAAACGAACAACAGGAGTGACAAATTAAAAAAACCAAATGGACGACCAAACACAAACGTTTCTAATGAAAATCATTAGAACATATTAAAAATAAAATCCATATAAAAATATCTTCACTATCTATAAAATTACATCATGGATCCTCGCCGGTGCTACGGAGTTCGTACACTGCCACTGAGATATTATCCTGTGTAAGAAAGAGATCGTAGAACACATGATTACTCACCGAAGTGCAATGGTGATGGTCCTATCAAATCAATCAATCAACTCTTAAATGTCAATTCTTCTGTAATTGGTTTGGTCAGTGGCGGCTCGTCATTAAGGGCCAGGCCCACTACAAATAATGTATAACGTGTATTTATTATTTAATGGATTAATATATAACCATACCCAAAACCATGATTTTCCCAAAATGTGTGTCTGGCCCCACCAACAAAAACGATCACGAGCAACGGTAATTTTGAGAAACCCTCGGAGATCTTCCACCAATATATTTCTTGTGTGTCAGTTTCATGCAATCTGTTTAGTCTAATTTTTTCCTCTGTTCTATACTGTTGTTTCCTTTCCCTTTTTCGTTTTCATGATAATTATTTTAATTCATAAGGTCTATTAACCGAATTAACGTATCTACAGATATTACGTCTGTAATCAAGTCAAAATCATATTTGATTAATGTACAATAATTTAAATTATTTAATTTATAGATTATAAAAATACTTGGACGTTAAATATAAATCATAACCATTGAATTAATTTTAAAAATAATATTTGATTGCAATCGGCATATTTTCAGTGCGTCTTCCCCCTATTTCGATATTTTCAGTGCGGTACAGCTTACGGGCAGAAAATAAAATGGCGCTGCAGAGAAAGAAAGACGGTGGTCCCAATGTAAAATATTTGGAATCTCAAGAAACAATTGCACAGTTTGACCCTGTTCGTTCTTGGCTCTTGAAAAATTGTAAAAAGGTAATTTGCGTTGTGATGTATATGACAAGAAAGAGAACCTGATGTGTTAAACAGTATGGGGCTTGACTTTCTTTATGGTCCTTTTAAAAATATTTCAAATTAAATATAGAATTTCTGTTATTTCTATGTAATACTGTAAATACATGTCTCCCAACTCACCGACTCACTGTATAGATTCTAGTTGTGAGTAATTTTTCATTGTGAGTCAGTTATTATTTATGTCAAGTGGTCTGGCGTACACAAGTTACATATAAACCTCATTATGTGATCACGAGGATTAGCTTAAATCAAATAGTTTTCTTAAATCAAATAATTTTACCAATAGTGTCAATAGTCCAACTCCAATAGTAGGATCTTCTACTTCTTCGAACGCTCCTGACGGTGACATCAGCTACTTCTTCGAACGCTCCTGACAGTGACATCGGCTACTTCTTCGAACGCTCCTGACAGTGACATCAGCTACTTCTTCGAACGCTCCTGACGGTGACATCAGCTACTTCTTCGAACGCTCCTGACAGTGACATCAGCTACTTCTTCGAACACTCCACAGTGACATCAGCTACTCGAACACTCTGAATGCATCAGCTACTTCCAGTGACAATATCAGCTTCATATCGATCACTTGTTAAACCCATCTTTGTGATTTGTATGTAATCAATTGTAATCTGAACCTAAGAGCGATTGTACGTTGTGCCAGTTATGCCCCTACAAGTAAGTAGGCCAGCACATCTGATTTCTGCTACACTTTTATTTACTAAGGTAGCTTCCCTAGGCCCCTACCTCAGTCACCTCTTACGACATGCCTTGTAGGTTATAGTGTTACTATTCTTTGATCCCTGTGTGGCCCGAAACACAGGTGGTGTTTGATGTCTGAAAATGTATGTAGAAGAAGAAAGAATTGATCTATATCCTTTTCATGTCTTATTTGACACATACAGTTTTCATAAGAAATTTCCATTTCTGCCGTTCTGTCACCTTTCTACCAATTGTTTTCCACTTCTGGCCACTCTCTTTCAACTCTCTACTCTCTTTCCACAGTTGTTCTCCATGTTTCTCTGCCTCACCATATTATCACTTCCCTCCCGACCGAGTGGTTACCGAACCCAAATTTGGGGTGTAAAGAATAGAACTACTGTTACCTGCCATGCATGTCGTAAGAGGCGACTAAGGAGGTTTGGCTGAAATCGGATGCATGTGTCCTAAACGTGTAGAAGTCTATGTGTTTAGGGCCTACCAAACCAATGTGCAACGTATACACGTTCTTGGCAAAGATCAAACATATCACAAAGAGTGATTAAAATTGGTTCGAAAGAACGAACGCAAAGAAGAAGAAGACTTCCCTCTTTCCTAATTTCTTTTTCCTGAGTCTATATATTGTGATTCTGTGCCTAAAATATTAATTTTTTATTGTTTCAATTCCTTTAAAACTTGTGAACATTTTCCGCTCTGATTTAAGATTCTAACATCTGGTAACAGATGTGGATTTGGGTGAAAGAAGGTTAGTCGTTTGGATGGAGATCTCTCTCCTTCATGAAACCAGTTGCCTGATTGACCTCACTCCCTTCACCCGATGCAACAAAGATATCTCGTTTCCATAATAGTATGTTTTACAGGAATAGGTTGTTAGCCCCTTGCCCAACCTAGAGGACCAGGAGGACACATTTTGTCTGCCCTCTATCCTTCAGCTTGTCTGATATGGGTGTCCCTACCAGGAGCAAATCTCTTGTCAGCATATCTTTCCGGATCATCGAGGTAGACAAGCTCCCCACCACAAGTGACCTCATGGGCAGACAGTTCTGATTACATTGATAATTTGTATAATTTAATTGTATCATATCTGCTGTGTTAAATGTAAACTTTAAAAATCTAAATTTGTTTGTGTGAACTTTTTATTTTATTTTAGTATGTTCAAGCTGATCCTCCAACCAACAAAAGTCTGGCAAGTCTGCTTGTGCAGTTGCTCCAGTTTCAAGAGGAAGCTTTTGGAAGACATGTCACCAACCCTGCACTGACGAAGCTTCCGGTAATATGTCTGTTACTTCTTCTTGCGATCGCTAATTTGAATAATTATACTGTCAGATGTGTTCTTATGTTGAGGTCAACTGTTGTCTGGAGCTCATCTCTGATGTTGTATAGTTTTGAATGTAGTGGTTTAACTACACGAGACTTGTTTGATTAAAAGCATAAGATTTATCGGATGATATAATCAGTATATATAAGCATGAGATGTGTAATACTGTGGTTTCTGGTGCGCCTTCCGGCCTAGTCTGGCCATGTCAGCACCTATCTGTTCATAGTTCATATGTAAGATTCCAACTTCGCTGTAACGGTCACCCCATAATTGCTCCGTTCCTGTGCCAACGAAAATCACACAAAATGCTAACAACTGTCTCCTGTGTCATGAACTAATTCCAGAATGAAACAGCCGTACCGCCACAAAAAGCAACAAGCACAGCGTAAATGCATATGGCTGTCGCTAAAGTGTCAACACAAAACTGTTCATCACTTGAATTGCAATTCATGTCAAGGGAACATCAATCACAACAAAATCCAGCTTTCTACACACACAAAACACTGCATATGGCAGATTGAGTTGGTTCGTCATTACCACTGTCCACCATTTTCTGAATACCCACAATCACAACAAACGCACAGTTGACACAGCAAAAAGTATTCCATGTGACATTCATAGCTCACAGCATTGCTCAAACACTAACTCAGTAGCTCGGCAAACGAAACCAGAAAATACTCGACCAAACATGACGGATATGCGCTAGCAAAGTCGTGTCCAAAATCAAACAGTTCTGATTCTGAATGGCCCTCCCGCATTCCGCCATTGCTGTCCAGATTTAACCTGTTTGTTACTAATCCCAACATTACTTTATAATTTATGAGATATGTTCAAAATATTTATGTCACATATGTTATTGAACCTACAAGGCATGTCGTAAGAGACGACTGAGGTAGGGGTCTAGGGAAACTACTTTAGTAAATAAAAAGTGTCACAGAAATCAGATGTGCTGGTCTACTTGTAGGCGCATAACTGGCACAATGTACAATCGCTCTTAGACTCGGATCACATACAAATCACAAAGTGTGGTTTAGCAATTGGTTGATATGGAGCATTTAAAGAAGCAGAAGTTTTCTTATCTGTTTACCAAGTTTCAGATCCATAGAAGAGAACTTTCCTAACACATACTTTATATATCCAGGGCACTTTCATCGTGAAGCAAGTGTACAATTCAGGTAAAACCCCGAAAGGAACCAATTAGAGTGTGATTGGGGACTGCCTAGAGTAGTTGATAGTAGCTCGGCCTGCTAGCTGTGAGACACCTCATAGCTCGGGTTCGAACCTACTGTCCTGCATTTGTTCGAGTCCCCTGGTCTCACTCAGGACGATAACGTGAGTACCTCTGAAGTCGGAGAAAATCTGCCTGTATGGCAGGAATACTAATTACGAGTACAATGAACAAATTGAGCAAGTAATTTACAATGTGCACGCTGCTGCCATTGTAAGAAATTGGAAAAACGGATTTTCACGCAAAAATCAGTTTCAGAGATGAAACTCGCTCTGAGTTGAAAGCGCGAAAGAAAAAAAAAAAAGTGTGATTGAAAATGATTTTGTTGGATAGAAATGTATGATGAATGTTTGTTGAGGAACCGTGCCACAGATGGAACTGAAAAGTGTATTAATATTATTGGTTTTCTTCTCTCTGTAGATGAAATTGTTCTTGGATTTCAAACCAGGTTCAAGTCTTTGCCAGATTTTTCAAACAGTATTTAAATTCAAAACAGAATTAGGATGGTAAGTTTTAATTTAATGATTTGGCTTTTAAAAAAAAAACCCAGCATTCTAGAATATAAAAAGCATCACTGGCATGATTCAGCTGTGATGGTTTGCACCTGTGTGTTGCCGGGCTTGCAAGGGGAGCAAAGAATAGCAACTCTGCGACCTACAAGACATCTTATAAGAGACGATTAAGGCAGAGGTCCAGGAAACTACCTAGTAAATAAAAAGCTAGCAGTAATCAGATGTACACTGGAAAGGGTTGAGCAGTTTACATATCTTGGTAGCGTACTGACACTAAATGGTGGCACAGAGGAATATATAAAATCACGTCTAAGTAAGGCCAGAACCGCTTTTGCCAGAATGAAACCAGTATGGAAGTCCAAAATCTACAATAGGACCACAAAGCTTAAACTCTATAAAAGCATTGTTTTGCCAGTTTTGCTCTACGGATCGGAGTGTTGGAGGATGACCAAAGGAGATACTAACAGGCTGTCAGTTTTCCACCACTCTTGTCTTCGCAGAATCTTGGGAATCTTTTGGCCAGTAAAAATATCCAATAACCAACTACTCCAAGATACAAGACAAGAGGCAATGAATGACATACTCAAAAAGGGAAGATAGAAATGGCTCGGACATGTTATGAGAATGAGACAAGAAATGCCTGCAAGGGTAGCCCTCACTTGGACACCAGAAGGAAAGAGAAAGAAAGGCAGACCACGGACAACATGGAGGCGCATGATGGAAGAGGAACTGGACACCGCATCTCTGACGTGGGGCTCTGCGCTGAAGGTTTTCACGGGACAGGAGAGCATGGAAAGTCCTTTCTGAAGCCCCATGTGTCACTAGACATGACGGGATTAAGTAAGTAAGTAATCAGATGTGCTGGCCTACTTGTAGATGTATAACTGGCACAACGTACAATCGCTCATATCACATACAAATCACAAAGAGTGGTTAACAAGTGGTTGATATAGAACGCTCGAAGAAGAAGAAGCTATGACAGTCTATCTATGATCAATCCGATCTGATACCATCTTACAGTATAACTCCAGATATGGTACTTTAAAGTGAGGTTTCGCCTAGTGGTTACCGGGCCCAAATTTGGGGTGTAAAGAGTAGAACCACTGTTACCTGCCACACATGTCGTAAGAGGCGACTAAGGAGGTTTGGCTGAAATCGGATGCACATGTCCTAAACGTGTAGAAATATATGCGTTTAGGGGCCTACCAAACCAATGTGCAACGTATACACGTTCTTGGCAAAGATCAAACATATCACAAAGAGTGATTAAAATTGGTCGAAGAACGAACGCAAGAAGAAGAAGAAGAAGAAAGTAAGGTTTTCTGTTTGTGAAATCTAACAGTTACCTGTCTAGAAATTTGTGTCCAGTTGGGTAATACACATACACTTTGACAGAAAATCTGATGTGCCTGTCCTACATGCTGTAGGGGCCAAATGGAAATGCAACATACTCAACTTTCTCTGTGCAAACCACATAGATCACAAAGAAGGGTTAACTTGGTTGATAAGAACGAACAACTAAACAACAGAAGCATTTAAGAGTAAATTACTTTGGATGATGCATGGAAACCTACAATTCTAAGGTGCTCAGATCAGATTAGATCTGGAGAAAACCATGGGGAGGCTGCGTACTGAGTAAATGGGTGATACGGAAAAAGACAGATATATACTGCATTATATAAGTTAGGTAAAATAAATGATTAAATAAGAAAAATGACAACATTCGACCTTTCAACTATAGGTCTTTATCAAGAAATCATTTACAAGCACAACATACTAAATGAATTAAAACATAAATCTAAATTAAGTAATAATATGACCTTATTAATCTTAGGACGTCTCGTGAAGGAATAGGGTTGAAAATGTCAGCCCAACTAAACCGTTGAGGTCGGTGTGGGTCAATGAACCTTTGATGTCTTATGGGTAATGTTATTTTGGTAATTCCAAGACTTGCTTAGAAATGGAGGTATACAAGGAGTTTGCATGTAACCAGCAAGCGACAAGAGGACACATGAGAGTACATTTTCTTCTGCATCTGTTTGAGGAGACTGAATACTTATGTTGTGATGGAAGGTTGAGTGTATTATCTAGTTCTTGACTAGCTTGGGACAAACATATAGAAAATACAGAGGGGAAATGCCACTAGAAAACTTGGACTGCTTAGAAAACTGGCATGTATCAACATGGGAGCTAATGAACACACACTCATCCCTTCTGTGGCACCGCTGATCAGACCACAGAACATGTCCTGCAAGACTTCCACTGTATGTCCTCCCTAGAAATGGGAATTCTGGCCTACATCACAACACTACATTCAAAACTACATGGCACCAGAAATGAGCTCCAGACAAACGTCAACTTCATCATAAGAACTTGTCTGATGATATAATTATCAAAGTAGCGATTGCAAAGAAGAAGAAGATTAATACACACTAAAGAAGGGACTTCTCTAGAGTTGATAGTAGCTCGGCTCAGCTGTGAGAGTCTCATGCTCGGTTCGATCCACTGTCGCATTTGTCAGTCCTGGTCTTACTCAGGACGTACAGACTCTGATCAGAGAAATCTGCTGAGAGGATCACTTAAGAATTGAGCACGGCGCCAGTGTAAATTTACAACAACTGCTGCCATTGAAAGATATGAAAAACAATTTAGAAATCAGTTTCAGAGATGAAACGCTAGTTAAGAGAAAACACACTAAAGAAAGTTTCAAATTGAAAATATACATCATAGGTTTGCATCTTAAAAGTCAACAGCGCCAATTTCACACCTACAGACTCTGGACAGAGTGCAAAACCAAGCACTTAAGATTATCACTGGAGCCATGAAATCTACACCAATTGCAGAGATATAAAAAACCATTTGAGTACAGGCGAAGAGAAACAGAAGAGAAACCAAAAGTATGATCCAAATGGAGAAATACACCAGTAGGCCCTTGCATCTAATGAAAGTAAGATTAAATTATCTGGCACTGAAAAGATTAAAACGTAGCAGTTTCAGCGATCGGGAAAGCAACTTAAAAGCCAGTATAAAACCTGCTGCCTTGCAGGTTGTCTGGGGACAGTCAAAGGCAACGGAGAGCAAACCCAGTAAACGCTGGTTGAAATCGAACACGCCGCTGAAGGACAAGCACTAGAGCTCCAAATGGTACTGAAGATATGACGTAAAAATACGTTTTGGCAAAGGCTGTTTATATATCACAATAAGAATGATCAAAATGGCAGAAAAAGAACGATCGAGAGAGAAAAAGCCAGTATCAAGATGACCTATCAATGCACACAGCACAGACAAGTCAGTGATACGTCACAAATTATTACAGCAATTAGTGGTCTTTTCAGCTGGAGAGATATACAGGGTGTTCAAGATAAAAGCAGACCCATTGATAAATCAAAAGTTGCCAGGTACGCAATGCGTTTGTCTGTTTACTATTTAAACCGGTTCTGACTAGCTCGTCACATTTGTTCATCGCCCTTCCCGCACCATAATTACACACCATCACAAAAAGACTCGCTCACTTGACCTATACTACGTTATAATTGAACCTTCTCATTTTCATAAACTTATGCTATATTGGCTTCCTTGACGGGGCTGTTTTTAATCTTGAACACCCTGTAAAAGTGATCAACTACTATGTGCATGATCCAAGTAAACTACTCCAAACTGTCATGGATACATGCTTATACTGGTGAATCTGCAATAGATACAATTAAGAATGGAGGGGTGATATCTTTATTATATATCCCAACCACAACAAGACAAAGTTTGTTCCAAATGGTAAATTCTTTTTAAATTATGAATAGAATATTTATTTTACAAAATAAAAAATAGGTTTCAATTATGACAATGTTTACTGTGCTGAATTAATGGAGTTTTATCCAACCACCTCTTCTATCCACAGGCGCGCTCGACTTCCAATCACCGTCACGAATGGATCGCAATGTAGAAATGTTTCTACAAGTTGAGAAAGCACTGTTTCAGTCAAAGTGTCTGGTTTTACCACAAATCTACATCCGGCCTGATGTAGACAAGCTTCTAGTTCCCAAGTTGCGAGACATCATTAAACGGCATCAGGGAGCCCTAGTAGATGATGCTGAGGCAGCGACACACATTGTCTACACCCTCCCACAGAATCCACCCCCACAAGAAGGTAATTGTTATTGAGATGATCTATGTTGTTAACTGATGTTTGTTTTGTATACTTGGCAGTTTGAACACATTTTTATTTAACTAGAAACTTGTTTGGTTACCTCGATGAGCATTGGGTAATCAGGGGTCTAGATCTCCAGATAATATAGAGAGAAAGCTGACATTACAACTAAACCAGCTTTCAGAACACAACCAAATTATTCTCTAGTGGATACCAGATCACTGTGGCATATCAGGAAAGAAGAGAGCAGACAAGCTGGCTATTGAGGTAACAAAATTCGCCCGAGTGGTTACCGGGCCCAAATTTGGGGTGTAAAGAATAGAACCACTGTTACCTGCCACGCATGTCGTAAGAGGCGACTAAGGAGGTTTGGCTGAAATCGGATGCATGTGTCCTAAGCGTGTAGAAGTCTATGCGTTTAGGGGCCTACCAAACCAATGTGCAACGTATACACATTCTTGGCAAAGATCAAACATATCACAAAGAGTGATTAAAATTGGTTGTAAAGAACAACGCAAAGAAGAAGAAAGTAACAAAATTGAAACAACACAAATACTCAGTGTCACTACCAGAAATGAAGATACATATCAGCAAAATACAAAGAATTATGGAGGCAATAAACCTAAAGCAAACATCACAAGATACCATCAGCAGACTAAAAAGAAAACAGCTTTCACTTTGGAGCAGGACATTGCAGGCTCAACCATCACATGCACAGAATAAACCTGCTCTGAGACTGTGCAGGTTAGACTAACACAGACTCCAGAGCACATCCTGTAATCATGTCCATCATACATACACCAATGAAGCAAACATGGACTCATGAACAGTAGCGTGCAGAGCAAGCTATGTGGAACTAACAAGGAATTGACATGCAGATTCTCTCTATCTCTCTTTCTCTCTCTCTCTCTCTGATCCACATGCAGATTCATGAGGCAAAGCCCATCTCATGGTTTAGTTACTGAAACATAGAGCATACGAAACCGATCGCAAATGAGAAGAAGAGATCTCTAGAAATCTCCACAGTACGATGGTTACTATCAATAACATCCTTAATCCATCTTCTCCATGGTCTTCCTCTTTCTTTGCTGAAATGCCCATTCCATAATGGTCTTCTCAACCTTTGTATCTCTTTATATGTCCAAAATACTTAAATTTTGATTTGTAGCAGCAGCCAGTTTTTTTTATTTTGAGTTCTTTCTATATAAAGCTATGTGTTCTCTTCTGTCCATGATATACAGAGACTTTTCTGTACATATATTCAAAAGCACATGTTTTCCCACCTTGTTAAAAGTCCATGCTTCACACCCATAGTTGCCACTGGGAATGCGATGTTCTTAGTATTGGACTTGTTTTCTATAGTTCCATTCTATAGTGTTTTTAGTTTGTAAGGCCATGTTTGTTCTTCTTTTAATTTCTTTCATCCTTAAAGAACTGCATCAAGAATATTGACTGTAACCGTGTCAACGCTAAATAGCCAGCTAGTTCAGTCAGGAAATGTCTGTTTGTTTGGGGCTGATTTGATATATATTTGATAGAACACTAAATTTTATTGCAACTTTACTCAATCCTGTGAGTCCATAGTTATTTATTGATGAAAAGTGTAAAGAATACTATTCCTTATTGTTGAATTTGGAGAGCCACAGCAGCACGTTGTTAGTGAACTCACTTCTTAGACTAGTGATCCCGGGTTCAATTCAACAGTGGACATGGAATATGTTTCAGACCGTAACAACTCTCAGGTTGACCAGGCCTCAGTTGTGTACCAGTAAAGGCAGCCTATGATATCACCACATCACTCATCATGTGTCGATGGTCAATGAAACATACAGGCCTAATGCCGTATACCTCATATACTTCTAGGTATTAAAAGACTTTTACTTTACTTTTATTCTGAATTTAATTTGTGCCAGAATATAACCTTGTTTTTGCATGTTTGTTGCTTTTAACTGAGTTGTTGTTATCTTACAATACTGAAAGCTTCTTCCTCAAACCTCCAGATTGACCACTTGTTAACTACTCTTGTGATTTGTATGTGATCTGAGCCTAAGAGTGATTGTACATTATGCCAGTTATGCGCCTACAAGTAGACCAGCACATACGATTTCTGCAACATTTTTATTTACTAGGTAGCTTTCCTAGGTCTCTACCTCAGTCGCCCTTAGGACATGCCTTGTAGGTCCAGTGTTACTATTCTTGCTCCTTCGAACCCATCAACCACAGGCTTACTGGAAAGCAAGGCAAATGGAAGTGGGTAGTCTAATTTCTGAGAATTTTAACCTAAGCTCGTTAGCTGTAGGTTATCAGGGACCATAAGTGTAAACAGAAAGCCTCTTCGCACTTGATACTATTTTTCAAAATACTATGTTTGTTGTTATTTCTTTGACTATGATTCTTGCACAAAAATTTTCATCTTGATGTTCCAATAGATGAGTATTTCAGGCCCAACTGAGACGAACCGACTTTATCATCCATTGGTGGTACTTTCCAGACAGGTATGTTAAAAATGTTGTTTTGTAAGTTATAAAAGTTGTACTTCATTGGTACAACAAGATAACTAATTCTAACGTACTGCAACATGCAAACCTGCCTTCCATCATGGTTAGGCTCAGCAGTAGATGACTAAGATGGCTAAGACTTGTGAGAATGGACAATATCCGCATACCACAAGTGTGTGAACTTCGAAGTAAAGAGACACTAAGACAGACCACTGCTCAGAAATAAGAATGTCTGCAAGGCCTCAATGAAGAACTTTCTATCGGTCCCAGCAAATGGGAAAACTGGCTATGACCAAGTATGTGAAAACAACATTACACAGAGGTGCAGAATCTTTTGAAAGAGACTTAGCTGAAAGACAATAGAGACAAGGCAAACTCAGAAGTTGTCACAGTAAAACACTTGCCAATTGACCATCTGTAAGAACGGAAAGCCATATACAGTAGTAATTGTAGTAGTAGTAATATTAGTAGCTTGAATGAATCAATGAACATGAATGTCTGCAAGGAAAAGATAAGGAAGAAAGTTTTAGCTCTACTAGTGTGTATGTTATACTGAATATATTCTATTATCTTCCTATTACTTAGTTACGATTCATGGGTTACTGATGTCAACATAGACTACGACCTTGAACACAACCAGACTCCTGTAGTGTGGGAGGTAAGATCAAATCTTGTATTTGTATTAAATATTCATTCTTCTTTTTGTCATCGTTATGTGGATGATTATACCGTAGGATGTGTTCTTATGATGAAGTTGACTGCTGTTTGGAGCTCATCTTTGATGCAGTGTAGTTTTGAATATTGTGACTTACTGAGGCTTGGTAGGTCGATCATAAGCTTTGACGGATGGTTTAATAAGTTTCAGTGTGAAATATCTTCATTGCGCTCCAGACATATTCATAGGTGCTTGAATCTCCTTTGCAATATCTCCAAAACACCTGTTTTGCCAGGGCTCTCAAGAGGAGCAAAAAATAGTAACACTGACCTACAAGGTATGTCGTAAGGGGTGACTAAGGTAGGGGCCTAGGGATGCTACCCTAGTAAATAAAAAGAGTAGCATAAATCAGATGTGCTGACCTACATGTAGGCGCGTAACTGGCACAATGTACAATTGCTGTTAGGCTCGGATAACATACAAATCGCAAAGAGTGGTTAACAAGTGGTCGATATGGAGCTTTCGAAGAAGAAGAATATCTCCAACAGTGTGCAGCGACATGCCATATCAGTTTGATGTTGATTGATGAGCCTACTCATATACCTGTTGTGTTGTTCTTTTCTGGCCACACCAATCTTCAATGTCATACCAACAAACTACAGCTTTTATTTGGACTTGGCTGTACACACCTGGACATACTGGAGTGCAGGATAACGAGCGTGCAGACTTTCTTGCAAACAATGCCCCAACTCAAACAGGCAGAAGTATGGACAGAGCTGATATCATCAATGTGGTACGCTCTCAGTTATGTGACATGGGCACGTCTCAGACACTGGAACGAGTTCGAGAATTAGGCGTTAAGTGTGGACATGCCAGACAGTGTCGTCTTCATGGTAGAGAGAGAAGATATAGTAATCAACTTCTCATGGGTACGGTGAGCAAATGGACTTTACGATGGCTGCTGCAGCAGAGGACAGAGCATGCATGGGAATGCCCAATGTGCTGTGACGTCGATCGCATAACATAACATAACATACAGCTTTTATAACTTACAAAACAACATTTTTAACATACCTGTCTGGAAAGTACCACCAATGGATGATAAAGCTATGGTCTCGCCTCAGAGTTGGCCTGAAATACTCATCTATTGAAAACATCAAGATGAAAATCTTTGCGTAAGAATCATAGTCAAAGAAATAACAGACACAGTATTTTCAAAATTAGTATTAAGTGGAAAGAGACAACGTTATATGCATGATACTATGGTTTCTAGTGCGCCTTCTAACCTAGTATAGCTGACTTCAGCACCTTTTCAGAGGTAGATAGGGTTCATCGTCTTATTCTAGCTAAAGCGAACACAGTATGTCTATGACGAAACATCTTACGCCATCTCACTCCTTCTTGGTCATCCTCTAAAACAATATTCCCACGATGAACATACATATCCCGCGAGCATAATTTAAAAACAAAAACCAGCACAAAACACAGGAATAGGATGGGATATTCCAAATTCACCGCTTGCATGGCTGAGACACAGTTTCTCGCCTGACAATCTAACTTATTGGTCATACCAGAATTCCCTGGTTGTGACATTCTGTCAATGGCTGACATTTCATACTTCAACCTGAAAACAATATGGAGTGAAAGCTCCAAATTTCTGGGGAGATGCAAATAGAATGACCCATCAGTTTTGTCTCAGATATGGTGATGTGAGAAAAAGTAAATTGACTGGTTCTGTCAGTACTGCTGATGTAAATACATCTGTCATTTGTCCACTGTTTCCACTCTCCTCACAGGAAAATAATACAGTGAATATTCCAAATTCCTTGAGGCAACCAAAACTATGTTTCCTAAAATATTTAAACATTTTCCTAATCTGAAGTCTCATCGCATCATAACAACGGCCCAACATGCTCATGATCTTTGACTCAGATCATAAACAAGTACAAGGAGAGGTTATTTTAGAGCGAACACAAATCAATGCTCGTATGAACAGATGGTGCTCAGTAGTCAGTGTGGAGACTGTTACGGGCTAGGGAGGCTAACCTGAATATTGCCTGCTGAAATTGAGATGTGCATGGTCTACAGATGTAGGCGCAACAAACTCATGCTCTATGGTGCATATCATACACAGATCACTCGATGAATATGCTTTAAAGTATTGAATCTGGAAGTCAGTGCGCAGAATGGGGGAACAGCATTTGGAGATCACATCTCAAGACAATGACTTGGCTGGAACGCAGGGCAATGAACAAGCTGACTTTCTTGCAAACTGTACCCCAACTCAAGCAGGCCGAATTATGGACAGCTGTTGTCATCAATGCCGTGTACACTTATTTATGTGATACAGGCGAGAATTTGGAGTTAAGTTTGGACATGCCAGACAGTATCGTTTTCTTGGTAGAGAGAGAAGATATACTAATCACCTTCTCATGGGTACAGTGTGCAAGGAGACTTTGGGATGGCGTTGCAGCAGAGGATGGAGCACACTGGGAATGCTCAATGTGCCATGACATCGATTGAATAACATAACAGATCACAAGGAGTGGTTTAACAAGTGGTTGATTGAGTGCAAACAAGAACATCATGTGTATCTTTGTAGGGAAGTACTGTAAGCATCATTGACAAGAGACCATACTTTCACAAAGACCTATACTAGTTGCATCTACTGTACCTTCCTCCTTGCATACAACATTCCTCTTTTCTTGAAGTTGACTTTTAGTTTTGCTAACTTTTTTTTAAAGTATTTTTTTTTACTATTGCTCCATAATATATTTGCATATGTTAAATGTATGTATGCTATGTATATATTGTTCTCTCTTCTCTCTCTCTCTCTCTCTCTCTCTCTCCGTGCTGCGAGCATCACCCATCGACCGATGTACCAGATTTCCCCATAAATTCTATTCATGCATCCTAAGCATTGGTGTGTTTTACGTCACATCTTCAGCACCATTTGGAGTTCTGGTGCTTATCCTTCGACGATGTGTCCGGTTTCAGTCATTGTTTACTCGGTTCGCTCTCTGTTCTGTAGCCATCTAGTGTTTTTTACGCTAGCCCCACGCCCAACCTCCTTAATCGCCTCTTACGACATGCGCGGCGGGTAACAGTGGTTCTATTCTTTACACCCCAATTTGGCCCCAGTAACCACTCAGGCGATATATTGTTCAGAAAGCAATGGCAAACTACTGAATGTACAAGTGGTGCCTAGAAAACCGACGACTCTTTTACTGTTGTTGATGGTTATGTCCTGTAAAGGATATGCCAGGATTTTTGTTTTCATGTCTATATTTGATTATTATTATTTTATATTCTTTATTCCATTTCTAGTGTTTCACATTTATTTCATTTTTAGTCACATATTTTCATTTTAGGGTCATTCGAGATTTACTCTCTGACTGTATATGTTCATCATCAAATAGCTTGTCCTGAACAGAACTTTATCACCCCTACAGTCCTTTGGAATTTCTCTCTCTCGTAGGCCAGATGTTCCGCCTCTGCAGCCGTCATGTTCAAACCATCAGTTACACCCTGAATCCATCTTCTCCGTGGTCTTCCTCTTCTTCTCTTTGCTGGTATACTTTCTTCCATGATGGTCTTCTCCGGCCCTTCGTGTCTTTTTACATGTCCAAAATACCTCAATTTTCTCTTTCTTATTTGTAGCATTAGCTGTATATGTTATGTCTACCACGTAGGAAGTTTGAATTTCTTTGCTTCTTTTGTATCCTTTGCTTGATAAAAGGTCCTTAGGTCGAAATGTCTATGTATTTTTGTACTTTGTAAAACTACAGTACTTTGTTTTTAACGTGTTTCACCATTGCTATATATGATTGATTGATAGGACCACTGTCATTGCACTTCTGTGAGTAACCATGTGTGCTCCGATCTCTTTCTTACACGGGAAGATCTCAGCTGCAGTGTACGAACTCTGTAGCACAAATGTAATTTTGAAGATGGTGAAGATATTTTGTAGGAATTTTATTTGTAATATTTTCTAATGAATTTTGCCCAGGCAGAGGCTTTCCAGCCTGCTCTTCTGGATTTTTAACCGCCAAAGATTCTTTTACATGCTAAAATTGAATGCGGGACCTGCGTTTTATCGTCCGATTTCGTTTCGACAAGCGTGGCAGGTAACAGTGGTTCTATTCTTAACACCCCAAATTTGGGCCCCGGTAACCACTCTGGCGACTCTTTCACCTATACTGAGATCAGGGATCTCTGAAAAAATATCTCAATGCCTCCATGAGGGAGCAAACAGAGACGAGATGCGAGACCTAACTTCTACACCACAGAAACCCCCAATTGCTACACAGTTTTACTGCAGTCATCCCTTATATAGATAATACTTTTTCTTACAGTGATTTCAATAAACTGTCATGTGATGTGTCTATGTACTTACAGGTCAGTGCCAGGTGGCTTCTGGATCTGGAAGAGTTCAACGAGTGGATGAATGAGGAAGACTACCTCATTGAGGATGAGTTCAACCATGTAGGTCACGGCAAACAGTGTCACTGATCTGAAACAATGTGTTTTTAATGATAAAAATATGTGTTTGTGTTTAGTAGAACATTTTTGTGTGTTTAGTAGAACCATTTGTGTGCATATGTAGAACCATTTGTGTGTGTAAATGCTTTTTGATGTAGAACATTTGTTGTGATTTTAGTATGTGTAGTAGAACCATTTGTGTGTGTAAATGTTTAGTAGAACATTTGTGTGTGTTTAGTAGAACATTTGTGTGTGTTTAATAGAACATTTGTGTGTGTGTGTGGGTAGAACTTGTGTGTGTTAGAACATTTGTGTGTGTTTAGTAGAACATTTGTGTGTGTGTTATAGAACATTTGTGTGTGTGTTTAGTAGAACATTTGTGTGTGTGTGTTTAGTAGAACATTTGTGTGTGTTTGTAGTCGAATTACCTCAACATGGAACATACAACATACATAGTCTTGGTTAAAGACCTGAAAATCTAACATGGCCTTAGACCTGGACACATAAGTAGTAAAAGAAGATGAATTCCAATTAGTTTTTCTCACAATCATCATACAAGTTTTACATTACAGAGTGATGGCAAAAGTCCAAGAAGAAGATTATTCTTCTTCACCTTCGCCCTAGGAGGCATAGATCCACAACCAAGGCCTTCCAAGCTCACCTAAGGCCATCTTTTCCAGATCTCTCCAATCTCTCCCCATTTACTTTCATTCCATCTCCAACTCCCGTCTTCAGGTGTTCCTGGGTCTTCCCTTACCTCTATTGCCCTTAGGGTTCCATAGGAGAGTCTTTCTCGTAATCCTGTCAGGGGTTTCCTCAGTGTGTGTCCTATCCATCGCCGCCTTCTGTTAGAAGATGAATACGTATTAGTTATTCTCACAACCATTACATGAGTTTTACATTACATTACAGAGTGATGGCAAAAAGTCCAAGAAGAACGGAAAAGTTCGTCTCACAATCGATGATGTAAGTAACACAAACATTGAGTGTAATCTTATGTAGTCTGTAGTTTGTGTACATGTGAAATACGATTCCTATGAAAATTTACCAACAACACTGGAAAGGGCAGTCACCAACCTCAGCATAAGAGAGAAAGTTGAGACAGAACCTTGCTTGAATTACATTGAGAAGCAAAGAATGAAGTGGTTTGGCCACTTAATAAGAATGCAATCAGACTCCATTGTATACAGTCTTCTACAATAGAACATTAGAAACGAAGGCGAGAGGAAGACCACAAAAAATATGGTTAGATGGCATAGCAAAATCCTGTCAAAAAGCAAAAATAGCTATCACCAAAGCCACTAGTTTCTTCTCTTCACTCTTCTTGAACCATAAGGCATCAATAAATTTCCTCCAACCAAATCTGTCTTGAGTGAGCCAGCTTAGTCCATTCCTGGTCTTTCCTGCCTCTTCTCTTTCCCTGTCTACAGTTCGTCTCCATGTCTCTCTAGATCGCCTCCTACCTCTCTTTCCTCCCTGATTCTATTTCACAGCCGCATGTGGGTGTCTGGTCTTATGCGTTCTTATGCTGGAAAAATTTGGCCAGCAATGGCGGAATGCGGGAGGGCCATTCAGAGTCAGGAATGTTTGGTTCTGAACAAGACTTTGCTAGCGCATTTCCGCCATGTTTGGTCGGGTATTTTCCGGTTTTGTTTGCCGAGCTACTGAGTTAGTGCTTGAGCAACGCTGTGAGCTATAAATGTTACATGGAATGCTTTTTGCTGTGTCAGCCGTGCGTTTGTTGTGTGTATTCAGTCATTAAAAATGGCGGACAGCGGTTATGACGAACAAACTCAATCTGCTGTATGCAGTTATATTGCTGGTGCAGAAAGCTGGATTTTGTCATGATTGATGTTCCTTCGACAAGAATTGCAATTCTAGTGATGAACAGTTTTGTGTTGCTACATTAGCGAGGCCATATGTATTTTATGCGGTGCAGGTTGCTTTTGTGGCGGTACACGGCTGTTTCATTCTGGAATTAGTTCACACAGGAAACATTTCACAGTTGTTAGCATTTCGTGTGATTTTCATTGGCACAGGAACGGAGCAATTATGGGGTGACCCGTTGCAGTGAAGTTGGAACCGTACTTATGAACTATGCGTTCTTAATGTATGTCCCAACCACTTCCATCTCCTACGTTTTATTTCCTCGTTGATAGAGTAAGCCACTAGAGTAGCTTAGGACAAAAACATACAACCACAACACTAGGTAAGAGCCCAGTAACAGTGTGACCACAATAGAAGTACATATTAACGTTGTTTGAGAACTAAAAACAAATTTACACCATTTTTTAATATGTGGAAACTGAGTTTTATAATATACCCTATCCTTGGAGAGCAATCAAGATATTTTTCAGAGTTCCTGATCTTACTGTAGGTGAGATCGATTTCCTAGTCCTATCGAAGATGGACGATAAAATGTAGGTACTGTGTTCAAGTTGAATGCATAAAAGAAGAACCCTTGGCAGTTGAAAATCAGTAAGAGCAGGCTGCAAAGCAAAGACAAAATTCAAGCAAAATTACAATTTTTACAAACCTTCTCACCATTTTCAAAGCTACACCGAGGACCCCCGATGCTACAGGGTTCGTGCACTGTCACTGAGATTTTCATGTTTAAGAAAGGGTTTTGAACACATATCTTTATTCACCAAAGTGCAATGGTGATTATCCTATCAATCATTTTACTTTTTTGAAGATACGTGACAGTCCTGATGCAGACAAGAGCAGGCGGCATAAGAAAGGGAACAGCAAAAGAAGAAGGTCACCTACACCTCCACAGGAAAAGAAAAGAAAAAGGTAGGATTTTTATAATAAGGGAGGAACAAACAAATAAAGATTGTTTAGTGGTTGTCGACAGATCATCATCAATTTTCCATTTGGTTCATGACTGCCTATTCATCCAATAAGATAAAGTACTGTAGTTTTACAAAAACAATAACAGTACACAGCAACGTTTCGATCAAAAGGCCTTTATCAAGCCAAGGATACAATAGAAGTCAGACCGAATTGCTTGATAAAGGCACTTTGGTTGAAACGTTGCTGTGTATTGTTTTTGTATTTTGTAAAACTACAGTACTTTGTTTTTACATGTTTCACCATTGCTACATAGTTTTACTGCAGTCTCCCCCTATATCGATAATACTATTCATCCAATATCATCTTCTTCATTAATTCTCAGACTTGTTCTATCCTTCTTTTTTTGTCGTCACACTGTTACTGTGTCATGGTTTTCTATTTTTGTCTTGCGCTGCTTTAGTGGCTTGGATGATAGTTATTTTTGCTGTTTTGACAGGATTCTGCTATGCCATTTAACCATCTTTTTAGTAGTCTTCCTTAGAACCCTACCTGAGTAGGAATCTCTGCAGCACTAAACATAGCATTACACCTCTGGAGGTTTCTGGGTTTTCAAGAAAGCTCCGGTGCTCCCTCCATTGCACTATAGGAAAAAGAGTGAAAATTCATTATTCCTAGGGTTCGAAGAAGAGGAAGACCACTTCCTCTTCTCACCTTCTTTCCTGATGTTCTGTTGTAGAAAACTCTTTATACAGTGGAGTTTCGTTGCATTCTTCTTTTGTTTTGTTCTGCGCTGCTCTAATGGCTTGGGTGATAGTTATTTTTGCTTTTTGACAGGCTTCTGCTATCCATCTAACCATATTTTTTGAGGGTGGTCTTCCTCTCACCTTCTTTCCTGATGTTCTGTTGTAGAAGACTCTGTACACAGTGGAGTTTGGTTGCATTATTAGTATTGGCCAAACCACTTCATTCTTTGTTTTGTTGTGAATTGTTTTATAGAAATTATTTGTTCTAGTGGGTTGGAGACTTTATGTGTGGATTTGGGACTTGTCTTTGTAGTTTCTGTTTTCTTGTTTTGTTTTGGTGACATGATTTGGGAGGGACTGTTGACATGTGAGAGGAGTGCTATTGGTGTAAGAGGTTTTGATGTTGGGTTGAGAGGCAGTTGACAGGTGCGTGAGGCTGTTGATGTGGAGTGAGATGCTGTTGTCGTTCATGTGAGCGGCTGTTGATGTGTGAGTGAGATGCTGATGCCATTCATGTGAGGCTTTGATGTGTGTGAGATGAGATGCTGCTGTCATTTTGTGAGACTTTAATATGTTGGTGGAGATACTGTTGAAGTGGGGTGTGAGAGTCTGTTGGGGTATTAAACTTATCTTCACAGTTTCTTGTTGACACACCTAGTGAATTCCAACTCACCACTATAGTGACTAAATATATGAATAGAACTCACTATACTGAATAAACTACTATTTACTTCTATCATACTCTCACTTCAGTTTTTATATGGATAAAAAAACAGATTTGGTTTATTTCTTATCTACACTTTGTATTTAACTATAACTAAGAGGTTTTGCTCGGCCAGACTTGTTTTCCTTATATAATTTGAGTTCTGCATATATACATTTTAAATCTAACTAACGTTGTGTTTGGATTATGTTCACAGTAGTTATTCTCTTTGTGAATAGTTTTGAGGATTTCAGTTAGCTTTGGTTAAGACAGAATATTATTTTTTATTCTTTCTTGTATCTGAAATAGTTCTGACCATAGAACTTTGATAGATTTCTTAATTAACTGATTAGCTACTGAATTGAAAAACAGGTTGTGGCTGAATTAAATTTAGGTCCCATTTTCCCATCACAGGTGTATGTACAAATTCAGCTGTAGTTTTCTTAATTATTAACAGATTTTTATGCTTAATAAACCATTTTTGTATGTAAATGAATTTTCTTTAAGATAGATCTAAAACAATTGTTTGTACTTTTTTAGTAGTAAAGTTGTAAATGTAAAATTATTATTTACAACAGAAAAGCATTTTTAAAAAATAAACAAAATTACCTGCAAGTTTTGAATTTCCAAAAAATTTATAAGAAAAATAAGAATAATAAGAAAAAATTCCAGAAATAATTTACATTTCTTGTCATCTGTGACCTTATCGCTTGTTGACATGGTAAACAATTTTCTACAGTTCTGTAACTGGGTTGAAAACATAATAAATATGACCACATACAATTTTTTTTTCTACTTTCAACTGATAACAAGTGGTTTGTGAATAAGCTTCCTGACTGTAAATTAAAATCGTGTACCGAAATGAAAAAGGAGAGTGTATTGGCATTATGTCTGGAGTTTTGTTGCGACAATTTCATCCCAAAGAGGTTGTCAGACATAGATCTCTAACTTGATCTGGGGCCCCTGAAAGTTTCGGGCAGATATGTGGTATCAGGGTGTCACTGGATCGAACTTGGGGGGGGAGCACAGTTCACCGCTGCACAATCCCCGCTAGTCATAGGTGCACCATGCTTGCAGGCCTTTATCACTAGCTCTGGTTCTGGGCTATTCACTATGGCCGTGTCACGTCATGTGCATAGGTGTTTTGTGCATCTCCACCCATCCAGCTATTCCCTTCCAACACACAGAGTCCGTCTTCACCATGGGTCCCCTCAAGCAGTGTGACCCTATCTGGCTCAGTGCAATGCCAGTGTCTTATCACCTCTTGTCACAACTGAAAAGGAGAGTGTAAATATAACATTTGCTTAATAGGAAACCAAGTCCCTGTGAGTACGGTTCAATTCCGCGGGCTGGCAGAAAAGCCGCAGGTTCTTCAGATTTACGATGTCCATGGCACCGAGCCGAAGAGCTAAAAAGCTCAAGTGCTTCTGGATCGGGGAAAAAAAATAACTAGGAAACAATCCATGATGCTCACCACGGATTACCACCATGTTCTCATGCAGTAGCAGCTTTAGCACTCCCAGCGGCTTATAGGAGGCAATCAGTTAAATCTCTAGATAATTCTAGTTTAGCTTACATGCTTTTTAAATCTGGCTAGTTATTTAGGTTTGGCTTCAGTGCCATTTAAATCTGGCTAATCTTTATGTGGTATTAAAATCAGATTGTGA
This sequence comes from Arion vulgaris, assembly GCA_020796225.1. NCBI lineage: Eukaryota > Metazoa > Mollusca > Gastropoda > Stylommatophora > Arionidae > Arion > Arion vulgaris. The sequence continues at coordinate 30,570,561 of CM036772.1, forward strand.
TAATGAAGAACACAGTAGGCTTGTGGTATATTTCTCACAGCTGTTTCCGTAACAGCAAGGCAGAACAAGTTCAGGATATGTATGTTGTGCTTTTATTTTGTTTCTTGAGAGAAGAATTAATAGCACCTTCTTAATCTTTCTCATATTACTACTAATCAGTTATCAGTTATATGAGGACTATCATCATAGCACTCCGGACATTCCATAGGTGCTCTGATATTCACCCCAACAAATCCAGCAGAGTCCAGAGGCCCAACACACCAGTTCCATGTTGATTAATCAATCTCTTTGCATATTTGGTATGTCATTCTTTTCAGGCTGCACCAATATTGACACCATCTCTCTCAATCTGGTCAGCGACTGGTATTCACAGTCCTGAAACTCTTCTTTTCGGAAAGACCCTTTCAATGAGTTAAGAATGTCATTTCGATCCATGACAGCTCTCTGTGATATTGTAGCCAAGCTAGCCAATCTATCAGCTCATTCATTACTACTGACTCCTGTGTGCCCAGGGACAAAAATTGTGATTTCTCTGATCACTGTATGTACCAGTACTGCCACCCAATTTTATCTTACCATTACTGTTTCAACTTTACGAATCATACTCATGGAGTCGCTGAGTATGAAAATACGAGAGTAGTTATGAGATGCCAACCATTTCACCACCTCTGTAATCGCCGTAACGTCCATTGTCAAACTACTGGTAGTTGTTAAATAGGCCCCACTGGCCTCTCTTATTATTTTTCCACCTGAGCGTGCTGAAAAAGTCCACGCACAGCATTGTTGGTGAATGACTGAACTGTCAGTGTAAATAACATCTGTATCATTTATGTAGTCATTTAATGTATTACTACTAATGTTACTACTAAACCTTCTCGTCCCAGTTGTTGCTCATCATCAAATAACTTTGCCACACTAATAGTCTTCTAGAATTTCACTCTCTCATAGGCCTGATGTCCTGCCCTTAGGGTTCAGTCTATTCATCTCTGCATACATGCCAGAAATATATCAATCCTGTGTAATTAGTTCTTTACTATATGGCTCAGAAACATGGACAGCCTACTCAAGACACGAGAGGAGACTTAACATCTTTCACCTTCGATGTCTCCGCAAGATTATGAACATCAGGTGGTACGACAAGATTACCAACTCTGACGTACTGCAACCTGCAAATCTGCCTTCCATCATGGGTATGCTTCAGCAGTAGACGACTTAGATGGTTGGAGCATGTGAGAAGAATGGAAACTTGTCGCATACAAAAACAAATGTTGTTCTGTGAACTTTCGGAGGGGAAAAGGCACCAGGGCAGACCACTGCTCAGATATAAAGATGTCTGCAAAGCCTCAATGAAAAACTTTTCTATAGGAAAAGTCCCAGTACATGGGTAAAACTAGCTGAAGACAAGAGTTGTGTGCAAGGCGCAGAATCTTTTGAGAAGAGACTTATGTATGAGCTGAATGACAAGAGAGAAAAGCGAAAACTCAGAAGTTGTCACAGTAAAACACTTGCCAATTGACCGTCTGTAAAGATGAAAAAGGCCATATATATATATATATAATCATGCCAGACCTGGCTTCCCTGTAGCACATTAGTTCAGCCAATCTTCTCTGGAGTTATTTTTTCAGAATCACTTTTAATTTCATATACTAACAGCGTCTGCCCGTATGGTCAGTCTGGTGGAGCATCTGGTAAAATAGATTAGAAAGCAGGTTCCCATTGGGGAGACCCGGTTTCAATCCCCGGTAAGGCCAAGGTGCAGTTTTCTGTCTGGAGCATACAGAAAAATCGCAACACAAACAGTTTTGTGGCAACTGCACTAGCCTCTCTTCTCTCTCTTTGCCTTTTACCCCGATTGGGGCATAGGCCCTCAACCAAGTCTCTCTCTCTCTCTCTCTCTCTCCTGCAACTCCCTCCAACTCTTTATATTGTTGATATCCGCCTCCAAATCTCGTCTCCATGTATTTCTCGGCCTCTCCTTCATTCGCTGTCCCTGCGGGTTCCAGGCAAGGACCCTTCTTGTCTACATTAGCCATTAAATTTCACAGACACATGTCCCTCTGACCTACACTGCCCTAACCTTTGTTAGTCCAATACAATGTTCATAATGAAACGAACATAGTGATAAAATTGTTCATAACATTTCAATTTTTTTTTTCATTGAAGTTTCTGTAACAAATAATAATTCCTCTCGTCACGTTATATATCACATAGGGCCTGCATGCCATTTCTCCATACCGGTCTATCCGGAGCAACTCGCTCAATCTGCTCCATGGAACTGAGACCGATATTTCTTGCCCCTCTCAGCAAAGTTTGTTTCAGGGTCTCCTTAGGTCGCCTCTCTTTCTTGAACCCTTTGCATCCCACTTCAATACCTGCTTTGAAATTCTTTGATCATTTCTTCTCAAGGTGTGTCCAACATATCTCCATGTTCTCCTTCTTATAACAGTTGTTACTAGTGGTTGTTCTGTAACAAAATCATTTTGAATTATAGATTTGGGTTGTTAGTCCTAACCAACTTTCAATAATATGAGTCTAAAGACTTTATTGCACTGGGCGCCTGTGTGGTGCCTAGGCCTGCAAGGAAAGCAAAGAATAGTACCACTGCGACCCACAAGACATGTTGTAAATGCGACTGATGTAGGACCTAGGGAAGCTACCCTAGTAAATAAAAAGCATAGCAGAAATCGGATGTGCTGGCCTACCTGTAGGCGCATAACTGGCATAGCGTACAATCGCTCTTAGGCTCAGATCACATACAAATCACAAAGAGTGGTTGATATGGAGCTTTGTAGAAGACTTTATTGCACCAGGTTTTCCCATTTGGTTTGTCTCTATTGGCAGAAATAGCACACCACCTGCAGAGAGTTGCACAACACACAAACTCCGTAGCTCCAGCAACAATTCTAGGGCTCTCATGAGAAAATTGAACATGTAGCTAGGTCCAGTCTCGAGCCCACAACCTTCAAAGCGACAGGCAAACATCTTAACCACTTCGCCATTAAGACCTCCTTCAATATAACCTGAGAGAAATATTTGTCTGTGTGTTGCCGGGGCTCATAAGGGGAGCAATGAATAGTACCACTGTGACCTACAAGGAATGTCATAAAAGATGACTGAGGTAGGGGCCTAGGGAAACTACCTTATTAAATAAAAAGTGTCACAGAAATAGGATGGGCTGGCCTACTTGTAGGCGCATAACTGACACAATCGCTCTTAGCCTCGGATCACATAACAATCACAAAGAGTGATCTGTGGATCATTCAAGAAGAAGGTGGGGCGTATTAGCATAATGCTTAATCGTTCACCTGTTGACTCTGACACGAGGTTTGTGGTTTCAATCCCACACCCAACGTTTCGCGCTTGAGAAAAGGAATTGGCTATCATACCTCCTGTACACTAGGGCCTAGAAATTCGAAGTGACTTCATACCTAAGGTCTGAAAGGATACAGGAAATTTTATGTAAAAGTTATATGAGTGTGAGGTAACCAGTTCTTGGATCCGTTTTCAGACACTGTCTCCAGTTAGACCTGTCCCTGGGGAGCTTCTTCCAGCATTTTGTATTGAGGTCAAGTGCCTTCAAGTCATGCGTCTTTGAAAAAAGAGGTCATTCCCACCGTTCTTTTACCAGAAGCCAGCTTGCTTGTATAAAATATCCTTAGGTATACAGCCGTCATCCATCCCGTTCAGGTGACCCAGCCATCTTAGACGGTGTTGACAGATAATAGTAACTATGCTAGGAATCCCAGCATATTCCATGACCGAATTATTTGTTGCTCTCACTTTTGGAGATCTTGAGTATATGTTGTGTGATTTTTAAATTCCTATAGATGTGATCCATCAATCAACAGTGGTCAGTTTAGACCCATCTATCTGCAGTGGTCAGTTTGAACCCATCTATCTCCAGTGGTCAGTCTGAAATAAAAACATAATTGTTTCCTTGAAATCTCATTTGATGTTGTTTCATTATCAGTTCCAGGGCTGCTGCTATTGGAGCCTCCAAGAAGCGCAGGTGGGAGGAGGATGAAGAGGATAGCACGAAAGACATGGATGACCCGCCTCCAGAAACGAACATACAGGAGGTTCATAATCCAAAACAAGGTGAGTAAATTTTAGAACAGAATTCAGACTTGGATAACCTGTGTCCTAAATATGACCTGTGCCCATTACCACTATCTAGATAGAGCAAGGCAGTTCATATTGTTTCAACTCAGAACTACACAATAAGACTGAACAGTCACCTACACAAAGACTGGTTCCATCACCCGCATGTGGACAGACAACTGAACACATTCAGAAAGATTGTCAACTGACAAATCAACTGCGGAAAGAACAACTGGCCAACAGAGACACAACATACATTCAGAGAACTGGACTCATTGTGTAGACATTGAATAACAGCGAACGAGAAGAAGACTGATATGACTGATAGTTGAGCTCTCACCCAGAGCACACTCTTGCATATGTTTGTTTGTGTTTGTTCTTATCGACCAGTTTAACCACTCCTTGGAATGTTTTTGTCAATAACAACTAAACATTGCACTTCGGTTCATAGACTTCTACACATGTAGGACAAACGTACTTAACATTTTTAGCCTGTGGAAATGCTGGAATTTGTCTTCCCTGACAATCCCTTACATTTTCTGCCTTTTTTGCATCTTATGTTCAGCGCTTCTTCTTCTTCACTCTTTAGGACATCCCCTTTTCAATTTTTCCCTGCAGGTTCCACTCAATTGCTTGTCTAGTGACACTTGACTGTGTCTTCCATAGGGTATGTCCGACCCACCACCATTTTCTCCTCTTAACCTGAGTCATCATTAGTTCTTGTCCTGTCTCCACAGGTCTGTGTTTGCAACTTTGTCATACCAAAGTCTATCTACATGACATTGTGCCAAATGATAAGAGCTCAATTATCACTGGATCATTAAAGAAGAAGAGACATTTCATGTTGATTCATATCTGTCTCTCATGAGGAGAAAAATGTTACTATGTGATTTTCTGGTTTTTTTTTAGGTTTAACATCTCGAGGAAATAGAGATGAGTTTACACCAATCAAAGGAGGAACCATCATGGATCTCGATGAGGAACAAGTTGATAAGGTTAGTCTTTGTCAACATTTGGTTGTATGGGAACAAGTTGATAAGATTAACCCTTGTCTATTGACATTTGATTGCATGCAAGTTGAGAAAGTTACCTATGGAATGAACAATCTCACCATACTCCAGATAACAGAAACATAAGAATGCATTAAGTTCTCTAACACAGGCTTACTGTAATGAGTCTAACTGCAGTTGTAGTAACATGATTTTAAGTGATTGAATGCCATTGAGTCATTACTATGTGTTGATTCCTCCCCATCAATAACGGCTGACACATTCCGTTTCTGGGAACTTTTTTTGGAGTTTGTTCTCTAGACAGTTGCAGTCCCCTGCTGATAAATCTATCTTCCCAGGTTTTTCAGTAGTAGTTCTACTCTAGGTGACTTTTGCTAACACAGGCTTTTGTGCAGGGCGTGCTCCCTGAACACTATAGTTGAATCCACATATACTTGGGGAAAGTGTCATAGAAGTAGTAGACAAGACAAGTAAAAACAAATAATGTTCTACACAATGGAGAGGACGGCTGTTATTTAACTCATAGCTGGGGGGTGGGTTGGTTGCAGCCAGAGCTTTTACCACTCGCTGGTGGGTTCTGTGCTGTCACCTTATTGGGCCTCAACCTGCTTCCTGTCCTTTGGTCTGATCTTTCACCTTCAGTCTGTTTGTCTTGGTTGGACCTGGCGCAAGTTAGACTCCCGTCGACATAGCCTGAAAGATCATCAAGACACACAAACCCCAACCACGAAAGATAGGATAATGTGGAGAAAAGCGATTGAATAAGAAGATGACTAGAGATGATTAGCTGATAGGACATACATTGAGAAGACCGACAAGGAAACATTGCAAGACAGACACTCTTTTGGAACCCGCAGGGAAAGAGTAGTAGGGGAAGGCCTAGACAGACCTGGAGAAGATAACCGGAGGCTGATATTCTTCTTTGCGTTCATTCTTTATAACCAATTTTAATCACTTTTTGTGATGTTTCATCTTTGCCAAGAACGTGTATACGTTGCACATTGGTTTGGTAGGCTCCTAAACGTATAGACTTCTACACATTTAGGACATGTGCATCCGATTTCAGCCAAACCTCCTTAGTCGTCTCTTACAACATGTGTGGGAGGTAACAGTGGTTCTATTCTTTACACCCCAAATTTGGACCCTGGTAACCACTCGAGCAAGGCTGATATTAAAAGGATAGGTAAAACATGGAAAGAATTAGAAGGGATGGCAGGAGAGAGGTGGAGCTGGAAGAAGTTTGTTGAAGACCTGTGCTCCATTGAGAGTTTAAGAAGATGATGATTAGCTGTCTTTATTAATCGCTTGTAAAATCTGTGTTACCTAAATACAACTTGTTTAAATAAATGAACATTACCGGGTCACCTTGCTGATTTCAGGTCGATCATGTCAAACCAGAGGGAGTACCCAGTACCGTGGCAGAGGATGTAGAGAAGAAAGATTCCGGGGAGGTGGGTGATGACACACTCACTGAACAGACACACCACATCATTGTACCAAGTTACTCTGCCTGGTTTGATTACAATGGTACCCATGCAATAGAAAGGCGGGCTCTGCCAGAGTTTTTTAATGGAAAGAACAAGTCCAAGACTCCTGAGATGTAAGCATATTTTCTATTGTTTTCTGATGTCAGATTATGTGGTAGATGTGTTACAATTTGTAAGCATACATTGGCTGAAAAAACACCTACACAGGCTACGATTGTCCCCATCCCCTCTGTGGCACTGCTGATCAAACCACAGAACATGTCCTGCAAGACTGTTCCCTGTATGTCCTCCCTAGAAAGGAATGCTGGCCCTAGTAATGGTATAATCATCAAAATAGCGATCACAAAGAAGTAACATACATTTTAAACTTCATTATAGTAAAGTAAAGAACCCATACCTCGAGGTATATTGGATAATACAATGGATACAAAGAAAAGGCAGGTCGCGCAAAAGGTGGACCTCAGAGATAATAGAGGAGATGAAAGATACCGTCTATGAAGCGCACACAAAAGCCAGTTCAAGAAATCTCTTCTTATCCTGATGCTGTGAGGTAAAACAGGGTTGGAAAAAAAGAAAAGTATTAGGCCTATATTCTTCATTGACTTTTGGCACATGATGAGTGATGTGGTCAATATCATGCCGGCCACCTTTACTTCCCAGTGATTTTCCTGGTACCAAATTAAGGCTGGTTTGACCTGAGTCACTACCACGCCCACTAGAATTGAAACCGGACCACCAGCCTAAAAAACGAGTTCACTATCAACTACGCCCACTCTGGTTTTCTCATTACATGTAAGCATGCATTTTAAAGTTCATTACATGTAAGCATACATTTTAAAGAGAGCTGCAGTAGAGTAGTTGTTAGTGTACTCACTTCTTAGGCTAGTGGTCGGGTTCAATCCACAGTGGCGTGGAATATTTTCAGACCGTAACAGCTCTCAGGTCGACCCAGCCTCAATTGGATACCAAGAAACACAATGGGAAGTAAAGGTGGCCGGCGTGGTGTTGACCACATCACCCATCGCGTACAGACGGTCAATGAAAAATACAGGCCTAACACCGTATTGAGAGCCGCGGTAGTGTAGTTGTTAGTGAACTCGCTTCTCAAGGCTGGTGGTCTGGGTTCAACTCCCGCAGTGTGCGTGGAAATTTTCCCAACCGCGACGGCTCTCAGGTCGACCAGCCTCAACTGGGTACCAGACATGCTCTGGGAAAGTAAAGGCGGCGGCGTGATGCTGACCACATCACCCATCGTGTGCCGACGGTCAATGAAAATACAGGCCTAACACTGTATTGACCCATTTACCACGAGGTATGAAAGGGTTCCTTTACTTTTTTACTTTATTAACACCGTATTACCCAACATACCTCCAGGTAGAAAAAGATTACTTTACATTTAAAAAAAAAACATTTTAAAACTTATACATGTAAACATAGTAATAGTAGTCCATCGTAAGTGATAATAAAAGCCTCAGATATGTGCTGCTGCACCTCTCTAGTTTGTGGATCCTTGAATACAATACCCTACCACAGGTGGGACATACATGATGATGGTTAGACATGTGGGTGTTCTGTTTTCTCTCACAGCTTGCTTTCTCTGCGTCTCAACAGCACTACGATTCTCAGCTATACGAGTTCCTTTTATGTTGGTACAGCACCATATTAGGCAGTCTTGCGCAAGGATTCCCAGCACATGGTGTCTATATCAAAGCACTTTAGAGACACTTTAATAGTGTCTTTAAAGCGTTTTTCTGTTCACCAACTGATCGTCTGCCTCCTACAAGCTCGCCATACATTAACTGTTTTGTGATGCGTTTATCAGGCATCCTAACAACGTGACTGGCCTATCTCACTTGGTCCTTCTGCAACAGGATGTTGACGCTTGGGATCTAGACTCATATGAGGACTTCCGTATCTGGAATTTTGTGTAAGCATATTAGTTCTGCAATAATGTAGTGGTTAGCGTAGACTTTTCTCAGGTTAGAAAACCCCAGTTGGGGTAGGATTTCTTTGGACCGCAGCGACTCTCAAGTCGTCTCAGCCTCAGTTCAATAATGTAAAAAATATTGTCATGGCTGGCGGCATGATGTTGACGACATCATCCATCATGTTTGGTTGGTCAAAGAAAAAAATTACAGATCTGATTTTGTATTCACCATTTTGCCATATGTTATGAACAACACAATACTTTCTTGATGTCTGCATGCAGTGAACAATTTTGAATTTGGTGTGCAAGTGGTGTTGCCTGTTCTGAGCCAAAGTAGGACAACTCAGTCTCTTCTGAATTTTACTTCCTTTTTCCTCTTATCCTGTTTTGCCTCACAGCATCAGGATAAGAGACATTCCTAGAACAGGCTTTTGTTTGTGCTTCATAAACAGTGTTTTTTTACCATCTCTGAGGTGCACCTTTTGCATGGCCTGCCTTTTTGCTTTGTATTCACTGTATCAGAGTAACATTGCTCTTTGAGGCACTGTTCATAATCTACTTATGTAACTGAACCATTTAATTGACTGTTTCTTGATGAAGTTCATATTGATCTCATACCCACTTTTTCAGTTTTTAAATTTCTAAACCAGTCTCTTCTTGATATTCCCATCATTCTGCGTAGACAGTTCATCTCTGTTGTGACTAGTTTGCTTCTATCGTTTGTTGTCAGTTTCCATGTTTGGCGTACTCTTCTGAATAGCTGGTAATTTCTATTCTCTGCTTTTATTCTGGGTGGGGTTTTTCCACTTTGTATTGTATTAATCTTTGATGGTAGTTTTAGTTTTCTTGTAGATGGCTAGATAGTCTTCTTTTGGCAATTTCTCTCCCTTTTGTCTCAACTATTCGCCTGTGTGTTCCCGGGGTCATCAAGGAAAACAAAGAATAGTACCACGGCGACATGTGAGAGGTGACGGATATAGGACCTAGAGAAACTACGCTAGTAAATAAAAATCATTGTGGAAATTGGATGTGCTGGCCTACTTGTAGGCGCATAACTTGCACAACCTACAATCGCTCTTATGTTCAGATCACATAAAAATCACAAAAAGTGGTTTAACAAGTGGTAGATATGGAGCATTCAAAGAAGAAGATGATGACTTATAAATGTCAGCATAAGAAAGAAAGTTGGCACAGAATCTTGATTTATTTACATTGAGAAACAAAGAATGAAGTGGTTCGGTCACTTAATAAGAATGCAACCAATTTCCACTGTATAGAGTCTTCTACAACAGAACATCAGGAATGAAGGTGAGAGGAAGGAAGACCACGAAAAATATGGTTACATGGCATAGCAGAATCCTGTCAAAAAGCAAAAATAACTATCACCCAAGCCACTAGAGCAGCTCAAGACAAAAACAGTAAACCACAAGACTGGGAAACAACCTGGTAGCAGTGTGACAACACCAAACAGAAGTGTTGTAATATTTACATTTGATTCCACTTCTTATTGCAGTTATGTAGCATACAGAAACTTCATGATTGATACTTACCGACTGAATCCTACTGAGTACTTGACTTCCACTGCAGTGAGAAGGAACCTGGCTGGGGATGTATGTTGTATCATGAGGTATGTTCATTACAGTTACTTTATTAGGAAATCTGTTTTTATATTTACATGACAGTATTTCTCTTTATCTCACTCTCTCTCATATTCCTTTCTGAGTATAAGGCTGCAGTTTGTCACCAACATTCGATCACAGTATCAATAGAGAAATTCTGTTCATGAAATAGTTTGTTCTGAGCAGAACTTTGCCACCTAACAGTCCTTCGAATTTCTCTCTCATCTCTCTCAAATGTCGAACCTCTGCAGCCTTCTTACTCAAATCATTAGTTACATCCTAAATCCATCTTCTCCATGGTCTTCCTCTTCTCCTTTTTGCAGGGATTCCTCCTTCCATGATGGTCTTCTTCAACTTTTTGTGTCTTATATGTGTCCATAATACATCAATTTTCTCCATTCATATTTGTAGCATCAGCCAGTTTTATTTTGAGTTCTTACTGGATAGATCTATTTGTTCTCTTCTCTGTCCTTGATGTATGGAGGAGTCTTCTGATATATTCGAAAGCACATATATGTTTTTCCACTACCTTGTTAAATGTCCATGCCTCACATCCATATGTTATAACTATGATGCAGAAATCCAGGCAACTGAGAAACTGTTGAACCACAAGCTTGATTTATTTATTGAAAAATACAACCTGTTGTATTTTTGAAATTTTTTTCCGATTCAGAAGCACTTGAGCTGAAAGCTCTTCGGCTTGGTGTCATGGTCATCGTAACCCTTCGGTTCGGTGCCACAAACACCGTAAATCTGGGGAACCTGTAGCTTTCCTGCCAGTCCGCGGAGTTGAACCTGCACTTACAGAGGACTAGTCACCCGTAGTCCAACGCGCTACGAACACGCTGGGCACGCGGGCTAGTATTTTTGACATAAAAATCAATACTCCGGCACTCTAGTTCAGAAAATGTCCATGTCTACAGGCCCTACTGTCTGAATTGTGGAACCAGTGCAAGGTTGTCTTGCAGTATATAACCAACTGGAAAAGGAAGTTTCTGCAAGAGAGTAACTGGATGTACCAGTTACCTATTAAATAATAAGTTAATCACAATCAGAAAGCCACCAATACTAACACAGAACAGTACCAAAGTGCCAGTGTGGCCTACGTAACAACCACAAGTAGTTTGACAATGGAGGTTCGGACGTTACGGAGGCAGTGAAATGGTTGGCATCTCACAACTATTCTCGTGTTTTCATACTCAGTGATTCTTTTCTTCTTCTTTGCATTCTCACTAGATTGGGATTTTGGATTATCTAATAAAGGCAGCCGCCTGCCTCAGATTATCAGCCACGCCATACAGTTTGTCTTGGACGCTAGTGTAAGTGGGCCACCTTTTCCTTCTCTAGTCTGCATACTGGGGGCAGTTCTGTAGGATATAATTCATATGATTTCTGCTTCCCGTTTGTGCCGACCTCTTCCAGCAGTAAGTTTTGGCCACCCTTGTTATGGTAGGTCTGACATTCTTACTGCTTGGCTAAATCTCCGAGGCAGATTGGCTTCCGTAGAATCCGTTATCCCATTCCTCATTGTGAGGGGTCGTTGCACTATGTTATGCAACTTACATCTGGTGCATCTGTTTTCTGCAAGCGTTTGTTTCGGGTTAGCATTCCCTAGCGGACACGTGCATCAGCATTCCCTAGCGGACACGTGCATCCGATTTCAGCCAAACCTCCTTAGTCGCCTTGCGACATGCGTGGCAGGTAACAGTGGTTCTATTCTTTACACCCCAAATTTTGGCCCCAGTAACCACTCGGGCGTCTCAGTGATTCCATGAGCATGATTCGTAAAGTCGAATCAGGAATGGTGAGACGAAACTGGATGGTGGTACTAGTACAGACAATGATCACCATTTTTGTCCCTGGGCACACATGAGTTAGGGGTAATGAACGAGCTGATAGATTGGCTGGCTTGGCTACAATATCGGAGGGAGCTGCCATGAATCGAAATGACATTCTTCATGCATTGAGGGTCTTTCCGAACAGAAGAGTTTCAGGGTTGTGAATCCCACTCGCTGAGCAGATTGAGAGAAATGGGTGTCAATATTGGTGCAGCCCGAAAAGAACAACATACCAAATATGCAAACAGATTCATTAATCATCGAACTGGTGTGTTAGGTCTATGCTTGAATTTATACCGGGCGAAATGTAACAAAAAGTTGTGATCAGATACATTTTTAATTTCTGTTTTGAGAAACTTGTACTCAGTTATGAAATGTATATTTTTGTTGGTAGGGTTCATGCATTTCTGGAACAGTGGGGCTTGATCAACTATCAAGTTGATGCAGACACTCATCCATCTTCAATGGGACCTCCTTCAACATCACACTTTCACATCCTGGCAGATACCCCATCTGGTATTGCCTCAATCAACCCTCCGAAGGTCAACCAGGTAATGAATTGTACAGTTTAAATTCTTTATACATATACATAGTGTGCGTGAATTCACTACCAATGACACTGCGGAAATGAGTACTCCATTGCTATATAATACCAATACTTATGTATGGCAGTGAATTATGGACAATGAACAAGCAGTCAATAAGATCGCTGAAAGCCACAGAGATGTTGTTTTACAAAAGAATGCTGAAGCTTCCATGGACAGCGAAGAAAAGCAATGAGGTTTTAAAACAAGCCTGCACACCTTACAAAAAACCCAAAGAAACCTTATCAAAAGAATAAGAATCTGAAGGTTCTTTGGGCAATAATACGAAGGAGGTTTAGAACATTTGGTGACTACAGGTAAAATTCAGGGAAGGAGAGATCGTGGAAGGCAGAGGGAGAAGATGTTGGATGATCTGACATTGTCGTTTGACAAAATATTGACATCAGAACTGATCAACTACACTGGGGAGAGAGAGATAGAGTTGTGGAGAGACATGATCACCGGCAGGGATGGCACGTGATTGATATACATAAATGAGAAATACAACACCCAGACCATATAAAAACATTTACACTACCATCTCAGTAAAGAGGCATAATGACCTTCAGACTGTACAAGTTACTATAGACTTAGATATCGCCAGTGTGTTGCCGGGTCCGCAAGGAGCAAAGAATAGTAACACTGCGACCTACAAGGCATGTCATAAGAGGTAACTGAGGTAGGATCTAGGAAACTACCTAGTAAGTAAAAGCGTTGCAGAAATTGGATATGCTGGCCTACTTGTTGGCGCATAACTGGCGCAGCGTACAATCGCTCTTAGGCTGAGATCACATAACAATCACATTGAGTGGTTAACAAGTGGTCATTATCTAGCGTTCGAAGAAGAAAAGGATTAAGACCGTTTGAGGATGTGTTACTTCCTGCATATCATCACATCATGCCCCCTGATAGATTATCTTGATCCCCGATTGAGGAATTCGAAATCCAACATTGAACAAGTAGGACTGGGGCATCTGTATAGTAGAATTAGGAATGCGTCAGGCTGGCAAGCCACAGGAGCCATCAGCTTACATACCTTTTGATATCTGTTAGAGCAGACTGAGTACCAATGGGTCTGCTTGTAGTTCTGTGAGGTGAATTAAATAACAGTATAACATCCAAGTACACACTACTCAAGCAATATATATATGGCCTTTTTCATCTTTACAGACGATCAATTGACAAGTACTTTACTGTGACAATTTCTGAGTTTGCGCTTGTCTCTTTTGCCTCTTAGCTCATCCATAAGTCTCTTGTGAATGTTGCTTTTCATGTTGTGTCCGACCCAAAAACAAGGATGAAGTGTCCTCTCCATTTATGTCTAGCCTGGGCAGCTGATATGAGGAATGTGCCATGCCCATTTTGCACAAACCCTTCTCTATCCTACTGTTTCATCCAAAGACAAAGTACATACCTTTGGAATCAAGCAGCGGATACCAGAAGATGGAATGGAACACACACATAACCATCAATTGCCTTAGGGTCCCTCCCTCCAAATTTGTGGTCTAGTTTTACTCTTACAGCCATCTGCATAACTGTGCTGACCCACAAGCTAGTGATTTTTTATCAGGGTTTACTCCCCTAGTATTTAGCTCTTCCGAGCCTCCCTCTACAAAGCAGAAGGTTTAACAGATGCAGATTGTACCCTCTGCTGTCATACGGTAGCAAATGAAGCATCTTATCTAACCTCTCAAGCACTATATACATTTGTTATCTGTATATTAATGATTTTCTCTGACTTCCAGCCATCTGCTGCTCAAGAGATCTGTGACTTCCCTGACAAGAAGGACAAGGATAAAGAAGTGGAGGAAAAGAAAGATTTTGCCGGTGCAGGTCTTAAGATGGACATTTATACCAAGAAAGCTTTAAAGGTAAATTCAACATATAATTTCTCCTTTTTCGGGACTTAAGGTGTAGTCTTTACAACTAGTACAATCCTTTTACAATACTTGTAGTGGGCGGTGGTGGCAAAGTCGATAGCAAGTTTCGACAGTAACCACTTGCAGCGCTAATTCTGGGGTTCTATACCAACTTGAATCTGACAAATTTTTCGATGTGCGTGTGGTTGGACTATAGGTTTTCTATTCCTTTACTTGGGGAACTAAATTATAACTGTAAAGGTGGAGTACGGCTCATCTGAGTGGCGAGTGACTCTGATTATAAGGAAAGCAAGCTTCACCCAAAAATCAGATCTACCTTATTAGGCACCATGACTATGCTAAATTCCTAGCGGGTGACAGGGAAAAAAGTACTTGGAACCTTTACAACTAGTACTATCCTTCTTTAGTACGTGGAGTACTTTTATTAATGTTTTTAACAAATGAAATACTGATGTAAACACATTTAGCAATTTTTTTTAATTTGTAAAAAAAAATTTCATGTTGATCCAAACACTGACTAATTTTCTGTAATGGAATGTTAATCTGAACACATTTAGTAATGTTCTTTCATTGAATGTTAATGCAGACGACGTTGTGATTTACACGGATGGATCGGTAGGTCGTCACGAAAAGTCTGCATGGGCCTTCTCTGCAAGCTCATGTGGCAGAATGGTCAAGGAAGACAGTGGTGCATTTAGTATGACAACAAGCAGCATGACAATGGAGGTACTGGCTGTGACCAATGCACTACTCTGGCTAGAGTCACAAAACTACACTCATGCATGCTTTGAGTGACTTATTGAGTATGATCCGAAAGGTGGAGGCCGGTTCGGTGCGCAGGCAATGGACTGAATCACTGCAGGCATCAACAATTTGCAGAATTATATTTGTCTTTGTTCTGGGTCACATGGGTGTCATTGGCAATGAGAGAGCAGACAGACTGGCTGGCTCTGCCGCTATATCAGAGGGCCAGCCAATGGACAGAGCTGACATCGTGAACGCCCTCATAGAGCGTGGCCGCAGAGAAGACCTTCATCTAAACCAATCCACGTCAACTACTAGATTGCGAGAACTGGGTTTGAAGATTGGTGTGGCAAGAAAAGAACGGTACAACAGGTATACGAGTCGGCTCATCAATCAAAATAGAACTGGTAAGGTCAGTTGCTGGACGCTGTTGGAGATATTGCGAAGGAGATCGGAGCACCTATGGACATGTCCGAGTGCAATGAAGATATTCCAAACTGAAACTAATGTTAATATTTAGTAATGTCCTTTCATTGAATGTTAATCTGAACACATTTAGTACATTGTTTTCATTGAATGTTGCTCTGAAAACTTTGAGTAATTGTCTTTTTGTTAATGTTAACATTTCTATGCTCTCTAAGGATAAGAACCCATCCATGCGCAGTCGGGAATGGACAGACCAGGAGACCTTGCTGCTCTTGGAGGCACTTGAGCTGTACAAGGATGATTGGAACAAAGTTTGTGAACATGTTGGAAGCAGAACTCAGGATGAGTGCATTCTGCATTTCTTACGTTTGCCAATTGAAGATCCTTTTCTGGAGGAAGATGAGGGTCATCTGGGTTAGTATTCCATATTCTTTGGTTCAGTAGATATTGTTTATCATTTTGTATAGTTGTCTGTGTTGCCTGGGCTGCTAAGGAGCAAGAATAGTAACACTACGGCATACAAGGCATGTCATAAGAGGCAACTGAGATAAGAGCCTAGAGAAACTACCTAGTAAATACAAAGTGTACAGAAATCGATGTGCTGGCCTACTTTAAGCACATAACTGGTACAATGTACATCTTTCAGCTCAGATCACATACAAATCACACAGAGTGGTTTAACAAGCGCTTATGGGGCTTTAAGAAGATTATGTATAGGATCATATTTTGTCAGCAGCTTTTGTTTTCTGGAAGCTAATTTAACCAAAATGTGGCACTGGAAGTGAGGAGGAAGATAGTCCTGCATGTTGTAATTAATGGAGATCTCGTAGCGAGCTAGGTGCTTGCCTCTCGTGCCAAAGGTAACCGTTTCGCTCCCTCTGGAGCCATCAGGATAATTTTCCAGAGATTCATGGTCTCACTGTAGGTGAGATCGAGTTCCAAGTCCTATTGGGGACAGACGATAAAACATAGGTCCCATGTTCAATTTGAGCACGTAAAAGAACCCATGTCAGTTCAAAATTGAGAAGAGCAGGTGCGAAAGTCAGCAACCCTGGCAGAATTTATCAGAAAAAGATTAAATATAAAATTCCTACAAAATATCTTCAAAATTACATCGAGGACTCTCGCTGGTACTATGGAGCTCATGCACTGCAACTGAGATCTTTCTATGTAAGAAAGAGATTGGAGAGATTGGTTACTCACAGAAGTGCAATAATGATGGTTCAATCAATCAATCAATCACTTTACATAGTCTGTGAGTATCTCAATGTAGGTGAGGTTGAGTTTCTAGTTCTGTCATAGACAAACGATAAAATGGGTCCTGTGTTCACGTTCAAAACATTTTAAAAAACCTTTAAAAGATGATGCAAGTGATGACGATGTTGTTGGTTATACCGATGGGTCTGTGCATTGTGATAAGTCAGGCTGGGATTTTCTGGCCAGCGTGCATGATAGGGTCGTTGCAGAGCAAAGTGGAACATGCATGACAACTACTTCCAGTATGAAGATGGAGGTTGAGGCTGTTACTACTGTCCTCCATTAGCTCTCTGTGACTCCGTTTACTGAGGCTGTTGTTGTATCAGTCGATGCTTCAAAAGATCCAGAATGGCAGGTTGCGGTATGAGTGGATGTAGTCTATAAAAGTTTCCAATTTCCAGAAGCTCACATAGATTTACTGTCCTGGACATGCAGGTGTTTGCGACAACGAGAAAGTGGACAGACTTGGATCAACAGCATCAATTGTAGGTTAGGATGGATAAGGGGATGTACTTCCATCTCTTGACGGCGTACTGTTGGATTAGGACACTAAAATTGATTTTCAATCTATCCAACGATTTAATGAGATTAAAGTTAAACACAGTGTACAAGTAGAACTGTGAGGGGCAGAAGAGAAGTTTGTTTAACCAGCGAGCCACAGGAACCATTAGTATGCTTAACCATTTACATTGATTGGGCAAGACTGATTGCCTGGTCTGCTCGGAATGCTATGATGTCAATTCAATGACCAACAACCAATAAAAAAGACCATTGGCAGTGTAAAATCAATAACAGTAGGCTGGAAAGTTGCTGCCTAGACAAAAAATAAGTCCATTAATAACAATTTAACTAAAATTCCTCCAAATTTTCGTCATCCTCTAAATTACATCGCTGACCATTGTCAGTGCTTCAGAGCTCATTTGGATCAAATGGACATTTTAAAATCCCTTGTCAGATGTAGCTTCATTTTCAGATTGTTTCATCTGCATTTTCTTTTAATTTGCAGGTCCACTTGTGTATCAGCCAATTCCATTCTCAAAGACTGGGAACCCAATCATGTCAACTGTGGCATTCCTAGCTTCGGTGGTGGACCCAAGGGTGGCACGCAGCAGCTAAGGCTGCTTTAGGTAGGATGAAGATGGTGTGGTGATGTTTGTTCATTTTGTTGGGAGTATTCCTTTTTAATTCGATTAGGTCAACTTTTGATCTTAATTTTTTCTTTCTTACTTTACATGGCGAAACATGTAATAAAACCAAATTACAGTAGTTTTACAAAGTACAAAAACATATACAGTGACGTTTCAACCAAAGATGCCTTTATCAAGCAAAGGATACAACAGAAGTACAGCAATTCACAATCGGATGTAATGTCTGTGAATTTCTTCACTTCTGTTGTATGCTTACTTAAAGGCCTTTTGGTTAAAACGGTGCTGTGTATTGTTTTTATATGAGCATCTGTAGCTTAAGCAGTAGTAAGCTCGATCACAACCAAGCGTAACCTGGTTCAAACTCCGAGGCAGACTTTTGGAAGAAAATTTGTTTCCGTGGATTTTTGACAAAAGGTTAAAATAGACCTCGCTCAGAAAGCAATAGCAAATACTGAACGTATAAGTGGTGCCTAGAAAAATCGACTCGTTTACTGTGGTTGATGGCTACGTCCCGTAAAGGATGTGTCACAATAAAAAAAAAAAAATTAAACTGCAATACTATGCATTTTTACATGTTTCGCCATTGCTACATAGTTTTACTGCAGTCTTTCCTTATATCGATTCTTACTTGTCATCAACCTTGTTATCCATACTTCAGTTTGTTTCTTTCATAACTTCACAATTTTTACTTTTCCGACTTCTAATAAAAAATGTAATCAACAATTTTCATCAAACATTATATTCATATTTCGCCTGAGTAGTTACCAGGGCCCAAATTTGGGGTGTAAAGAATAGAACCACTGTTACCTGCCATGCATGTCGAAGAGGCGACTAAGGAGGTTTGGCTGAAATCAGATGCATGTGTCCTAAGCGTTAGGGGCCTACCAAACCAATGTGCAACGTATACACATTCTTGGCAAAGATCAAACAAATCGCAAAGATTGATTAAAATTGGTCGTAAGAGCTAACGCAAAAGAAGAAGATATTCATATTTTACTTTTCCTATGAATTTTTCTTATTCACCTTTCGACTCTCAATGGAGCGCAGGCTTTCGACAAACTTCTTCCAGCCCTTCTTCTCTCTTGCCATTCTTTCCAATTCTTTCCATGCCTTGCTTATCCTTTTAATATCAATCTCTAGCTCTCTTCTCTAGGTATTTCTAGGCCTTCCCCATCTCCTCTTTCCTTGCATGTTCCAAAACAATGTCTGTCTTGCAATGTTTCCGATCGGTTTTCTCAATGTGTCCTGTCCATTGCCAGTATCACTTCCGTAGCTCTTTATCCAATGGTATCTGCTTAGTTCTTTCTCTGAGCTCCTCATTCGTAATCTTATCATCTCAGGCTCTCTATTCTACGTAGTAAACATCAATTTACGAAGGTGTGTAGTTTTCTTGCGGTTTCTTTTGTTGTCCTCCATGTTTCCAAGCCATACAACAGCACTAATTTCACATTTGCTTGAAAGATTCTCAGCTTTTTGTTTGTTGTGATTTCCTTTGATATGAAAAAATTTAACCAACAATTTTCATCAAAAATTTTATTCCTATTTTACGTGTCCTATTAATTAAAATATTAAAATATTATTTTGTTCTATTAATTCTCGCACTCTCCCCAACCCAGCAATCAATTTGTAACTGTTTGCTTGTAAGTATCATTTGAAGACGGCACAACCAACATGTCTTAGCTATTTAATGTTCTTGCATTAGCTTCAGTTAAATCCGACAACATTTAAAATTTTAACTTCTGAAATACATTTGCAGAGGAATTTTCTAAAATGAAAGATGAGGTTCCTCCATCCATTGTTGATGCCCATGTAAGGACAGTTGTAAATGCAAATAAGGATGGGAGGTTGGTGGAACCATCATATGGTTTGGAAAAGAGTGGCATTGCTGGCACAGGTAAATATATTTATTTGTGATATAAAGTGTTGTCTGGTAATTTTTGGTTTTGTTTACAGGATTAAAAAAATTTTATTACAGGAGCTGGCATGGCAACTGATGAAGATGAATTCTTCACTAAATTGGGATTGCTGAATTTGTATTGTTGACACGCCCATGTGGTACCGGGGCCTGCAAGGGAAGCAAAGAATAGTACCACTGCAACCTACAATGCATGTCGTAAGAGGCGACTGATGTAGGCCCTAGGGATGCTACCTCATCAATAAAAGCATTGCAGAAATTGGATGTGCTGGCCTACTTGTAGACGCATTACTGGCACAACGTACAATCGCTCTTAGGCTTAGATCACATACAAATCACACAGATTGGTTGACAAATGGTCGATATGGAGCGTTTGAAGTATTGTTGAAATGAGTTATTGAAAAGCAAAATAACCAACGCAAGACTGAAGAAAATAATGACATTCAAATATGATTGCTTCAGTTGGAGCAAGAACTAAGAGAAAAATAACCACTAGGAAAGATTAGTTTAGTCCTCAGTTCATCATCACTGCACATCGAACCAATTAGTCCATAAGTGCTCTGATCTCCTCAATAATGCAGAAAGATTGTAAATAGGTAATCATGTGAGAACGATTGTGGCCTGATGTTAATAGAAAAGCGGCATAATGACAACAATGGAATTGTTTTTGTAGAAGCCTTATGTGTCAAATGTAACACAAAGAGGATATCAATAGGGTCCAACGGTGAAGGATTAACTTCATTACACCAGGTTTTTCTATATGGCTTCGTCCATGTGTACAGAGATGCCATCTGCTGAGAGCATTGAACAAAGCACAAACTGCGCTGCTCCTGCAACAATTCTAGGATTTCATGAAAAATTGCATATGTATCATTCCGGACACGAACCCACAACTTTCAATACAACTGGTAAATGACTTCACCTCTTTGCCATTGAGATCCTCCCAGAGAATATAGATAGATAGATAGATATAATCGTTTGTGACATGTTAGATGATAGTAATAAGTTTTGCTTTTATTTTGGACAGAAACAATGAATGATGTGGCAGGGGATGTAAAGAAAGAAAACGAACGAAAAAGAGTAAGTATATTCTTCTGCTTTTGTTTCTTATAAGATTTGTTGCTTTGCATTATATTTTGCATATTCCCAATGATAACATATGCGTGTGAAGCATGGACATTTAAGAAGGCAGAGGAAAAACATATGTTCTTTTATTTGTGTCGCCCGTGTGGTGCCGAGGTCCACAAGGGAAGCAAAGAATAGTACCACTGCAACCTACAATACATGGAGTAAGAGGTGACTGATGTAGGCCCTAGGATGCTACCTAATAAATAATAAGCAGCGCAGAAATAGGATGTACTTCTAGGCACATAACTGGCACAACGACAATCGCTCTTAGGCTCAGATCACATACAAATCACACAGTGGTTAACAAGTGGTCGATATGGAACGTTGAAAGAAGAAGATTGTAAGTGTTATAGAAGTCATCCATATACCATGAAGAGAGACAAGAACAAAGTGATCTTTCCAGAAAGAACTCAGAATCAAAGAAAACCTTGCTGATGCTACAAATAAGAATGAGAAAATTGAAGTATTTTGGACAGATAAAGAGACATGAAGGGTTGGAGTAGACCATTATGGAAGGATGCATCCCTGCAAAGAGGAGAAGAGGAAGACCGTGGAGATCTTCTTCTTGCTCATTCTTTACGATCAATTTTAATCACACTTTGTGATATGTTTGATCTTTGCCAAGAACGTGTCTACGTTGCACATTGGTTTGGTAGGCCCCTAAACGCATAGACTTCTACACGTTTAGTACATGTGCATCCGATTTCAGCCAAACCTCCTTAGTCGCCTCTTACGACATGCGTGGCAGGTAACAGTGGTTCTATTCTTTACACCCCAAATTTGGGCCGGTAACCACTCGGGCGGCCGTGGAGAAGATGTAACTGATCTTCTTCTTCAATGATCCAGCGGCACTTGAGCTTTGCCCTTCGGCCCAATGCTATGTAGTGGTATCTGCATGTGTTTGTAAGTTGTCTTTGTTCCTATATTGTTCCATATAATGTGTTCCATTTATCTGGCCTTGGAGGAAGGAAGGTCTTTCTGATGTCATCTAGTGCTTGACACTTGAAAAGGTGGTGGTGAACGGTTTGCACTCTGGAGTGTGTTGTGGATGAGTTCTGTTCAAGTGATTATTAAATGTTATGTGTTGGGTTCGAGTCTAAAAATGGTGCTCTGATCTCTTCTTGTAAGGTGGTTGATGTTGTCATTAAGGTTAGGGCTGGCCATATGGCTGTACACCTCTCTTCCTGTGTTTCCCATGGCCCATCTGTTCTGCCAAATTTCTATATTTGTTGTCATTAGGATTTGCTTTGCTGTATGGAGAGTTGTTGCTGTGATTGGTTGTTCCTGTGTTGACCCTTTCTTGGCTAGCCTATCTGCTTTGTCATTTCCAGGTGTGTTTGAATGTCCAGGGATCCACTGCATAGTTATTTTGATGTCATGTGATGTAACAAGTTTGCCAATATCTAGGGCTATATGGGATAGTTCAGATTTACAATGTCCACCATCTTCTAGAGCTTGAAGGGCAGACATTGAATCTGTGAAAATAATTGTAACTGTGAAAAGATGTAACTGATAATTTGAGCGATATTTGAGCATGACAGCTACAGAGGGAGGACATTTGACGTATTAGAAAGAGAAATTCCAAAGGAATGTTACGTGGCAAAATTATGCTCATGACAAGCTATTTGATGATGATTATATTTTTTGTTGTCTAACTCAGAAAATCTGTTTTTGATCCGCCGCTATCCTTTGATCTTCTACAACCTACCTGTTCTGTAATACTCGTATGCACTTTCTTATCCTCATATTTATCTATACAATATAAAAATTAGTGATAATTCTGTTAGAAATATGTATTGATACAGTATAGAAATAGCAATGATGTGTTTCATTTATCTTAACAGATTGATGGAGACACACCTATGGAAATAGATAACTCTCAGGAAGAAGATGGCAAAACAGAGGAGGAAAAGGAAGAAAAGAAAGATGGGGATGAACTGAAAACGAAATCTAAGGAGGATGAGAAAAAGGTTAGAAAGAGGTCATTAAGAATAGACAAATTCTTATGTTTTCTTCGTTGTCATTCTCCTATCTGTCAATCATTAGATCACAGCAGTAGTAGCTTGAATAAACTATATTGTTCACTTCAGGTAATCCTTAGAACCCTTTCTTCTTCAGCGATCTCTGGTCATGCGTGTTACTGTGGACCAAACTGGAGTTGGCTTGCATCTCTGGTCATGCGCTTAGTTTACTGGGACCACAAACCTGGCAGTTGGCTCAGCGATCTCTGGTCATGCGCTTAGTTTACTGTGGACCACAAACCTGGCAGTTGGCTTCAGCGATCTCTGGTCATGCGCTTAGTTTACTGTGGACCACAAACCTGGCAGTTGGCTTCAGCGATCTCTGGTCATGCGCTTAGTTTACTGTGGACCACAAACCTGGCAGTTGGCTTCAGCGATCTCTGGTCATGCGCTTAGTTTACTGTGGACCACAAACCTGGCAGTTGGCTTCAGCGATCTCTGGTCATGCGCTTAGTTTACTGTGGACCACAAACCTGGCAGTTGGCTTCAGCGATCTCTGGTCATGCGCTTAGTTTACTGTGGACCACAAACCTGGCAGTTGGCTTCAGCGATCTCTGGTCATGCGCTTAGTTTACTGTGGACCACAAACCTGGCGTTGGCTTCAGCGATCTCTGGTCATGCCTTTACTGTGACCACAACCTGGCAGTGGCTTGCGATCTCTGGTCATGCGCAGTTTACTGGGACCACAAACCTGGCAGTTGGCTTCAGCGATCTCTGGTCATGCGCTTAGTTTACTGTGGACCACAAACCTGGCAGTTGGCTTCAGCGATCTCTGGTCATGCGCTTAGTTTACTGTGGACCACAAACCTGGCAGTTGGCTTCAGCGATCTCTGGTCATGCGCTTAGTTTACTGTGGACCACAAACCTGGCAGTTGGCTTCAGCGATCTCTGGTCATGCGCTTAGTTTACTGTGGACCACAAACCTGGCAGTTGGCTTCAGCGATCTCTGGTCATGCGCTTAGTTTACTGTGGACCACAAACCTGGCAGTTGGCTTCAGCGATCTCTGGTCATGCGCAGTTTACTGTGGACCACAAACTGGCAGTTGGCTCGATCTCTGTCATGCGCAGTTTACTGTGGACCACAAACCTGGCAGTTGGCTTCAGCGATCTCTGGTCATGCGCTAGTTTACTGTGGACCACAAACCTGGCAGTTGGCTTCGGATCTCTGGTCACGCGTTTACTTGACCACAAACCTGGCAGTTGGCTTCAGCGATCTCTGGTCATGCGCTTAGTTTACTGTGGACCACAAACCTGGCAGTTGGCTTCAGCGATCTCTGGTCATGCGCTTAGTTTACTGTGGACCACAAACCTGGCAGTTGGCTTCAGGATCTCTGGTCATGGTTTCTCCCAAGCAAGCTTCAGGGTTTTAGTTTAGGTCGACAGGGTGTGACCACATGTTGCTTCTCAACTCACACAGAAGAGGACAGTCTTGCAGGACATGCTCTGGGGTCTGTTCCGACTGCTGACACTGGCTGAGAGCTCTTTGAATTATTCCTAGTCTGTGTTTGTTGAGTCTGTCCGGTACATGGGCAAAATATAATGACCTGGTCTATTCTGCTTAGGTCTTTGAGAAAGTCTTTTCCATAATCATATCCAGTGTTTATCTTCCAGTCTACTGCATCTTTTTATGAGGTTATTTTTATGAGGTTATTTGTGCTCTTTGACAGGATTCTGCTAAGCGATCTGACTATTTCATGGTCTACCTCTCTCCGTCTTTCTTGATGTTCTGTTGTAGAAGACTGTATACGGTGGCTAGAAGACTGTATATGGTGGCATTTAGTTGCATTCTTATTAAGGGGGGATTCGGTCTTGAAAATCAAGAATCTATTTTCGTTGTTTTCATATTAATATAAAATTTATATAAGCATTTTGAAAGAGTATGACTTAGAATAGTAGAAAAAATTAGTAAAAAAAAATGTCAAAGTGTTGCCATGGAAACAATACAAAATGGCCACCAAAAACAAAATTTCAAATCCTAAGGCTCTGAATCTAATGAATATAAATGAATTCTGTTTTCACTCTAAGGTGCAATTGTAATATCTAAAATATTACACATGATTTTAGGATATATTAAATATTTAATTTTTATAAATTTTTGGGTAAAAATTTCCTCAAAATTTGGTCAAAAAAGCTGTTTTTGGGGGGTGTGTTTACACAAAAATTCATAAAAATGTAATATTTAATATATCCTAAAAAGATGTGTAATTTGTAGATATTACAATTGCTCACCTTAGAGTGAAAACAGAATTCATTTATATTCATTAACTTCAGAGCCTTAAGGATTTGAAATTTTGTGCTTGGTGGCCATTTTGTATTGTTTCCATGGCAACGCGTTGACTTTTTTTTACTATTTTTTCTACTATTCTAAGTCATAATCTTTCAAAATTGTTATACAAATTCTACATTAATACCAAAGCATGAAAAGTTTCAAGACCAGAATCCCCTTAATGGCTGAATCACTTCATTCTTTGTTTCTCAATGTAATTCAGACAATGTTCTGTCCCAACTGTCTTTTTTATGCTGATGTTGTGGACTGCCTTTTCTTGTGCTGTTAACTTCATAGGCAGTACATTTCATGTGTAGTTATTTTTTGTGTGCATTGCTCATTGTCCATATTTGACTATGGTAACACAAAGTAGGCATGAAAATGCTGTTGATCGTAGAATTAAATACATACTTGAAACACATATAATAATTTCTCTCGTATCATTATACGTTACATAGGGCCTGCAAGTAATTTCTCCATTCTGCTCTATCCTGGGAAACTCGCTCAATCTGTTCCATGGAATTGGGACGTATGTCTTGCCTCTCTCAGCAATGTTCATTTCTGGACCTCCCTAGGTCATCCTCTCTTTCTTTAACCCTTTGCACCCCACTTCAATGCCTGCTTTGGTATTCTTTGATCATTTCTTCTCAAGATATGTCCAACATATCTCCATCTTCTCCCTCTTCTTTTTCTGCATTCGCTCGCTATGAATTCAGGTGTAGCCATGGCATCTGGTGTGGTGCTTCTGACTGATTTTTGCGTGAAAGCCTGCTTACTGTTTTATTGATTTCCTGGCCATACAGGTGGGCCTTCTCCGACTTCAGAGGTACTTTCTCCTCTTATAACAGTTGTTACTAGTGGTTGACCAGATATTTCTCTGATTTCATTACTTCTCAATTCATCCCATTTTATGTTCATTATTTGTTGCAGACATCTATTTTCAAATGCATTCAACTTACATGCTATATATTTAGTCATAAACACATACACATGCCATATATTTGATATACCTCCAGGACTATGAGAAGAAGGTTGATGAAACGGGCAGTGTAGATTCTGAGAATAGAAGGCCTTCATCAGACTCAACAGAAGACGGTGACCAGCAGCCAGAGCAGAAAGTTAAAGAGAAACGCTGATACTGTCGCTGATGAGAAACCCAAGACAGATGATGATGCTTCTGTTGTGTCCACAGCTGCTGCAGCTGCCCTTGCTGCTGCTGCAGTGAAAGCTAAAGTAAGAACTCTGTGTGTCCCTAGCTAAACTATTGCTTACCATAAGTTCATGTATTCAGGTCATTGGTTATGCTCCTATCTTCAGACATGTACCAAGGACAAAGTTCACAATCTTCTTCTGTTCTTTCTTCATTTGCCCTTGTAAAGTTGTGTTGCATTTGTTGTCCCATTCTTTTATTTTACTATTAGTTTTTTCTCTTTTCTTGTGAGTTCCTTAGTATTCTTTTTACCTGTGAGTCCCTAGTCTTTTCTTCCCCTCTGAGTTTCCTAGTCTCCTTTCCCCTGCAATTTCCTAGTTTTCCCTGTAAATTCCCTAGTCTTCCCTCGAGTCCCCTAGTCTTCCCCTGTGAGTCCCCTGGTCTTCCCCTGTGAGTTCACATCTTCCCCTGTGAGTTTCCTAGTCTCCTCTTCTTCTGTGAGTTCCTTATTCTTCCCCTGTGAGTTCCCTAGTCTTCTCTTCTCCTGTTTTCCCTAGTCTTCCTCTGTGAATTCCCTAGTTTCCTCTTCCATTATGAATACCCTACTCTTCCCCTGTAAGTTTTAGCCTTGTTCATATTTGGTTACGCATTAGGTTTTTACTTTGAATTTAATATTTCCCACCCAAACTTCACTTTCTCTCACTTAAGCTTCAGATCTATTTGATATTGTCTTGTTTGTATCCGCAGATCAACACAATATTTTTTATTATAACATGACATCAACTGAAACAAAAAAGGATATTTGTCACATATATCTTGTTGAAACTTCTTGTGACTGTGAATTCTTGATTCACTTGCCACAAATCTAATCCATAGTTTCATGATCTGATATCTTGACTTGTTTGTTATTTATCAGCATTTGGCCGCTGTCGAGGAAAGAAAAATTAAAGGACTGGTGGCTCTTCTGGTGGAAACACAGATGAAGAAGTTGGAGATAAAACTGAGACACTTTGAGGAGCTAGAGACAATCATGGACAAGGAAGGTGAATCTGTAAGTATTTAATATATATTATCTTTAACCTGATCATTAGACAGGTGATATTGTTTCAACTCAGAGAACTCTGCTCATGTGTTGCCGGGCTCAAAGGGGAGCAAAGAATAGTACCATTGCGACCTACAAGGCATGTCATAAGAGGTGACTGAGGTAGGGGTCTAGGGAAGTTACCCTAGCAAATAAAAAGCAGTGCAGAAATCGGATGTGCAGGTTTTTTTGTAGGCGCATAACTGGCACAAAGTACAATCACTCTTAGGCTCAGATCACATACAAATCACACAGAGGGTTGACAAGTGGTCGATATAGAGCGTTCGAAAAAGAAGTGTTTGATTTCTGTTCAGTTTTTCAAGTGTAATCTGCGGTTTTTTTTCATTTCTTGATATTATCATTGTATTCAAAATATTTGTTTATAACTGGATATATAAACAATTTGTTAAACTTAATTAAACCATGGGGTCTTTATGGCAGACTGGTTCAGCAATTTTACTTGTATATCGAAGGACGTGGGTTTGAGTCTGAACCATGTCACCATTTCACTAGTGAATTTTTTTAGTTCCTAGAATTGTTGCTGGAACAACAACGAATTCATGTTTTGTTCAATACTCTAGGCAGGTGGCGTATAAGTTCTGTGGAGAGAGGTTGAGTCATACATTTAACTCGTGCAATTAGTTCAGTCCTGACCTTTTTTTTTCCCTTCCCCAATCCAGAAGCACTTGAGCTTTTCAGCTCTTCGGCTCGGTGCCATGGACATCGTAACCCTTCGGTTCGGTACCACGAACACCGTAAATCTGGGGAATCTGTGGTTTTTTCTGCCATCCGCGGAATTGAACCCGCACACACAGAGGGATAGTCACCCATAGTCCAACGCCTACTGAACACGCTGGGCAGACGGGCAGTCCTGACCTTTAAACATACATCATATTAACTCCTTGTTGACCAAACGCCACACTAAAGAGCATTTTTTATTCCAAAAACAAGTTTGCCCTGGTCTACTAAGAGTTAAGGTATAATGTTTTAGTTCTTCTTGTCTGACGCTATGAATTCAGGCACACTTAGGGCGCATGGTATGATGCTTCTGACTGAATTTTGCTGCATGAAGGCCTGCTTTCCTTTTTATAAGTGTTCCCATACATTATCTGACTCCAGAGGAACAGAAGTAATGTTTTAGTTTAGTTGAACTCACTAATTTGTGCACAATTTTTGACAGGTAAAAAAAATTAATATATTTAGAAAACCAAAAAAAGTATGTTGAGGATGAGAACACTGTTTTATTGCTTTTTTGAATTTAAATGTTTGTTTGCAGCTGGAATACCAACGCCAACAGCTGCTGCAGGAAAGGCAGCAGTTCCACATGGAGCAGATCCGTGCTGCAGAGTACAGGGCCAGACAGTTTGCCAACCAGCAGCTGGCTGACAGTAAGGTGATCTCATCTCAGCAGTCAGGGAGATCACGAGGTGACAACTTGCAGCTCATCATCTGTTCAGAATGCAGCCCTAAATGCTCCAGCTCAAAACATCAGCTATGACATGCATGGCTCACCGTTACCACCTCAAGGACCACAAGTAAGTACAGAGCTGTGAGGTCATGACATCCTCTTAAAGAAACAATAGAATAAATGGCATCTTCCTGAACTAATACATTAAACTGAACTGAACTACATTAAATGACATCATCCTGAACTAATAGAATAATGACACATCCTAATAATAGATTATTACATGTCGACTAATATATAAATGACAGCCTGAACTAATAGATTAAATGACATCCATGAACTAAGTTAATCATTTCCTGAACTAATAGATTAAATGACTCCAGAACTAATACAAAATGACATCTCATGAACTAATATATTAAATGACATCCTCCTGAACTAATAGAATAGATGACCATGCCATAGGCATAAGTTTTTTCTGTCTGGACATAAAGAAAAATCAAAACTGGAACGGTTTCGTGTCCAGTGCATTAGCCATGTGGCCATTCAATTCCACAGGCACATGTCCCTCCTGTCATACCCCGCCACAAAGAGCGGTGTTACAGGCAGTAACAGCAGTTTTTTAAAAATGTTCTTTTCTATATTCACTATTGCCCGAGTGGTTACCGGGTCCAAATTTGGGGTGTAAAGAATAGAACCACTGTTACCTGCCATGCATGTCTAAGAGGCGACTAAGGAGGTTAGTCTGAAATCGGATGCACATGTCCGCTAGGGAATGCTAACCCAAACAAATGCTTGCAGAAAACGGATGCACCAGGCCGTAAGGCGGATAACATGGTGCAATGACCCCTCACAATGAGGAATGGGATAACGGATTCTATGGCCGCCAATCTGCCTCTGAGATTTAGCCACACAGTAAGAATGTCAGACCTACCATCACGAGGGTGGCCAAAACTTACTGCTGGAAGAGGTCGGCACAAACGGGAAGCAGAAATCATAGGAATTATATCCTACAGAACTGCACCCAGTATGCAGACTTGAGAAGAAAGAGGTGGCCCACTTACACTAGCGTCCAAGACAAACTGTATGGCGTGGCTGATAATCTGAGGCAGACGGCTGCCTTTATTAGAGAATCCGAAGTCCCAATCTAGTGAGAATGCAGAAGAAGAATATTCACTATGTCTTAGACTCCCTAGTATAACTATAACATTGCCTGTTTGTGTTGTTGGTGTCGATGAAAATTTATTGTAGCTGGAAGTGTCCATGTTGTATCACATTTTATTTTTCCTTCTAGGTACATGCAACCCAAGTACCTCAAGGTTCCCCTACCCACACAACAACCTCATCATCATCTTTTGCACCACCACCACCAACATCCTCATGTATACCAGCTGCACCAGTATCAGCTGCATCCTTATCTTCTGCATATGTATCATCATCATCATTAGTCCCCACATCTGCCACCATTCATCCTATGCCATCAACAACTCCCACTCCAGTCACAAAGTCACCCAGCTCCCCACCTCATAATGCAGCCCTCACACAGGCTCTCCAGTCCTCATCTCCTCAGGCTCAAACACCCCCACTCACTCTAACCCCTAGCGGTACACCTACACCACAACAGCAACAAATTCACACTCCACATCAACAGCAAGGTCTTGTTGGTCAGAGTTATCCCCCTACATCCCAGTATGTAGACCCTCAACAGGGTCCCACCCCACCACCAGGGGGAGCATATTCTCAAAATGCTCAACTTCCCCCAGGAGGACCCCAGTATCAGCAGGGGGGCCCTCAGTCTTACCAACATCATATAAACCAGGGAGGGATTCCACAACAGTATCCACAACAGCAGGCTGGTCACTATCCTGGTTACATAGGCCAGTCCAATCAATACCCACCCCATTCAGGGCCTCCTCCAGGTCAGTTTGGACCCCAACATATGGGAATGAATCAACAAGGCTACCCACCCTACAATGGCAACATCCCATCAAGTCCTGCTAATCCCCACTATCCAAATCAGCCAGTACAGCAGTATCCAGGTCAATACCAACAAGGCACAACACAGTCCCTACAAGGAAATCCCATGCCAGCTACCCAGAGACCTCTCATGCAAGCTGGAACACCATCAGGTGAGTAATGCCCCGGCTGTTAACAATGTATCAGTTCTTGTTAGCTACCTCGGAAGTTGGAGAAGACACTCCTGTATGGCGGGAACACTGATAATAAGGAAAGCATGCCTTATCGTAACTGACTATGCCTGAATTCATAGCAGACAAAAGAAGAAAAAAGGGGGGTTTTAAAGCCGAATGATTGACTTCATGCACCAGGTTTTACCCCATATGGCTCAGTCCCTCTCCACAGAAATGGCATGCCACTTGTCGAGAGTATTGCACAAAGCATGAACTCCGTAGTTCCAGCAACAATATTAGCGTTCTCTGGAATAAAATGCACTTGTGAACAGAACGGTGTTGTCCAGATTCTAACCCACTACCTTCGACTCGAAGGCAAGGGCGTAACCACTTAGCCACAGGGGCCCCTAGAAAGAAGAAGTTCTTGTTGAAAGAAGTTGACAGTTTGCATTTATATTGTCAAATTTATTATGTTTGACCTCGTCTTTTAGCGTACAGTTCATCTTCATACATGTGACACATATGCAACAACTACCAGCAGCATGACTATGGAAGTCATGAAGCGAAGAAATTCAGACTTCCTATAACCTGCTGCCTTGCAGATCGGCTGGGGACAGCAAAAGGCTAATGGAGAGCAAACCCAGTAAATGCTGGTTGAAATTGGACACTTCACCGAAGGATAAGCACTAGAGCTCCAGATGGTACTGAACAATTTGACATAAAACACGTTCTTGGCAACAGCTGTTTATATATCACAATAAGAATGATCAAAATGGCCAAATAGAACGATAGAGAGAGAGAGACTTCCTATACATCTTCATAACATATACAGTCAGACCACAAATCCCTAACTGTTCTAAAATGAAAATATGTCACTAAGAACAAAATAAATGTTGGAAAAAAGAAATGGAAGAAGAATGCTGGATCAGAGAATCAGAGCTTAACAAGACCCTACTCCACCTTCAAGTGAGGGCCCTGATAACAGGCTGCATCACTGTAGTCTACGTGAGTGATCATATAGAGAAGTCGGACCCAGTTTCAAACATGTAAAGGAACACTTGTTATAATAATAATTCCTCTCGTACATACATTACATATGGCCTGCAAGCAATTTCTCCATACCATTTCTCTTTCATCCTGGGCAACTCTTGTCTCCTCCATGGAACTGAGACCGATATTTCTTGCCTCAGCAAAGTTTGTTTCAGGGTCTCCTTAGGTCGTCCTCTCTTTCTTGAACCCAGTGCATTCCACTTCAATGCCTGCTTTGATATTCGTTGATCATTTCATCTCAAGGTGTGTCCAACATATCTCCATTTTCTCTTCATTCAGCAATGAAAGGATGTAGATATCATGGTCGCTATGTAAACTACAATACAGTGTAGGGCTGAGGTCTAGATTAAAACTAGACAAGAAAACAAATGGAATTGTATGGTGTTCCATATCTCAGGTAGACTTTGGTGCTCCAGCTATCTCAGGTAGACTTTGGTGCTCCTGGTATCTCAGGTAGACTTTGGTGCTCCAGGTATCTCAGGTAGACTTTGGTGCTCCTGGTATCTCAGGTAGACTTTGGTGCTCCTGGTATCTCAGGTAGACTTTGGTGCTCCTGGTATCTCAGGTAGACTTTGGTGCTCCAGGTATCTCAGGTAGACTTTGGTGCTCAGGTATTCAGGTGACTTTGGTCCAGGTATCTCAGGTAGACTTTGGTGTCCTGGTATCTCAGGTAGACTTTGGTGCTCTGGTATCTCAGGTAGACTTGTGCCCAGGTATCTCAGGTAGACTTTGGTGCTCCAGGCTGTGATCAATAAATAGACAGGGAACAAGTATTAGAGACTTCCGGAAAAAACATAACCTTTATTTCTTACGGCACTCATTGCCTAACAACGCTCGTCTGTAGGGCCAGACAATGGGTGCCACAAGAAAAAAAGGTTTGTGTTTCAATCTGTGTTTGATTGTTTTTTCCAAGCCCTAATACTTGTTCACTGTCTATTTATTGATCATATGCCCAACGAAACAACACTCTACAAAAAACTACACGCAACAGATCTCTGTGTGAGCTACAAAAGACAGTGAAGTTTATACAAGAGACAACGTTGAATAAAAAAGAAAGTAAAGGAACCCTTTCATACCTCGTTGTATATAGGGCAATACAGTGTTAGGCCTGTATTTTTCATTGACTGTCGGCACACGATGGGTGATGTGGTCAGCATCACACCGGCCGCCTTTACTTTCCCAGAGCATGTCTGGTACCCAGTTGAGGCTGGGTCAACCTGAGAGCCGTCGCGGTCGGGAAAAATTTCACACACACTGCGGGAGTTGAACCCAGACCACCAGCCTTGTGAAGCGAGTTCACTAACAACTACGCTACAGCGGCTCTCCACAACGTTGAATATACAGACAATATTTCAAGCGAACGAATGAAAGGATGATTGATCATATTCATTGGTTCTGGTGCTTTCCCTGGGGTTCTTAAAACTCATTATTCTCTGCTCCAGGCTAGAAATGTAATGATCAAGTAAGGGAAGGACAGAACTAAATAAGAAGTGTATGGTGTTCTATGATGCTCCAGGCTAGAAATGTAATGATCTAAGGAAGGACAGAACTAAATAAGAAGTTATGGTGTTCTTGATGCTCCAGGCTAGAAATGTAATGATCAAGTAAGGGAAGGACAGAACTAAATAAGAAGTATATGGTGTTCTATGATGCTCCAGGCTAGAAATGTAATGATCAAGTGAAGGACAGAACTACTAGATAAGAAGTATATGGTGTTCTATGATGCTCCAGGCTAGAAGGGAGTTAATAAGGAACAACTTCAATCAAGGACTAGACCAGCGGTTCCCAAACTTTGCATTACCAGACCCTTTTTAAATACATTTTGCTGCATTAGACACCCAAAAGTTTCTAATATGAAAAATGGACATATGAATAAATTATCTGTGTGTTACATTAGTAAAAAATGTTCTCACACTGCGGGAAACTTCAAATGTTCTTTCATTTTATCCTGTCAGACATTTAGAATCTGGTCCGGGTCTTTCAATTTCACAGCGGAACTAGTTTACCACTGTTTTTATACATGTTTTAAAAATGTATTTTTCTGTTTGAAATGTAAAAGATTGTAATATTTCTTCAAGCGCTTGAGAACCCCCTTTGAGTACCTCGCGGACCTGAGTTTGGTAAACGCTGGACTAGACTGACACCAGACCGAAAGAATAATTGCTTGTAGAATTGTGTTGTATTTTCTTGCCAGCCTTGACACTTCAGTGGAAAAGCTGAATCTCTGAGTAAGTTAGGATGCTGGGGGTAGAGAACATTTTATTGTACACCAATCAAATCTGCATCACATATGTTTTTGTGTGCTAAATAGATTCTTTGCTTACATGTGTTCTACTTAATTTCAGGTGCTGGTAGTCAAGGTGGTAGCCAAGACCAGATGATGATGTCTCCCTCACCTGCTGGATCTAACAAATAGACCAATCATAGACAGGAACCACAGTTGGTGGTGTCAACAAATAGACCAATCACAGACAGAAGCCACAGTTGGTGACGTCAACAAATAGACCAATCACAGACAGAAGCGACCGTTGGTGACTCAAACAAATAGACCAATCATAGGCAAGAACCACAATTGCTGGCTTCAAGAAATAGACCAATCACAGACTGAAGCCACAGTTAGTGGCATCAACAGACCAATCACAGACTGAAGTCACAGTTGGTGGCTTGAACAAATAGACCAATTGCAGATAGGAACAAATAGAACAATGTCAGAAAGGAACAAATAGACTAATAACAAACAAGGAGTTATGGTCAATCTAATAAATGGCAGAAATAAAATATCAACAGTAACTTGTACTGTTTTATAGCAACATTTTTCTTTCTTGATAGAAAGTGAAGATGTCTTTATTACCTGCATATACCTTCTACAGAATTATGTTGTCCATTAGACAATTTTTAAGTATTTTATTATTGATGAATATGCAACCTTCATACCAATACTATGCTACCAATGCCAAACTTGGCACTGACAAAAGAACAAGGGAAAATTACCACCTGTGAAATGAAACGCTTGAAGAAAACCGGTAAATAAAACAAGAGACCATACAAGAAATGAGGAAATTAAAAAACAGTGAAACAACACTGTTGTTAGATTCATTGAAAAACTCAAATGGTTTGGCTACTTGATGAGAATAAACCCGACTACACCAGCTGCAAGAGCATACAAAACGAAAATGTAATCATCAAGAGGAAGGGACAGACCAAGAAAAAGATGGGTTGATGGAGTTACATACATCTAAAAATTCCATAATATCACAGCATATCAAGTGACTGAGCGCGCACTATCTCGGAAAGCGATCATCAGTTTAACATGCGATGCCTAATGGCAAAAAGCAGTGAAGGATAAAAGAAAGATGATTATATATATATGGCATAGAGACCAAAGATCTTTATCATCATCCTCAGGTTAGACAGTACAAAGACTGATAATAAAGTCAACTGTCCAGATCTCCTCTTTGTGTCATTCAGTTATCAGTATATTAGAACTATCATCATAGCACTCTGGACATGTCCATAGGTGATTCAGTCCACCGACTCAACAGATTAAGCAGCCCAACATGAAAGTTCAATGTTGATTAATCAATTTTTTTTTACACATATTTGGAATATCATTGTTTTTGTGCTGTACCAATATCAACACCCATCTTTCTCAATCTGGTCAGCGACTGAGATTCACAACACTGAAACTCCTTTGTATTGAATGACTCTCAATTGGCTAGAATGTCATTTCGGTCCATTGCAGTTCACTCTAATATTGTAGCCATGCCAGCCATTCTATCAGCTTGTTAATTACCCTTGACTCCTGCATGCCCAGGATGAAAATGGTGAGCAACAGGTTACCCATACGATCATCATATCAGACTCGATGAATATGCTTCAACTGATTGAATCTGGAAGTATGCGTGTGGAATGGGTGGACAGCATTCGGAGATCACATCTCAAGAAAATGACTTGGCTGTACACACCTGGACATGCTGGAGTGCAGGGTAACGAGCGTGCAGACTTTCTTGCAAACAATGCCCCGACTCAAACGGGCAGAAGTATGGACAGAGCCGATATCATCAATGCGTTACGCTCTCAATTATGTGACATGGGCACGTCTCAGGCACTGGAACGAGTTCGAGAATTAGGCGTTAAGTGTGGACATGCCAGACAGTGTCGTCTTCGTGGTAGAGAGAGAAGATATAGTAATTAACTTCTCATGGGTACGGTGAGCAAATGGACTTTAGGATGGCCGCTGCAGCGAGGGACAGAGCATGCATGGGAATGCCTAATGTGCCGTGACTCGATCGCATAACATAACATGGTGATTTCTCCTTGTTTCGTCTCAGCATTCCTGTTTCGACTTTATGAATCATAGTCATTGAGTCACTGAGTATGAAAACTGTATCACCGCCTCTGTAACCTTTGCGTCATTGTTAGTCTCAACTCTAATTTTTCTGCATGACTGCACAGGGAAGCAGGTGGTCAAAACCCTTATAGAGAGAAAAATGAGCAATAGACCATAAGACACATGCTGGATATGATTATGAAAAGGACTTCCTCAAAGATTTCAGCAAAACAGAACAGGTCATTGGGGAGCTGCAGGAGATAGCTAGAGATGGGAAGACTTGGCATGAGTTGGTTGAGGGCCTATGCCCCAACCCGGGTTAAAAAGGCAAAGAGAGAGAGAGAACAGGTCATTGCATTTCACCTTCTTACTGGACATTGCAGACTCTGCCTATATTCTCTTTCCTCCTTTTCTCTAATCCTGTTTTGCCTTACAGAGTCAGGATAGGAAGAGATTTCTAGAGCTGGCTTTTGTGTGCACTTCATAAATAGTGTTTTCCACTGTCTATGTTATTTCTGAGGTCCTCCCTTTGCGTGCATGACTTTTTGCTTTGTATCCACTTTATTGGAGTAGCATTGTTCATTGAGGTGCACTGTCTGTTGGTAATCTGTTTATCTCAACCGTATCATTACTCTTGGAAGAGAATGTAGAGATTGGAGCAACATGAAGGCTGATCTCGCAGTTAAGCAGCTGATAGAAGATAATGCAAGGGATGATGATGTTGTATATACCGATGGGTCGGTTCAACGTGGTGAGAAATCCGGCTGGGGTTTCTTGGCTAATGCGCATGGTAGGGTTGTTGCAGAGCGAAATGGGGCATACAGGACAACTACTTCTAGTATGAGGATGGAGGTTGAGGCCGTTACTGCTGCCCTCCATTGGATTTCTGGGACTTCATTTACTGGGGCAGTTGTTGTATCTGACTCTCAGTCGATGCTTCACAAGATCCAGAAGGGCAAGTTTCGGTAATAGTGGATGTCATCTATAGAAGTTTCTAACCTCCAGCGGCTTACGTGGATATGCTGTCCTGGGCATGTGGGTGTTTACGGTAATGAGAGAGCGGACATGCTTGCATCAACAGCATCAATTGTTGGGAAGTTGAAGATGGATAAGGGGGATATTCTTCGGTCTCTTGCGACTGTCTGTTGGATGAGGACACTAAAATCGATGTTGAATCAATCAAGCGATTTAGGCAGTTTGGAGTTACCCGTTGTTCAAGTCGAACTGGATACCTGAGAGGCAGAGTGAGAGGTGTGTTTAATCAGCGAGCCACAGGAACCATCAATATGCATACTCTTCGATATCTGTTGGGGAGACTGAGCACCTATGGTCTGCCCTGAGTGCAATGACGTCAGTTTAGTAACAAATAACCAATCTGCTTATGTGGTCGAACCATTAAATTTGTTGTTTCTTGATGAAGTTCAGTACTGATGCTGTACCCACTTTATTCCTGATGTCTTCAATTCTAAACTGATCTCTTCATGTTATATAAACTAGAAATAAGTTAAACAGCTGTCTGCCAGTGTCAACAGCTGGAACAGACATCAGAGCATGTCTTACAAGACTGTCTTGTCCTGATGGAGCTGAGTAGCGATATGAAGTCAAATCTTCGGCCTTAGACTTTTTTTGGTCTATAGAACCTTTGAAGATTGACTTAATTGCACTAGGTTTTGTTCCGTATGGCTCGGCTTCTCTCTACAGAAATTGCATGACACCTGCCGAGAGTATTTCACAAAGTACGAACTACTTAGTTCCAGCAACTTCTTCGAATACTCCATATCGACTACTTGTTACCCACTCTATGTGATTTGTATGTGGTCTGAGGCTAAGAGTGATTGTACGTTGTACCAGTTATATGCCTACAAGTAGGCCAGCACATCCGATTTCTGCGATGCTTTTATTTACTAGGTAGCTTCCTAGGTCCAACATCCCTTGTAGGTCGCAGTGGTACTATTCTTTGCTTCCCTTGCTGGCCCCGACACCACACAGACGGCTCCAGCAACAACCCTAAGGATCTCTGGAAAAAATGCATTCATGAACAGAATCAAGGCAACAGCATAACCATTTAGATACAGAGACAACCTGCTGCCTTGTGGGTTTTGGCTGGGGACAGCAAAAGGCTAACGAAGAGCGAACCTAGTAAACGCTGGTTGAAACTGAACACACCACCAAAGATAAGCACTTGAACTCCAATTGGTACTGAAGGCTGTGCACGTACATCTGTTCTGATGTTTGGCTGTTTATATATCACAATAGAATGATAAAAAGCTTCAGAAGCATGCAGAGATACAGAGACCGTCCAAGTTTCAACTTGTAATGACATAAGAACAAATCTTATATTTTGTTTTCTCCAAATGATACCTCAAGTTATCTATCATGTCCCAAAAGCATCTGACTGCTGCTTAGTAGTGCTTCCATGTGGAAGACCCATGCTCAATCTCTGGTACAGCCAATTTTTTTCCTGTCGGCATAAAGAAAAATTCTAACATTAACAATTTAGCTGGACTGCATAGCCTTTCAGTCATTAAATTGCATATGTCCCCCATGTCCTTCACTGATCTAAAGTGTATACAGGCATAACTGACAGTTGTTTTAAAATTGTGTTATTATTGTGCATCTGTTTCAAAATGTAATGATATTTCATTAGTTTTACGGCCATGAAACAAAGCTTTTACACAATAGTCTCTATTGTTACAAGTTTCAGGGCTTCTTTCCAAAGGTATAGTTTGTACACTTTGTAGAATGTACAGGTATAGTTTGTAAACTTTGTAGAATAAACAGGTGTATTTTGTACACTTTCCAAAATAAACAGGTATATTTTGTACTGTTTCCAGAATAAACAGGTATTTTTTGTACACTTTGCAGAATAAAGAGGTATAGCTTGTAAACTGCAGAATAAACAGGTGTATTTTGTACACTTTGCACAATGAACATGCC
Organism: Arion vulgaris; assembly: GCA_020796225.1. Classification (NCBI taxonomy): domain Eukaryota; kingdom Metazoa; phylum Mollusca; class Gastropoda; order Stylommatophora; family Arionidae; genus Arion; species Arion vulgaris. The sequence goes on from CM036772.1 coordinate 30,609,997, forward strand.
TAGTTTGTACACTCAGCATAATTAAAATATTGAGAGATACAAAAACACAGCAGTACCATTTTGAATGATGTTTTATTTTTATAATCGGAAGATGCCGTTGATGTACATAATAAAAGTTAGTGAACATTTGACCATAATTTATTCAACCGCTGGTTACTTGTGACCACTGGGTTGATCATTCCTGTATCAGAGGAAAGAGTTGTATTTTTACTGTCCACTTTCGCATTGTTGAGGAGCGTCTGGCCGAATAGATTAGAGCGCGTCTCCCATGAGTTAGACCTGTGTTCAATCCACAGTAAGGCCACTGATTTTTTCTCCATGTGCATAAAAGACAAATCCTAACCTGAACAACAGCTTTGCTGCGACTGCACTACCACGCAACCGTTACATTTCTCAGGCTCTCGACATATCTGTCCTACACTGCCCGCCTAAAAGCGGTAATACAGGCTGTAACAAGTTTTTAAATATTTTTTCATTATTTTAATTTCATTGTAAAGTTGTGGTTAGCCTGATTTTTTGTGTCTGTTTTTTTTTTTTAAACCAAATGTGCCACATTGGTTGTTGTAAGTAAGCCTATATTTTCGTGAACCAAAGTTGTTGTAATATGGTTAGAAATATCTCTCCATCTGCCTCTTGATTTTCCTTATGCTCTAATGTTTGATAAAGATCTGATGTGAAACTTGTTTGTACATTTTTTTCCTTATATTTCCTGTATATTGTGTGTTCAGCATCACCGATTTCAGTATATGTCGCTCTAATACCTATTTCTTCTTATAAAACTGATTATCGGAACTCCATCTGCGATGTTGTTTATAACACTGGATTTTGTAATTACTTATTGTGTTCATTTTATTTCTTGTATGTTTTATTGTTGGTTTGGAAAAGACTGATGAAATATCAAGCCGCGAAGTTTGGCGCTTTTGAATGAAAATGTCCTGCAGCATTTGCATATCGTAGGGTTAAAGTGGAGGTTAAGTGCTTGCATCGTGTTCGAGGTACTCAGTTGCTACCCTGTAGAGCCATCAGAATATTTTCCAGAGATCCCTGATCTCAGTGTAGGTGAGATCGAGTACCTAGTATTATAGGCAGTAAAAAAAAAAGAGTAAAGGAACCCTTTCATACCTCGTGGTATACAGGTCAATACAGTGTTAGGCCTGTATTTTCATTGACCATCGGCACACGATGGGTGATGTGGTCAGTATCACGCCGGCGCCTTTACTTTCCCAGAGCATGTCTGGTACCCAGTTGAGGCTGGGTCGACCTGAGAGCTGTTGCGGTCGGGAAAAATTCCACGCGCATTGCGGAGCTGAACCCAGACCACCAGCCTTGAGAAGCGAGTTCACTAACAACTCGCTACCGCGCTCTGTCTTATAGGAAGCGGACGATAAAATGTAGGTTCCGTGTTCAAGTTGAGGATGTAAAAGAACCATTGGCACAGTTCAAAATCGAAGAGAGCAGGATGGAAAGCCTCTGCCTAGTCAAAATTCATTAGAAAAATTTTAAAATATAACTTCTTACAAAACTTGTTCACCATCTTCTAAATTACATCAGTGACTCTCGCTGGAGCTACGGAGTTGTGACGAAATCTTCCTGTGTAAGAAAGAGATCGGAGCACACATGGTTACTCACCAAAGTGCAATGATGATGGTCCTATTAATCAAGATAAAGGACTGACCAGGTTTCACCATATGACAAGAAAATGACTTGGCTGTACACGCCTGGAGTGCGGGTAGAGCGTGCTGACTCTCTTGCAAACAGTGCCCGACTCAAGTGGGCAGAAGTATGGACAGAGCTGATATTATCAATGCGTGCGCTCTCAACTGTGTGACATGGGTGGGTCTCAGACACTGGAACAAGTTCGAGAATTAGGCGTTAAGTTTGGACATGCCAGACAGTTTGAACACATTGATTACTATATCTTCGTGGTAGAGAAAGAAGATATAGTAATCAACTTCTCATGGGTACTGTGAGCAAATGGTCTTTGGGATGGCTGCTGTAACGGAGGACAGAGCACGAATGGGAATGCCCAATGTGCCATGATGTCGATCGCATAACATAACACCATATGACTCAGTCCCTCTGCAAAAAAAATATAAAAATCTGGCCAGCAATGGCGGAATGCGGGAGGGCCATTCAGAGTCAGAGCTGTTTGATTCTGAACATTTTCACCATATTTGGTCTGGTATTTTCCGGTTTCGTTTGCCGAGCTATTGAGTTAGTGCTTTAGCAACGTTGTGAGCTATGACTGTTACATGGAATGCTTTTTGCTGTGTCAGCCGTGTGTTTGTTTGTGTATTTAGAAAATGGCGGACAGCGGTTATGCGAACAAGCTCAATCTGCCGTATGCAGTTATATTGCGAGTGCAGAAAGCTGGATTTTGTCATGATTGATGTTCCTTCGACAAGAATTGCAATTCAAGTGATGAACAGTTTTGTGTTTTCTACATTAGCGCGGCCACATGCATTTTATGCGGTGCAGGTTGCTTTTGTGGTGGTACGCGGCTGTTTCATTCTGGAATTAGTTCACACAAGAAACATTTCACAGTTGTTAGCATTTTGTGTGATTTTCATTGGCACAGGAACGGATCAATTATGGGGTGACCCGTTGCAGTGAATTTGGAACCGTACTTATGAACTATGAAAAAAAAACCCAACATATTGCCTGCCGAAAGTATTGCATGCTTGTAGAGCAATGTAGGATTTCCAAAATAAATGCACGTAGATCCAATGATACGATCTGGATTGAAACCCACAACGTTCAGAATGCATGGCAAACAGCGTGACAGACATTTTACATTTCTAGGTGGGGGACTGCCTAGAGTAGTTGATAGTAGCTCGGCCTGCTAGCTGTGAGACGCCTCATAGCTCGGGTTCGAACCTACCGTCCGGCATTTGTTCGAGTCCCTGGTCTTACTCAGGACGATAACGTGAGTACCTCTGAAGTCGGAGAAAATCTGCCTGTATGGCGAGGGAATACTAATTACGAGTACATTGAGCACACGGCTGCCAGTGTAAAGTAATTTACAATGTGCACTGCTGCCATTGTAAGAAATTGGAAAAACAGATTTTCAGCAAAAATCAGTTTCAGAGATGGAACTTCGTCTGAGTTGAAAGCGGACGGAAAAAAAAAAAACATTTCTAGGTATAAGTGATTGATTGATAGGACCATCATCATTGCACTTTGGTGAATAACGGTGTGCTCTGATCTCTTTCTTATATGGGAAGATCTCAGTGGCAGTGCACAAACTTCATAGCACCGGCAAAAGAACCCTGCGTAATTTTGATAACGGTTAAATATTTTTAGGAATTTAATTTTTATCTTTCTTATGAATTTTGCCAGAGAAGCGTCTTTACGGCTTACTCTTATCGATTTTGAACTGTCATTGGTTTTTTTTACATGCTGAAATTAACACAGGACCTATGTTTTATCATCTGTCTTCAATGATCGAAATAGGAAAAATTGAGATCAAGGAGCTCTGGAAAAATAACTTGATTTCTTCATATAGGGGATGGACTATGAGTAGTTTTGGAGCAGTGTGAGCACCTTACCTTCATGCCGCAGAGACACCCTTCTACACCAAGTATGCAGAAGGTAGACTGATCAATTCCTTTCTTCACTTGTGGAGTAATTGGTTTGCTTAAAGTGAACCCACAACCCTTTCTCAATTCTTAGTCTAAAAACCCTTCACAAAAAATGTGATTCCGTTTACTTTTATACTTTGCAAAACTACCTTACTTAGTGTGTTGGTATTTCACCATTTTGATATTTAGTTTTACTGCAGTTCAATTATGAAGGGCAGTAAGAATAATAAATACATTATTTTCTTATTTGTTTTGTTGTTGTTGAGATGTATCTGACATTTGACAATAAACTTTTTTCATCTTCAAACGCTCCATATCGACCACTCTTTGTGATTTGTATGTGATCTGAGCCTAAGAGTGATTGTACGTTGTGCAAGTTATGTGCCTACAAGTGGGCCAGCAGATCTGATTTCTGCGATGTTTTTATTTACTAGGGTAGCTTCCCTAGACCCCTACCTCAGTCGCCTCTTACACCTTGTAGGTCACAGTCTTACTTTTTTGTTAAAATTTCTTTATGCTTAGAATTTATTATTATGAAAAATAAGCCACGACTTAAGCAGATGAGAGGAGAAAACATTCCAGTAACAATCGGAATAAAAGTGACAATGTCACAATGAATACAGTTAAGTGTTGTGTTATGCTTTATGCACCTGTTATTTCTTCATAAAATGTTTAACATAAAATGTATAACATAAAATGGGATGATTTTAGAAATTTAACCTGCTGCCTTGCAGGTCGACTGGGACAGCCAAAGGCTGGCTAAAACGGACACATCGCCGAAGGATAAGCACCAGAGCTCCAAATGATGCTGAATGATGTGATGTAAAAAACTGTTCTTGGCAAAGGCTGTTTATATATCACATCAAGAATGATCAAAATGGCCGAAAAGACCGATTGAAGAAGAAGCAATCAGAGAAATGCCTGGTCAACCACTAGTAACAACTGCTATAAGAAGGAGATCTCTATGGAGTAGAGGCTCAGCGCTCGTCTCTAGTGCCAAAGGTACCAGGTTCGTTCCCTCGTGTAGCCATCTATATATATTTTCCTAGAGGTATCTGATATCAATGTAGGTGAGATCGAGTTCCTAGTCCTATCGGAGACTGATGATAAAACGTATGTACCGTGTTCAGTTTCTGCATGTAAAAGAACCTTTGGCAGTTAAAAAATCGAGAATTGCAGGCCAGAAAACTGCTACCCGGGCAAAATTCCTTAGAAAAGATTAAAACTAAATCTAAAAATACAATTCCTACAAAATATCTTCAAAGTTACATCGAGAACCCTCACTGGTGCTACAGAGTTCGTGCACCGGAGCTGAGATCTTCATGTGTAAGAAAAACATCGGAGCATACATGGTTACTCACTGACATGCAATGATGATGGTCCAATCAATAAGAAGAAGATGGAGATATGTTCAAAGAGTACCAAGACAGGCATTGAAGTGGGAGGCAAAGGGTTCAAGAAAGAGAGGACGACCTAGGAGACCCTGGAGCGAACTTTGCTGAGAGAGGCAAGAAATATCAGACTCATTTTCATAAAAGAGATTGAGCGAGTTACCCAGGTCAGAGTTTTATGGAGAAATTACTTGCAAGCCCTATGTAATGTATATCAGTACAAGAGGAATATATATATATTATATTATAGTACTACAATGTGCAAACTTGACTTCCATCATGTGCATGCTCGGCAATAGAAGACTAAGATGGCTAGGGCATGTGAGTTGAATGAATAATTGCCGCATACCAAAACAAATGATGTTCTGTGAACTTTCAGAAGGGAAGATTCTCTAAGTCAGACCACAGCTCAGATATAATGATGTTTGCATGAACTTTTCTATAGGTCCCAACACATAGGGAAAAGTCCCAGTGGTTACCGGGCCCAAATTTAGGGTGTAAAGAATAGAACCACTGTTACCTGCTACGCATGTCGTAAGAGGCGACTAAGGAGGTTTGGCTGAAATCGGATGCATGTGTCCTAAACGTGTAGAAGTCTATGCGTTTAGGGGTCTACAAACCAATGTGCAACGTATACACGTTCTTGGCAAAGATCAAACATATCACAAAGAGTGATTAAAATTGGTCGTAAAGAACAACGTGAAGAGAGGGAAAAGTAGCTAACAGTTGTGTGCAAAGTGAGATTGCGCAATCTTTTAAAAAGAGACTAAACGATGAACTGAAAGGCAAGAGATGAAATCGATAACTCATAAGTCGTCACAGTAAAATGCTTGCCATTGACCGTCTGTAAAGCGAAAATGACATACAGTATATATATATATATATATATATATATGCATATAAATGTCGCCAATTTTAAAATGCAAACATGTCACCATGAACACAAAAAGAGCAATGTTCACAACTAGTTTTCTTGTATCATTTGAAGAAAGATTCTCCCCACATTATGCTACCAGTGCCAAACCTGGACGCTGACATCAAATGATAGAAGAAAACTAGTCACACAGAGATGAAGTGTCTACGCAGAATACTGGGGTAACAAGAAGAGACCGGTTGAGAAATGAAGACATCAGGAAAAAATGGGTACAAACTATCAAGAAACAACAAATTAAATGGTCCGGCTACATAAGCAGATTACCAACAAACAGTGCCCCATCAAAGAGTAATGTGTCTCCGATACAATGTATACAACAAATTGTCGGCCACACAAAGGTGGACCTTAGAGATAACAGAGGCTACGAAAGTTACTATTTATGAAGCGCACACAAAGGCCCGTTCTATAAATCTCTTCTTATCCTGACGCTGTGAGGTAAAACAGGATTGGAGAAAAGAAAAATATATTCCTTCAGGGGCATGCCCAGTACATTGTAGCAGTGGGGATAGGTAACTTGAGAAATAATTTTTGACATCTACTTCCACGTCACTGGATTCCCTGTGTAGGATTGACTAATACTCCATGGACGTCACATCAGTCTGTGACGCAGTCAAATTTCTCATGTATGACACGGAAATCTTATTCCTGTCTTCCCATATCTATACACCAGAATGTCATCAGTTTCAGTTTGGAATATCTTCATTGCACTCGGACATGTCCATAGGTGCTCCGATCTCCTTCGCAATATCTCCAACAGCGTCCAGCGACTGACCTTACCAGTTCTATTTTGATTGATGAGCCGACTCGTATACCTGTTGTACCGTTATTTCTTGCCATACCAGTCTTCAAACCCAGTTTCTGCAATCTAGTAGTTGACGTGGATTGGTTTAGATGAAGATCTTCTCTGCGGCCACTCTCTATGAAGGCGTTCACGATGTCAGCTCTGTCCATTGGCTGGCCCTCTGATATAGCGGCAGAGCCAGCCAGTCTGTCTGCCTCTGCTGCCAACGACACCCATGTGCCCGGAACAAAGACAAGTGTAATTCTGCAAATTGTTGACGCCTGCAGTGATTCAGTCCATTGCCTGCGCACCCAACCGGCCTCCACCTTTCGGATCATACTCAATGAGTCACTCAGAATGCATGAGTGTAGTTTTGTGACTAGCCAGAGTAGTGCATTGGTCACCGCCAGTACCTCCATTGTCATGCTGCTTGTTGTCATCTAAATGCACCACTGGCTTCCTTGACCATTCTGCCACAGGAGCTTGCAGAGAAGGCCCATGCAGACTTTTCGTGACCAACTACCGATCCATCCGTGTAAATCACAACGTCGTCTGCATTGCAGTTTTCATCGATAATGGCTTTGACATCTGCATTCAACGCCACAGGATTTCCTTCTCTGCAACCTTTGTCAAATTTAATGATGGTTGAAAAAGTGTCAAAGTATATTGGAGGCATCTGTATCCATTCTTCCCCATGGTCAATATTATTGAGCCGCATATTCTGGAACGGCCACGCAATGTCATCAACAAAGGACAATGTTCTACCTCTTCCATCAAGTTGTTGTTCTGTGATCAGTTGTTAAATAAGAATTAACTCCTTTAGGAGAATCCAATCAATAATTATGTGAGAAGAAAACGTAATACAGGCGATCTCTATACATAATGTTATCAGTTATATGAGGACTATCATTTTAGCACCCGGACATGCCCATAAGTGCTCGATCTCACTTCCAGCAGCCAATCGCCAGTTATATGTAGATTAATCAATCTCTTTGCATATTTAGTATGTCGTTCTTTTCGGGCTGCACCAATATTGACACTCTCTCAATCTGCTCATCATCATCATCAGGTGCTGTGCCGGCTGGCGTAGGCGATTATGGATCTCCACAAATCTCTGTCGTTGTTGTTTGCTATCAACTCAGATGTTGACGATCTACCATGCCATGAAGTCAGGCCATCCAACATTTTTTCTGTCTTCCCCTGTCTCGTCTACCCTCGATTTTACTGGTTGTCACGACGTGTTCTAAACCTCTCCTCCTCATCACATGCCTGAAAAATGATGACTGCCTCTTTCATATATTGATGATAAGCTTTCTCTGTGTCTTGATCTCATTCAGCACCTCAACATTAGTCATTTTAGCAGTCCATGAGATTCTCATCATTCTTCTATAAAACCAAATTTCTGTGGCCCTCAGAGATTTTTCGATCTGTGTGTTCATTGTCCATGGCTGGCATCCGTATGTCAGTATTGGTTCTATGTAGCACTGAATAACTCGCATTCTGATCGGGATTGTCAAGGACTTATTGCAAATAATGCTTCTCATTTTCAGGAATGAAGTTTTCGCTTGTCATATTCTGCTCTTTATTTCTGATCGGCATCTGATGTTACCAGGACTCCGAGGTATTTATGTACGAGGTAATTGCTGCACTTGTCTTAGATCAGTCCCATTTACTGTGATGTTGCATTTTGGCAAAATCTGCTTTTTTGATATTATCATAACTTCTGTCTTCTTAATATTCAAACGGAGTCCTTTGTTGTTACTTTCTGTCACAACCTTATCAACTAATTTCTGTAGCTCCATTTCATTTCTTGCTATTAAGACAGTATCATCAGCGTATCTCAGGTTATTTATGATATGTCCTCAATCTGGTCATCGAGTGGGATTCACAGCCCTGAACACCCTCTATTTGGAAAGACTCTCTCAATGCATGAAGAATGTCATTTTGATCCATGGCAGTTCCTCTGATATTGTAGCCAATCTATCAGCTCGTTCATTACCCTAACTCCTGCGTGCCCAGGGACAAACATAAAGGTTATTTCTGATCATTGTCTGTACCAGTACCTCCACCCAATTGCGTCACACCATTCCTGATTCGACTTTACGAATCATGCTCATGGAGTCACAGTTTGAAAACACTAGAGTAGTACTAGTTGTGAGATGCCAACCATTTCACCGCCTCCGTAACCGCCTGAACCTCCAATGTTCGAGCGAATACACTATAAATACGATTTTTATTAATATTGGATTCTCCGAAAGGAGTTAATTCTTATTTTTTATGCTTGTTGGCATACACGCCCTGATATAACCAATAAAGGTTCTTTGGGTTGAAAGAGCATGCCTCGGCTTAAAGAGACGTTTATCCCGATATAAGAAATAAACAAACAATCCCAACCTTAGATAAGTTTTCAAATTTCATAATCGACTTTTAAGTAATCGAAATCGCTAAAATCACTATAGTAACTCTAACAACAAAAATGGCGCTTAACTTCGACCAGGATAGGTTCTACGTTGAAAGTATCCTTTGAAGTAATATTGTTGTTTGTATGAAATCTTCAGTTATACACACATCATATCCAAAATAGACATTGTTAGCAGTTATTAAAATGTGTGTCGTAAAACTGGACAGAAAAATATTGCAAGTTGTATTCTAATTCTTTATGTTGAAAGTCAAAATCAAGAAATTCAATCGAATCACTGCCAATCAAGTATCACTACTATGAGTAGTATGAACACTGTGACTATGATTCACTATGCCAATATGGTATGATAACATGATATATCAATTGAATATATGAATATTCAGAATATGATTAACATTTCATTTCTGAAGTTCTGCTTCTGTTCGCGTGAACAACGTGGTATCGTCTGCAAGCAGCATATCTGTATTTTGCGTGCTTACATTCATTATGATACTATATATGGCATTTTCCCGTCTTTACAGATGGTCAATTAACAAGTGTTTTACTGTGATAACTTCCAAGTTTGCACTTGTCTTTCAGCTCATCTTAAAGTCTATTGTCACAAGATTCTGCACCTTTGCATAATGTTGTTTTCCATTCCACAAAAGTTTGTTTTCACTTCGAGATATTTCAAAATAATTATCTGCAATTCCTGATTTTTACCCTTAACAAAATCACAGAAGTCGAAATACCTGTTGACTCTGATGATGAGTTCCCATACAACGAAATTTCTGTGGATGATGATCTTTTTTCTCCAGGTTAGTGTGACTTGTTTTTGTTTGTTTATTTCTTCTACTTTATTATTGAGTATGATCCGAAAGGTGGAGGCAATGGACTGAATCACTACAAGCGTCAACACTTTGCAGAATTACACTTATCTTTGTTCCGGGGCACATGGATGTCATTGACAATGAGAGAGCAGACATGCTGACTGTGTCTTCCATCATATAAGAGGACCAGCCAATGGATAGAGCTGACATTCTGAATGCTCTCATAGAGTGTAGCCGCCAAGAGGATTTTCAATTATACCAATCGACGTCAACAGCTAGATTGCAAAAACTGGGATTGAAGATTGGAATGACCAGAAAAGAATTACACAACAGGTATATAAGTAGATTCATCAATCAAAATCAAACCGGTACTGTCAGTCTCTGAATGCTGTTGGAGATATTGCTAAAGAAATCGGGCACTTAAGGACATGTCCGGAGTGCAATAAAGATATTTCAAACTGAAACTGAATTTTTGACTGGCATTTATACAGACTCAGGACTTCTTACATAAAGAATTGCCAAGCAGATTACCAATAAAATACTAGTATTTATGAATAGTTGCTTGGTTGAAATTTGGATGTGCCTGTCCGACATGCTGTAGGGACCTAACTGGTGCACAACATACTCATGTTCTTGACACAAACTACACAGATCACAAAGTGAGGTTAAATTGGTTGATACCTCTGAAGTTGGAGAAGGCACACCTGTATGGCGGGGGACACTGATAATAAGGAAAGCAGACCTTTACGCAAAAATCAGTCAAAAGCCCCATAGCAGTCATCCTGACTACACCTGAATTCATAGTGAGCAAATACAAGAACAAGAAAACTTGGTTGATAAGAACGAGTGCAAACAACTACAAACATTAATAGTTATCTGAAAAAGATCTTACACGCACATTGGCTAAAGTTAATTAGAAATGAAGACTTATGGTATAGTACTAAGCAAAGAACTGCTGTGGAAGAAAGCTGCAGGAGAAAATGAGGATGGATAGGACATATGAAGCCACCCAATAATATTGTGAGACATGCACTGAACTGGAATCCATAGGGCAAACCGAAGAGAGACAGACAAAGGAACATATGGAGAAGAGAACTTGAAAAGATATAATAAAACAAATGGGCCTCAGCTGGAAAGGCATAGAGAAGGTTGCCCAGAACAGGAATAGTTGAGAACCCCAGTGGAAGTACCGGAGCCAATGAATATGAACAATAAATAGACAGTGAACAAGCAATAGGAGCCAAAATAACGGAATCCCCTAATACTTGTTTACTATACATGTGAACCCAAGGGATGGCCAAGGGCATAATCTATATCCTTTGACTGAGTTTTTCCTTTTGTTATCTTAAGACCTATGGCTTCCAGGAAAAGTACATCAATATTATAAAGCCTTCTATTCTGAAGCATCCTGCTGTGTAAGAACAGATGCAGGAAACTCAGACTGGTTCACAGTTAATTCGGTGTGAAGCAGGGCTGCGTTATGTCACCTATGCTTTTTGGGATAGCTATAGACTGGATCATGCACAAATGCACCCAAGATGATCAACTAGGCATCAAATGGCTTAATAACAGCAGACTATTTGATGTGGATTCAAGAGCTAGACGGTCAACAACTGACATGATATTTACCCTTCGACAGCTACAAGAGAAGTGCAGAGAGCAGAGCAAGCCTCTATGTATTGCTTTCGTGGATCTGACTAAGGCATTTGACACAGTCAGCAGGCCAAGTCTTTATAAAATATTGAAGTATATTGGTTGTCCCCCAAAGTTGCTCCAATTGATTGTTTCCTTCCATGAGGGCATGAAAGCCAGCATACAGTTCGATGGCAGCACATCTGATAGTTTTGAGGTTAAGAGTGGAGTCAAGCAGGGCTGTGTCCTTGCCCCACTCTCTTTGGTATCTTCTTCGCAGTCCTTTTGAACCACGCCTTAGGGGACGCTGATGGTGATGTTTTCATCTGCACTAGATCTGATGGTTCACTGTTTAACTTGGCTTGCTTAAGAGCCAAGACAAAAAGACGGAAATACTTCTCAAGGACCTCCTTTTGCTGACGATGCTGCCTTAGTCGCCCACAGTGAGACTACACTGCAATGTCTAATTAATAATTTGTCAAAGGCATGCGACCTCTTTTCTCTGACAATAAGTGTCTCCAAAACAGTTGTATTATGTCAGGAGGTAAGACATCAAATATCACTTTTAATGGTAACCATCTAACACCAGTGCAAAAATTCTGCTATCTTGGGTCCACGGTCACTGCCAGCCTTTCTCTTGATGAAGAAATCACGCTCGTATAGGGAGTGCGGCTACTACATTGGCATACTATCAAAGCTAGCGTGGGACAAAAAAATTGACATTGCAGACGAAAACTCAAATATATCGAGCCTGTGTAATTAGTTCTTTACTATATGGCTCAAAAACATGGACAGCCTACTCAAGACACGAGAGGAGACTTAACATCTTTCACCTTCGATGTCTCTCCAAGATTATGAACATCAGGTGGTACGACAAGATAACCAACTCTGAAGTACTACAACGTGCAAATCTGCCTTCCATCATGGGCATGCTCAGCAGTAGACGACTAAGATGGTTGGGACATGTGAGAAGAATGGAAACTTATCGCATACCAAAACAAATGTTGTTCTGTGAACTTTCGGAGGGAAGAGGCACCAGGGCAGACCACTGCTCAGATATAAAGATGTCTGCAAAACCTCAATGAAAAACTTTTCTATAGATCCCAGCACATGGGAGGGACTAGCTGATGACAGAGTTGTGTGGAAAGCCAAATTACGGAAGGGCGCAGAGTCTTTTGAGAAGAGACTTATGCACGAGCTGAACGAAAGAGAGAAAAGTGAAAACTCAGAAGTTGTCACAGTAAAACACTTGCCTACTGACCGTCTGTAAAGATGAAAAGGGCCATATATATTTGATCTTGACTTTGCCGATGACGTGGCCATATTGAATTCAACTACACAAGCAACCCACAAACTAACGAGCAATCTTTGCACACTTGCAGAACAGGTTGGTCTCCAGATCAATTCTGCCAAGACCAAAATTATGGACCTCACAAACTCGACAGACAACATCGTAATAAATGGCCAAACACTGGAGAAAGTTGAACATTTTACATATTTGGGTAGTAAAGTGTCAAACAACGGAGACACGATGAAAGAAATAAACTCTCGTATTGCTATAGCAGCTAGTGCCTTCACTAAATTAACGAATATCTGGCAATCTCAAGACTTTAGTATATGCACAAAAGTTAAATTATTTAGGTCATGTGTGATTCCTGTACTGACCTACGGTTGTGAAAGTTGAAATCAACAAAGAAAATTGATAAGAAACTGGACAGCTTTGAGAATAAATGTCTACGAAAATTATTAAAGTCAAATGGAGTGATTTCGTTTCTAACAACACAGTGAGAGATAGAACACACCAACAACCCATATCAAATATTATAAGGAAACGGCGGTGGAAATATTTAGGTCATGTGCTTAGATCAGACGAAAATAGACTAAATCGACAAGTCCTTATGTGGTCACCAGTTGGGAAAAGAAAACGTGGAAGACCAAAGACCACTCTTCGAAGAACCATCCAACAAGAAAGTAAACTATTGGGATGTAAAAGCATACAAGATCTGCAACTGCTAGCAAAGAACCGTATCACATGGAGATCTAAAACCTCTGCCCTATGTGCCGCCTTTGGCACGAAAGGAACAAACTAACTAACTAACTATCTAAGTATGTGTATATGATTATCTCAGTTTGTTTGCTTATATTTTTAAATGATTGTCAGAGCACATGTGTTCCTGATTGTATAATTGTTTAAGTAATTGATTGTCAGAGCACATGTGGTCCTGATTGTATAATTGTTTGAGTTATTGATTGTCAGAGCACACGTGTTCTTGATTGTATAAGTATTTGAGTAATTGATTGTCAGAGCACATGTGTTTCTGATTGTATAACTGTTTAAGTAATTGATTGTCAGAGCACATGTGTTCCTGATTGTATAATTGTTTGAGTAATTGATTGTCAGAGCACATGTGGTCCTGATTGTATAACTGTTTGAGTTATTGATTGTCAGAGCACATGTGTTCTTGATTGTATAAGTATTTGAGTAATTGATTGTCAGAGCACATGTGTTTCTGATTGTATAAGTGTTTGAGTAATTGATTGTCAGAGCACATGTGTTCTTGATTGTATAAGTATTTGAGTAATTGATTGTCAGAGCACATGTGTTCCTGATTGTATAAGTATTTGAGTAATTGAATGTCAGAGCACATGTGTTCCTGATTGTATAAGTATTTGAGTAATTGATTGTCTGAGAATATTTATATATGCTTGTCTCTGATTATCTGAGTAGACAATTGTCTGGCAATAAGTGTAAATAATTGGGAGTCTCTATGGTGAAGGGTAAGATGTTTGTCTATGGTGAAGGGGTAGATGTTTGTCTATGGTGAAGGGGGTAAGATGTTTGTCTATGGTGAAGGGGGTAAGATGTTTGTCTATGGTGAAGGGTGTAAGATGTTTGTCTATGGTGAAGGGGGTAAGATGTTTGTCTATGGTGAAGGGGGTAAGATGTTTGTCTATGGTGAAGGGGGTAAGATGTTTGTCTATGGTGAAGGGGGTAAGATGTTTGTCTTGCATTCCGGAGGTCATGAGTTCAAATTCTGTTCACAAGTGCATATTTTTTCATAGACCACTAGGATTATTGCAGGTATTGTGCTTTATGCAATACTCTTGGCAGGTGGCATGTCATTTCTACGGAGAGGGATTTTAGCCATATGGGGTAAAACTTGGTGCAATGAAGTCAATCGTTCGACTGTAGACTTTTCTTGTGTACATGATTGTCTCAAACCTGTTGTTTGCTGATGACTACACCCTTGCTATCAACTCTGAGGAAGAAATGCAGACTTACATTGATAAGTTCTCAATGGCCTGTGATATGTTTGGACTTACCATTAGAAGAAAACTGAGGTCGTGTTCCAGCTCACCCCTAGAGAGTAGTACTACGATCCAGTAATCAACATTAAACAGCAGCGTCTCCTGCCAGCGGATAACTTTGTCTATTTTGGCAGCATTCTATCCAGATCGGCAAATATAGACTATGAGGTCAACAATAGGATATCCAAAGCCAGTGCTGCGTTCGGAAGGTTACGTGTCACTGTGTGGGAGCAGAAGGGGATAAGCATAGCCACAAAGCTGAAAGTTTACCAGGCCATAGTGCTAACCCCGCTGCTGTGCATAAGCGAGACATGGGCAGTGTATAGCAGACATGCAAGAATATTAAACCATTTCCACACAAGCTGTCTACGCAGAATACTAAAAATAAACTGGCAGGACAAAATTCCAGATATCGAAGTCTTCACAAGAGCAAAGATCCCAAGCGTCAACACCCTATTGCAGAAGGCCCAAGTGAGATGGGCCGGCCACGTTGCTAGGATGCCTGATAAATGCATCCCAAAATAGTTGACATATGGCGAGCTTGAAAGGGGCAGACGTTCTGCTGGTGGACAGAAAAAATGCTTTAAAGACTCTTAAAGTCTGAGATGTTTCGATATAGACACCACATGCTGGGAATCCATGGCGCAAGATCACCAAATATGGCGCTGTAACAACACATGAGGAATCTGCATAGCTGAGAAACATCGTGCCGTTGAGACACAGAGAAAACGAGCTGCGTGAAAAGACAGAACACACAACACCCACATGTCTAACCTTGATTATGTATGCCCTATCTGTGGTAGGGGATTGTGTTCTAGGATTGGACTCTACAGTCACCTCCGCACATACCAGAGAGGCGCAGCAGCGCACATCTGAGGCTGTTGTTATCATCCCTTACAATAGACGGCTATTATTATTATTACATGATTGTCCCCGATTGTCCAAGAATATGTGTAAATAGTTGTCTTTGGTTGTCAGAGAATATGTGTAAAGGATTGTTTCTTATTATCTGAGGGTATGTGTAAATGATTGTCCTTGATTGTCTGAGCATATGTGTGAAGGACTATCTTTACTGCCTGAATATGTGCAGGGTTGAGACAAAGAAAATTGTACTAAAATGCATGAGTTTTTGTTTTATTTTAAAGATTTTGAAGAAGATCTTGATGTAGCAGTTCGCACCATCCGTGAGGCAAATGAGGATGCCGAAGCCAGGGTAAGAAAATAAATGGAAGAAGTTAGCAGGGGAGAGAGAGGCAAGAAGTTAGCAAGGGAGAGAGAGGCAAGAAGTTAGCAGGGGAGAGAGAGGCAAGAAGTTAGCAAGGGAGAGAGAGGCAAGAAGTTAGCAGGGGAGAGAGAGGCAAGAAGTTAGCAAGGGAGAGAGAGGCAAGAAGTTAGCAGGGGAGAGAGAGGCAAGAAGTTAGCAGGGGAGAGAGAGGTAAGAATGTCGAAAATTAATATATATGGTCTTTTTCATCTTTACAGATGATCAATTGGCAAGTGTATTACTTTGATGAGTTCTGAGTTTGCCTGTCTCTCTTATCTTCAAGTTCATCCCTAAGTCTCATTAAAAAAAATTCTACACCTTTGCGTAGCATTGTACACAACTCTGAAATCAGCTAGTTTTTCCCATTTGTTGGGACAGATAGAAAAGTTCTTCATTGAGGACTTACAGATGTTCTTATATCTGAGCAGTGATCTGCCTTGAAGCCTCTTCCCTTTCAGAAGTTCACAGAACAACACATGCTGGTTTATGTGACTATTTTCCAGTCTTCTCATATGTCCTAGCCATATTAGTCTTCTACTGCTGAGCATTCCCATGACGGATGACAAGTTTGCATGTTGCAGTAGTTTAGATTTGGTTATCATGTCGTACCTCATGATGTTCATAATCCCAGCACTCTGCATAGTCACTTCATCTCTATTAGCAGTTTCTTGAAATCTCTTCATGATTCTATGAGCATAAATTAAATTAAACCACTGCCAATTTTCTTGGCTTATTACAGTGTCTTCAGAATACCTTAGATGGACCACACGGTGCACTAGTATATCACATTGGCTAGAATACACAAATTAAATTCAAGAAATCTGAAATAAAATATATATATATATATATCACCCGAGTGGTTACCAGGCCAAATTATGGGTGTAAAGAATAGAACCACTGTAACCTGCCACGCATGTCATAAGAAGTGACTAAGGAGGTTGGGTTTGGGGCTAGCTAACCCACCCTGTAAAAATTGCTAGATAGCTACAGAAACCACAACCAGGAAAATTCATAGCTTGCCACCCAAGGAAGAAGGAACTCATGGCAAGAAAATGGGGAGATAGTGGAGAGATCTGGAAAAAATCAACCGTGGATAGGCAGGCTTGAAAGGCCTTGGTTGCGAACCTATGCCTCCTAGGGGCAAAGGGTGAAGAAGAATATATATATATGATAAAGTGATGTATGGAAACCTACAGATCTGTGGTAGTCAGACTAGATCAGATCAGATCTGGAAAAATCGTGGGAGGCTGTGGTAATACTGGATAAATGGAGACGAGGACATGTAAATTACAGTATTACATAAGCAAGGAAAAATAAATGATTTTATTCCTGTAGGTTATTCCTGCAGGTTATTCCTGTAGGTTATTCCTGTGGATTATTCCTGCAGGTTATTCCTGTAGGTTATTCCTGCTTATTATATATTTGCAGAATACTAAACTGTTTAAAATTTACTTGAAATATTATGTCGGTCTTGCCCCCGAATACTCTCAGGTAATGTAGCTTGCTCTCTAGATTGAACATATATGGCATGAATATTAATCGATTAAAACAATTCTTCATTGTATGAATGACCGTCTCACTCACTTTCAATATCCTTATCAGAATAATTACAGTATAAGTCTAATTCATCTTCAGATTCATTCAAAACAAGTAAAATTGTTTGCTTTATTATTATCCTTTTAGAGTGACCATTTCCGAAATTTTCAGCACGTCTTGTCTTCATGAAAATACTGAACTAATTACCTTATCAGCACACAAAAATACTACACACGAGTCCACCATCTTGCTAAACAATTTAGAACATGTGGGTTGTGTTTAACACAATTTATCATCAATCACCAACAAATAAAGATGGAGTCTTTTCAGACTGATATTTTGGTACGCCCGGGGTATGCGATGTTTACATTCAATACCGAAATATTAGGATCACAGGTTCTAGTCTGTTCATATTTTTTGGTAATACTAAATAAATTACTGGTTTAAAATTTCTTCTGAAAGATTCAAAGAGATTCGGTTTTCAAGCCATCGGTTATACAGAAACCAGAAGTGGTAGATGACTTTGTGCGAAATTTTCTGGTTAAAATGGGACTGACACGAACACTGGACTGTTTTCAAACTGAGTGGTAATTTTTATACCTTACTTTGTCATTGTATGTCTTATAAGTTTATGGCAATTTAGTAACCTAATTTGATAGTCAATTTTGAACTGCAAACGTCACCATTAACACAAAAAGAGCATTGTTCAATACAGTCTTTCTCACAACATTATTCTATCAGTGCCAAACCTGGACGTTGACATCAAATGGTAGAAGAAAACTAATAACGACAGAGAGGAAGTGTCTCGCAGAATGCTGGAAATATCAAGAAGAGAACGATTTAGGAATAAAGTCATAAGAAAAAAGTTGGCACACAACACAAGTACCAAACTTCATTAAAAAACAAATTAAATGTTTCAGCCATGAAAGCAGATTACCAATAGACAGTGCACCTCAAAGAGCAATGCTGCTCTGACACAGTTGATACAAGGCAAAGGTCTTTCAGGCAAAAGTTTGACCACGGAAATAGCAGTGAAAGATACCATGCTTGAAGGGCATACAAGGACTTGTTCTAGAAATCTCTTCATATCCTGACATTGTGAAGTAAAACAGAATCAGAGAAAAGAAAGAAAATAGTTGTTGCATGTTTTTGGTGTCATCTAGTTGTATCTTTGTGTCACTCAGTTGTGCCATCCTTGTATATCTTCATTTTTGTGCCATCCATTTGTTTCATACTTTTGTGTCATACTTACTAATTTGAACAGGTAAAATAATTTCAAAAGGTAGTATATGTTTGTCTTAGGAGTCTATAGCCGAAGGATTGACTTAATTGCACTGGGCTTTACCCCATATGGTTCGTCCCTCTTCGCAGAAATGGCACATCACCTGTTGAAAGTATTGCACAAAGCACAATCCTAGGAAACAATCCTAGAGGTCTCTGGAAAAATTCCACCTGTGAACAGAACGGCATGGTCCGGATTCGAAATGTAAGAGGCGAGCTTTGCATAGATGATTTAGAAGGAAGACATTTTGACCTGCCGTCAAGTATCTACTCATTTACTATTGGAATTACCAAGTTCAAAACATGCTTGAGCACTAATTCTAAGAAGTTGCTATTGGAATTGCCTAAGTTCAAAACAGCGAGCACCAATTGTAAGAAGTTTGAAATTACATGTTTTACAAGTAGAACTGGATGCCTGAGAGCAGAGTGTAACCAGCGTGCAACAGGAACCATCAGTATGCATACCCTTTGACATCTGTTGGTGGAGACTGAGCACCAACGGATCTTCCTGGAGTGCTATGATGTCGGTTCAGTAAGCAATTGTTATAATGTTTTTTACAACAAATTATCTTCTTCTTTTGTCGTCACACTGCTACCAGGTTGTTGCCCAGTGTCATGGTTTTCTGTTTTTGTCTTGCGCTGTTCTGGTGGCTTGGGTGATTGTTATTTTTGCTCTTTCACAGGATTCTGCTATGCCATCTAACCATCTTTTTCGTGGTCTTCCTCGACAAATTATCTTCCAATAAAAATCACAATTTTTGTTTCCAAAAATTATCTTTACTGCTTGTAATACCACTTTTTAGAACGGTGTGGGACAGGGGGACACACGCCTGTGGAATTTAATGGCCACATTGCTAGAGCAGTCACTACGAAACTGTTCAGGATAGGAGTTTTTCTTTATGCCTTCAACAGAAAAAAACTCCTTGGCCTTTCCGAATGGAAGCCTGCAAAAATGTTTTTTTTATGTGACACTGAATTTGGTTGAAGAAGTTTTGTCTGAAATTGCTTGTTTAGGTACGAGCTTCAGGATCGTGGTCTATTGAAGGTCTGTGAGACTGAAACAGTTCCTGATGTGTACACACAGAATCTTGAACTGGAGAAAGAGATTGAGTTTCTCAAGAAGGAAGCCTTGAAGTTTAGAAATGGTGCAGAGTAAGTTAATGGTCTACATTACATTGCTATTGTTCTTTTTCTATACTTGATCAGAGACTAGTGAAATTTCTTCTTCTTCTTCTCTTGACCAGACTAATGAAACTGCTTCTTCTTCCTCTTCTTCTTCTCTTGACCAGACTAATGAAACTATTACTGCTTCATATTGTTATCTTCTATTACTTCTGTACTTGACCAGAGACTAGGGAAACTTCTTCTGAGATCCATTGAGTAGTAGAGATATCACCTATACAATCAATCAATCAATCAGGAATGGTGAGATGAAACCGGATGGAGGTACTGGTACAGACAGGTATCAGAGAAATCACCTTCAGTTTTGTCCCTGGGTATGCAGGAGTCAATGGTGAGATGAAACTGGGTGGAGGTACTGGTACAGACAGGTATCAGAGAAATCACCTTCAGTTTTGTCCCTGGGTATGCAGGAGTCAATGGTGAGATGAAACCGGATGGAGGTACTGGTACAGACAGGTATCAGAGAAATCACCTTCAGTTTTGTCCCTGGGTATGCAGGAGTCAATGGTGATATGAAACTGGGTGGAGGTACTGGTACAGACAGGTATCAGAGAAATCACCTTCAGTTTTGTCCCTGGGTATGCAGGAGTCAATGGTGAGATGAAACTGGGTGGAGGTACTGGTACAGACAGGTATCAGAGAAATCACCTTCAGTTTTGTCCCTGGGTATGCAGGAGTCAATGGTGAGATGAAACTGGGTGGAGGTACTGGTACAGACAGGTATCAGAGAAATCACCTTCAGTTTTGTCCCTGGGTATGCAGGAGTCAATGGTGATATGAAACTGGGTGGAGGTACTGGTACAGACAGGTATCGAAGAAATCACCTTCAGTTTTGTCCCTGGGTATGCAGGAGTCAATGGTGATATGAAACTGGGTGGAGGTACTGGTACAGACAGGTATCGAAGAAATCACCTTCAGTTTTGTCCCTGGGTATGCAGGAGTCAGCGGTAATGAACAAGTTGATAGATTAGGTGGCTTGGTTACAATATCAGAGGAGCTGCCATGGACCGAAATGACATTCTTAATGCATTGAGTCTTCTCGAACAGAGAAGTTTCAGGGTTCTGAATCCCAGTCGCTGACCAGATTGAGAGAGATGGGTGTCGATATTCATACATCCTGACAATAACGACATACCAAATATGCAAAAGGATTGATTAATCAACATCAAACTGCCGTGTTGGGTCGCTATGATGATAGTCCTCAGATAACTTAATCAATAAATCAATTAATTAACTTGGCTGAAATCGGATGCATGTGTCCTAAACGTGTAGAAGTCTATGTGTTTAGGGGCCTACCAAACCAATGTGCAACGTATACACATTCTTGGCAAAGATCAAACATATCACAAAGAGTGATTACAATTGGTCGTAAAGAACAAACTCAAAGAAGAAGAAGAAGAATTAGTTAACTGTAAATCTTTGATATGTGAGGTCATCTTTATTAATGATGTGTTTTTGAAATGTTGTGTAGAGATGCCAAAGAGACATATGTGAAGCTGAGGAAACAGAGAGACTTTCATCGAATGCACCACAGCCGTGTTGTGCAGGAGAAAAATAAGCTTATTGAAGACATCAAAAGGTTTATACATTTGATGACATTATTTATTGTTATATGTTTGTGTTGGAAGTTTTTTTGCTGGATGGGTGGATTATTGGATGTGTGGATTATTGGATGGGTGAATTATTGGATGGGTGGATTATTGGATGGGTAGATTATTGGATGGGTAGATTATTGGATGTTTTGATGGGTGGATTATTGGATGTGTGGATTATTGGATGGTGGATTATTGGATGGGTGGATATTATGGTGGATTTGGATGAGTCGATTATTGGATGAGTCGATTATTGGATGGGTAGATTATTGGATGAGTCGATTATTGGATGGGTGGATTATTGAATGGGCGGATGTGTGGATTATTGGATGGGCGGATGTGTGGATTATTGGATGGGCGGATGTGTGGATTATTGGATGGGTGGATGTGTGGATTATTGGATGGGCGGATGTGTGGATTATTGGATGGGCGGATGTGTGGATTATTGGATGGACGGATGTGTGGATTATTGGATGGGCGGATGTGTGGATTATTGGGTGGGGATGTGTGATTATTTGATGGGGATGTGTGGATTATTGGATGGGCGGATGTGTGGATTATTGGATGCGGATGTGGATTATTGGATGTGGATTAGTGGATGTGGCGGATTTTGGATTATTGGATGGGTGTATTATTTGATGTGTTAAATATTTGGTGTTTTAAATATTTGATGTGTGGACTGTTTGATTTGTGGACTATTTGATGTGTGGACTATTTGATTTGTGGACTATTTGATGTGTGGACTATTTGATGTGTGGACGTATTAAAAATGTGGAGTATCCTTATTCTCTATAATTAACAGCCTCAGAGTTTGTACAAAACAAATCAAGAGATTAGACATGACATCTCAGGGGCTGATTAGTATGAAGAAACTATTATATAACACAAGTATTGAAACAAAAGTAAAACATATTAGGGCATGCATTTTTTTCTGCAGCAAAATCTGAATGTGAGTCATGTTCCAAAACACAAGTATTTAATAAAAAAAATGGAATCTTTTCTTATTCTTCCATAGAATTGTCACTGAATCTATGCAGTTGGGACTTTGTGCAACACTCTCGGCAGGTGAAATGCCATTTCTGCAAAGAGTGACCGAGCAATATGTGGAAAACCGGTGCTTCTTCTTTGAACGCTATATATCAACCACTTGTTAACCACTCTTTGTGATTTGTATGTGATTTGAGCCAAAGAGCCATTGTATCGTTGTTCAGTTATGCGCCTACAAGTAGGTCAGCTCATCTGATTTCTGCAACGCTTTTTATTTACTAAGGTAGCTTCCCTAGGTCTCTACCTCATGCCTTATAGGTTACAGTGTACTGTTCTTTGCTCCAATTGCACGCCCCGGCAACACACAAGTGGGAATCTTTTAAAACAAAATGTTAAAGAAAAATCTTTAGAACATCCTGAACAGAAGTAGAACAAATATAGATATCCTACAAAACCTGTCCTGCTATCAGTGCCAAACCCAGACGCTGACATCAGATGACAGAAGAAAACTAGTCACGACAGAGATGAGATGTCTGCGCAGAATGCTGGGGGTATCAAGAAGAGACCGGTTGAGAAATGAAGACATCAGGAAAAATGTGGGTACAACATCAGTACTGAACTTCATCAAGAAACAACAAATTAAATGGTTCGCCACATAAGCAGATTATCAACAGACAGTGCCTCTCAAAGAGCAATGGTGCTCCGATACAATGAATACAAAGCAAAAGGCCGGCCACGCAAAAGGTGGCCCTCAGAGATAACAGAGGCGACAAAAGACACTATTTATGAAGTGCACACAATGACTCGTTCTAGAAATCTCTTCTTATCCGATGCTGTGGATTATTGGATGGGCGGATGTGTGGATTATTGGATGGGTGGATGTGTGGATTATTGGATGGGCGGATGTGTGGATTATTGGATGGGCGGATGTGTGGATTATTGGATGGGTGGATGTGTGGATTATTGGATGGACGGATGTGTGGATTATTGGATGGGCGGATGTGTGAATTATTGGATGTGTGGATTATTGGATGGACGGATGTGTGGATTATTGGATGGGCGGATGTGTGGATTATTGGATGGGCGGATGTGTGGATTATTGGATGTGTGGATTAGTGGATGGGCGGATGTGTGGATTATTGGATGGGTGTATTATTTGATGTGTTAAATATTTGGTGTTTTAAATATTTGATGTGTGGACTGTTTGATTTGTGGACTATTTGATGTGTGGACTATTTGATTTGTGGACTATTTGATGTGTGGACTATTTGATGTGTGGACGTATTAAAAATGTGGAGTATCCTTATTCTCTATAATTAACAGCCTCAGAGTTTGTACAAAACAAATCAAGAGATTAGACATGACATCTCAGAGGCTGATTAGTATGAAGAAACTATTATATAACACAAGTATTGAAACAAAAGTAAAACATATTAGGGCATGCATTTTTTTCTGCAGCAAAATCTGAATGTGAGTCATGTTCCAAAACACAAGTATTTAATAAAAAAAATGGAATCTTTTCTTATTCTTCCATAGAATTGTCACTGAATCTATGCAGTTGGGACTTTGTGCAACACTCTCGGCAGGTGAAATGCCATTTCTGCAAAGAGTGACTGAGCAATATGTGGAAAACCGGTGCTTCTTCTTTGAACGCTACATATCAACCACTTGTTAACCACTCTTTGTGATTTGTATGTGATTTGAGCCGAAGAGCCATTGTACGTTGTGTCAGTTATGCGCCTACAAGTAGGTCAGCTCATCTGATTTCTGCAACGCTTTTTATTTACTAAGGTAGCTTCCCTAGGTCTCTACCTCATGCCTTATAGGTTACAGTGTACTGTTCTTTGCTCCAATTGCACGCCCCGGCAACACACAAGTGGGAATCTTTTAAAACAAAATGTTAAAGAAAAATCTTTAGAATATCCTGAACAGAAGTAGAACAAATATAGATATCCTACAAAACCTGTCCTGCTATCAGTGCCAAACCCAGACGCTGACATCAGATGACAGAAGAAAACTAGTCACGACAGAGATGAGATGTCTGCGCAGAATGCTGGGGGTATCAAGAAGAGACCGGTTGAGAAATGAAGACATCAGGAAAAAATGTGGGTACAACATCAGTACTGAACTTCATCAAGAAACAACAAATTAAATGGTTCGGCCACATAAGCAGATTATCAACAGACAGTGCCTCTCAAAGAGCAATGGTGCTCCGATACAATGAATACAAAGCAAAAGGCCGGCCACGCAAAAGGTGGCCCTCAGAGATAACAGAGGCGACAAAAGACACTATTTATGAAGTGCACACAATGACTCGTTCTAGAAATCTCTTCTTATCCGATGCTGTAAGATGAAACAGAATTGGAGAAAAGAAGAGAGAAAGTTATACAGAATTACTTTTTATCTCACAATTTGTTATGAAATCTTTCCTTTTCCATCATACTAAGTTCCCCCAAATATTACATTTTTGACACGCTGTAGAAAGGTTTCTGCAATTGTTAAACCCACTGCCTTGTGGAGAGGGTCTCGGAAGAGCTAAAGGTTGGGGGAGTAAACCCAAATAATAGAAAATCCCCACTACCTTGTGGGTCATCACGGTTATGCAGAAGACTAGAGGAGTAAACCTTGATCACAAATCTGGAGGGAGGGTCCCTAAGGTAGTTGATGGTAATATGTGTGTTCCATTTCATTATCTGGCATCTTCTGCAAACCCTGCGTGATTCCAGACGTTTTGTCTTTCCTTTGTATGAAACAGTAGGGTAGAGTTTGTGCAAAATGGGCAAGTCACATTTCCCATATCAGCTGCCCAGACTAGGTATAAATGGAGATGACACTTCATCCTTGCTTTAAACTGACTGTCTGTAAAGAAGAAAAAGGTCATATAATATATAAAGCAATGAGTCAAGTGCCATGCGTTCCGACGTTGGCAATTATACCTCTCCACAACTCTCTCTCCTTGGTGTATATATATATATGAAATGAAAATCGTGGCATATCCTTTACAGAATGTAGCCATAAACCATAGTAAACGAGTCATCAATTTTGTAGGCACCACTTATGCGTTTAGTAGTTTGCCATTTCTTTCTGTACGGTAAGGTCTATTTTTACCGTTCTTTTCCAAGGGAACAAATTTGCTTCCAAACTTCCCGCTGTAGAGTTTGAACTAGGTACGCTTGAGTTGTGATTGAGCTTACAGATAATAGCCATCCATCGCAAGCGATGATGACAACAGTCTCAGATGTGTGCTGCTGCACCCTACAGATATGTATACATATAGAAAGGTTTAATTAAATTGTGGCTGCATTTATTGAAAACTTAAACACAATTTGTTCTTTTCTGCTGCTTGTTTCATTTTCAGGCTGAAGCGCCATTATGACCAGTACGCTCCCACTATGGAAGCACTTAAGACTCGTTATGAAGCTGCCATTAAGGAGAAAGCCTTAGCTAATTTGGAGCGGGACAGGGCGCTCAACCAACTCAGTGTAATGGCGGATTCTAAAAGTGGCACTTTAGTTGGTGAATGCATTATGTTATTTTCTACTTGATTAAAACTATGTCCTATGTTACTAATATATATAAACATAGAGTCCTCTCAAACTGTTATACGTTAAATAGGTAAAAGTAAAGTAAAGGAACCCTTTCATACCTCATGGTATATAGGCAATACAGTGTTATTCCTGTATTTTCATTGACCGCGCACACGATGTTGATGTGGTCAGCATCACGGCCGCCTTTACTTTCCCAGAGCATGTCTGGTACCCAATTAAGGCTGGCTCGACCTGAGACCGCCGTGGTCGAAAAAATTCCACGCCACTGCGGAGTTGAACCCGACCACCAGCCTTGAGAAGCAAGTTCACTAACAACTACGCTACCGCGGCTTTTGTTACATAGGACCTACAAGTCATTTCTCAATACCGATCTGTCCTGGACAACTTGCCCAATCTTTTCCATGGAATTGAGTCTGATATTTCTTACCTCCCTCAGCAAAGTTTGTTTAGGTTAGGTGCTAGTCTCTCATGCCAGAGATACCAGGTTTGCTCCTCATGGAGCCATCTGGATATTTTTAGAGATCCCTGATCTCAGTGTAGGTGAGATTGAGTTCGTAGTCAGAGACTGACGATAAAACGGAGGTCCCGTGTTCAATTTGAGCATGTAAAAGTACCCTTGGCAGTTCAAAATTGAGAAGAGCAGGCTGGAACAGCTGCCTGGCAAAATCACTAGAAAAGATAAAAATAAAATTCCTACATAAATATCTTCACCATTTTCAAAATTACATCGGACCTCGCAGTGCCACAGAGTTTGTGTACTGCCACTGACATCTTCCTGTGTAAGAAAGAGATCGGAGCTCACATAGTTCCTCACCGAAGTGGAATGATGATGGTCCATCAGTCAGTCAATCAATCAACACCCAAAGATCAAGATGAAAGTGAAAAGACAGATGATAAAAGTATTTTCTACAAAACTTTGTTACCAGTGCCAAACTTGGTCTCTGACAGCAACACACCACAGAAAGCTCACCACATGTAAAATGAAATGGTTGAGGAAGGCTGTGGTGGTCACCAGGAAAGTTAGACTACGAATTGGGGACATCAGAAGCAGAGTGGGCATAACTTCATGCACCAAAAACATTCAAAGACAACAAATGCAGTGATTTGAACATTTAATGAGAAGGGAATATAACCAACCACCAATAACAGCATACAATAAAATGAGATCAGGTACCAAGGAAGACCAAGAAAAGATGGATAGACAATATCAAGACCACACTAAATAAACACGGAAATAACACAAGTGCGACTCATCTGGCCCTGGAACGCAAATTAAAGCTTCCACTCCTACGTTTAACGACAAGATTCGACAACCAATTCCATCATCCATTTTGGGTAAAACAATAGATATGTATACTTCTAAAATAGTTAGTGGTAAGCCAGAGTCTATGTACATCTTCATACAGCTTGTCTTGGACTGACTTGGTGGTTGGCCATGTGCATTTTCTCTGTTCATTGTATTTTGGTCACTCTTGTATCTCTGTCATCTTGCTGATATCACATGTGCATATGTCAGAAGGACCTCTTCTTCTTCTTTGCGTTCGTTCTTACGACCAATTTTAATCACTCTTTGTGATAGGTTTGATCTTTGCCAAGAACGTGTATACGTTGCACATTGGTTTGGTAGGCCCTAAACGCATAGACTTCTACACGTTTAGGACACAAGCATCCAATTTCACCCAAACCTCCTTAGCTGCCTCTTACGACATGCATGGCAGGTAACAGTGGTTCTATTCTTTACATCCCAAATTTGGGCCCCGGTAACCACTCGGGCGGTCAGAAGGACCTATTTTGTACGTGTTAAACAGATGGTACCTCAGTCTATTGTGCCCTGTTCGTAGCTGAAAAATGACAACCTTTTCTTCTCTACTGAGTTGGTATAGTTCGTTTCCAAAATTCGTGATCATCTTTACCGACCGATATAAAATCATCCACTTGACAGAAATTCTTGATTTTTGCATTTTTATATAGGTAATAGTGACGACGTTTCAAAAGTATTTTTTGCCCACCCAGACCTTTAGTTCTGTAAGAATTTTATTATATGTTATTACTAAATTTACTGTTGATGTTGATCTAATATACTTGTAGAAATTTTGCAGTACGATTGTCAAGTTTGTCTATAACTAAGCATTTCTGTGTTCCAAATGCAATTCAGTGCACGTCAAAATCGGGAATCCGTGGAATTAATCAGTTCACAATGTTTCCTACCGACTGTCATTGGCGTATGTATGCAACATTTACTTTCATTTATAGAAGTGGAAGGTATCATTTGTTCACTATGTGACCTTTCTTTTATAATATGTAATAGGAATACGCCTTTGCAATCATTCGCCACCATTTTGTGTATTACTGTAAGTTCTAAACTTTGATGATCATTTTGTTGTGCTTATGCAAAATTATATAACAAAAACGTTTTTTTGCATCAAGTAAGCTACCTACCAATTAGTTAAACATGGATTCGTAACGTCGTGAGGTATATAAGACTGCATGCAAAAATTACTTGTATCCATCAGATAGATTTCGTACAAATTAAACCTTAGTGTGATCACGAATTTTGGAACAAACTTTAATATCATCCTTATCGTGACCTGGGTAAGCTCTCACCCATTTGTTCTTGTATGCCATTTTACCGTAAATTCACCAGCTCTGAATTCAAACAAAGTCATGGCGTCTAATACAGCACCTCTGACTTATTTTTGCATGATGACTTACTTTCTTCATCACCAGTACCCAACACCATTCAGGCAAACCGTATTCCGACTTCAGAGGTAATTGAAATTTAAATCCCCAAGTAAAGGACACACAAAAGCCTGTTCTAGAAATCTCTTCTTATCCTGATGCTGTGAGGCAAAACCTGATGCTGTGAGGCAAAACCTGATGCTGTGAGGAATTTCCTTGACATGGGGTAATTAGCGCATCAATTTATCAACTTTGCTATTGACAATCCCTACCATACATATATTTAAATGAATGTTTTTTTTTCCCTGCAGAAGTAGACGAGAAAGAAGAGGAAACTAAAGGACCTACACAGAAGCAACTTCTACAGGAACGACAGAAAAGGGCACCAGGTGCAGATGATATTTCTGAGAAAGTTCCTCCTGGCTTCAAGAGATTTGTACATGTGAGTTTGATCTCACTACCGTTGCAATTACCATCACCACATACACCATCACTACCTTCACTATCATGATCACTACCACATCCACCATCGCTGCCATCACTATCATGATCATCACCACTAGTATAATCACCACCACCAACACAATCACTACCACCATCAAACAGCACCACCGCTACCATGAGTTATTACCACCACTATAATCACAATCACCACCATCATCAGTCCTACCACCATCCAATCGCTAGCACCATAAACCATCCACCATCACTACCACCACTATGACAATCACTACCACCACTACAATCACAATCACCATCATAAACCATCCACCATCACTACCACCACTACAATCACAATCACCACTACTATAAACCATCCACCATCACTACCACCACTACAATCACAATCGCCACTACTATAAACCATCCACCATCACTACCACCACTACCACCACTACAATCACAATCACCACTACTATAAACCATCCACCATCACTACCACCACTACAATCACAATCACCACTACTATAAACCATCCACCATCACTACCACCACTACAATCACAATCGCCACTACTATAAACCATCCACCATCACTACCACCACTACAATCACAATCACCACTACTATAAACCATCCACCATCACTACCACCACTACAATCACAATCACCACTACTATAAACCATCCACCATCACTACCACCACTACAATCACAATCACCACTACTATAAACCATCCACCATCACTACAATCACAATCACCACTACTATAAACCATCCACCATCACTACCACCACTACAATCACAATCACCACTACTATAAACCATCCACCATCACTACCACCACTACAATCACCACTACTATAAACCATCCACCATCACTACCACCACAATCACCACTACTATAAACCATCCACCATCACTACCACCACTACAATCACAATCACAATCACCACTACTATAAACCATCCACCATCACTACCACCCTAAAAACATTCCCTAACACCTTTTCCTTTTCTTCTTTGTCCTTCTCTTGCTTTTTTTTGCCTTACGTAGCAGGTTTAACTGATGATCGATTTCTGAGATAATTGAGTACGCTGTCGATATGCTGTGGTATTGTGGAGTTTTAAGCTGTCTGTAACTCCATCAATCCATCTTGTTCTTGGTCTGCCCTTCCTCTTAATGATTCCATTTTCAGGTTGTATGCTCTTGCAACTGATGTAATCGGGTTCATTCTCACCAAGTGGCCAAGTCATTTGACTCTCTGTTTTTCAATGAATCTAACACCACGACCAGCAAACATCCACCATCAGTACCACCACTGCCATGACCACTATCACAATCACTACTACCATCACTACCAAAACCACATTACTAAGTAAACTATTAACTTGAAGCAGTTGTCAAATTTTGCGTACCACCTGATGTTCATAATCTTGAGGAGACATCGAAGTGGAAAGATGTTAAATATCCTCTCCTACCTTGAGTAGACTGTTCTTGTTTCTGAGCCATATAGTAAAGAGCTTCTTCTTCTTCTGCTTTTGTCAGCTATGCATTCAGGCGTTGTCAGTGCATACTGTATGGCGCTTCTAACTGATTTTTGTGTTAAGACCTGCTTTTCTTGTTATCAGTGTTCCTGCCATACAGGCATGTCTTCTCCAACTTCAGAAGAGCTAATTACACAGACTCGATAGATTTGAATCTTCATCTGCAATGTTAACAAATATATATTTTCATTTTGTGTTCCAGGATTCAGATTTTCCTGTAGACAATGGCATCAACCCTAACCTTAGTCCAGACAAGACTTTATTGACAAGATCGGGAGTGTTCCACTTGAGTAACACAATCAGTGCTCACTCTAATGCTGTCAGTGGGTTAGTTATTCATTACATATGTACTGTATTTTTGTTGTGCTAACTCGAATGCTGTCAGTGGGTTAGTTGTTCATTACATGTGTACACTATTTTTGTTAGTTGTTCATTGCACGAGTACAGTATTTTTGTTTGGCAATCTGATATAGAGAAATACATTACATTTTTCCTCCTCGTTTTCTTCTAATGCTCCATATCGACCACTTGTTAAACCACTCTTTGTGATCTGTATGTGATCTGAGCCTAAGAGTGATTGTACGGTGTGAGAGTTATGTGCCTACAAGTAAGTCAGCACATCCGATTTCTGCAACGCTTTTTATATACTAGGTTGCTTGTGTGTTGCCGGGCTCACAAGGGAGAAAATAAAAGTAACACTGCGACCTACAAGCCATGTTGTAAGAGGCGACTGAGGTAGGGGCCTAGGGAAGCTACCCTAGTTAACAAAAAAGCATTGTAGAAATCAGATGCGCTGGCCTACTTGTAGACTCCTAACTGGCACAACGCATCAATCTCTCTTAGGCTCGGGTCACATACAAATCACCAGAGTGGTTACAGGGCCCAAATTTGGGGTGTAAAGGATAGAACCACGTACCTCCTATGTGTCGTAGGCTGACTAGAGGTTTGGTGAAATCGGTGCCATGTTCTAACGCTTAATCTAGCATTGCCTGTGGGCCTACAAAAAGTGCAACGGATACACGTTCTTGGCATATAGACCAGAACATATACAAGAGTGAAACAATTGGTAGTAGAAACGAGCTACAAGAAGAAGAGACATACAAATCACAAAGAGTGGTTAACAAGTGGTCGATATGGAGCGTAAGAAGAAGAAAGAATCTACTAGGTAGCTTCCTGGGCCCTATCTCAATCGTCTTTACGACATGCCTTGTAGGTTGCAGTGGTACTATTCTTGGCTTCCATTGTGGACCCAGCAACATACAGGCAGAAAAATACATTACAAAAGAAGTCAAGGGAGGCAGAGGGGAATAACCTGAGATATAATAGCAAGTTCATCATCATCAAGTTGCTTGTCTCTTCCAGAACTTGGCTCCCATGACAGCAGTCCTGAAAAACTCTCTATTCTGTGTAAGTAGACCGGCGTCAGCAGCAGTCATTCTCAGATCGTCAATGATATCTTGCACCCATCGTCTTCTAGGTCTTCCTCTCATTCTTCTTCAAGTCACCATTCCCTCCAAACTTATCTTCTCTAGGCACTCATGTCGTTTGATGTGTCCAAAATATTTAATTTTCCTTGATTTTATGTTCGTTAATAGCCAACTCTCTTTAATATGAAGCTGTTGCAGAACAGAAGCATTTGTTCTTTTCTCTGTCTATGATATTCTAAGTACTAATAATAGCAAATTAGCTAGAGAAATAATGAGCATCTGGAATACTGAAGTGACAGATGTGTGTACATGGGTATTTTTTGTCACTTGCATGTGGTTTCTTGGATAGCCAAAAAGAACCACTGTTTCCTCTTACATTTTGTAAAGGTAGCTAAGAGGGTTGCCTGGGGGTGGGGTAACCCCACAATTTTTTTTATTTCCGCGTCAACTCAGACGAAGTTTCATCCAAACTATTTGCAAATCTGTTACCAATTAAATGGCAGCAGCAGACATTGTAAATTACTACACTAGCTGCCATGATACTGATAGTATTCCTGCATACAGGCAGATTTTCTCCGACTTAGAGGTCTATGTTATGTCTGAGTAGACCAGGGACTGAACAAATGCCTGGAAGTAGGTTTAACTCGGCTAGAGGTCTCAAGCAGAGCGAGCTACTATCACTACTGGCAGTCCCACCACAATGTAACCTTAGAAACGAAACCAGACACCAATGAAACGTTAAAACAGAGACAAACAACCTACAGATCTGTAGGTTATGAAGGGACAATCAATTATGTGCTATTCTTAGGTTCTGCCGATGACTGTGATGTTAGTGTTATCTGTAAAGCTCTATGGTAGTGGCGATGTTGCCTTGTCAAGGTTGTGGGTTGATTCGACAGTCACAGTTGTAATGAAAATCCCTAGGATTGTTGCTGGAGCTGCGGAGTTTGTGCAACACTCTTGGCAGCTGACACACTATTTCTGTCAAGAGGGACAGAGCCATATGGGGAAACCCGGTGCAATGAATGAAATCCTTGACCGTTAAACTGGGAAGTAAAGGTGGATTGCATGATGTTGACCACATTACCTAATGTGTTACCACTGGTCAGAGATATACAAGCCTAACATTGTGTTACCACTATAGTCTGTCCATTAATTTGTGAGCACGTTTGAAATTGATTTTCTGAAAACTACCTGTTGGATCTCAGTGATTTTTTTTTGCAAGCAGCCTTAGAATATCCATGACGTTAGAGAAATATTTTTTTCCAAGAAAATTTGATGTAGTTTGAAATATTTCTTCTTCAGGTTATATTAAAATCAACCTCACCGGATTGTACACAATAGTAACAGATCTACGGTACACAGGCGCGTTGTTCTAAAAATACATTATGGTAACATTGAAATATCGTGAGTAAACAACAATTTCACGAATTCCCGTGCACCTAACCCTGTCGACTTTGAAAGCGGAAAGCATATGACGTTATAATTGGGATACCGTTGTATAGTTATAGGTGTATCTCGCTATTTGTATGAAGCTATTGTATCATATTTGTTGGCTTATCAAAACTGACATTGATATCACATTCATAATGAGTCTGAAGTGCACATTTATAACAATGCAGAAGGTTACAGTTTTACTATACCAATACTTCCGTAGGGAATCTAAGAGAGGTCATCTATATTGCGATATTCATAACCCTGAGAAACGAGCGCAACTGGCGCTTGGTCTGAATAGAGAATCCTTTTCCCGATGGATTAAACAGGACACAAAGTGCACTAATGTCAAGCAAGGAAGGAAAAGAACAATTGACGACTTTGACATAGATGTCATAAGACAGGAGCTCTTGAAAATGTTTGCGACAAATCAACTTGTTACTCTCAGGAAACTGAAATTAAAACTGCAATCAGATTGCAGCATAGACATTTCTAAAAGTACTCTATGGAAAATTGTAAGAGCGCCGGCTTCACCTTCAGAAAAACTATAGGCGGCAGGAATATTATTTGTGAAAAGCCACATTTAATTGCTGCCGAAGTAAATACCTGAGGCAGATCCGTGAGCGGCGGAGGCAAGGCTATGATATTGTATATTTGGACGAATCCTGGGTCAATGCTCACCACACCAATGCTAAAGAATGGCAATCAGTAGACGGTGAACAGAAAGAAAAATACCAAGCAGCAAAGGCCAGCGTATTATACTAACACATGCAGGAAGCAGTGAAGAAGGTCTTGTCCATGACGCTGGACTTATTTTCCAATCAAAAGTACCGACGGTAGGGACTACCACACAGAAATGAATGGACATATTTTCAGGCACTGGATGGAGAAAGATCTACTTCCAATTCTAAACAGACCATCATGCTTGGTAATGGATAATGCATCCTATCACAACGCAGTATCAGCGGAAGACAAAGTACCAACTGCATCAAATACAAAAGATCAAATTAGGACTTGGCTTGCTAAGGAAAATGTCAGCTTCGATGATACATATTTGAAACCCGAGTTGTTGCACCTGGTGAGGATGACAAATAAGATAAAGGTGTTTCATATTGACAAAATCATTGCGGAATACGGCCACACGTCTTTGCGACTACCTCCATACCATGCTCACCTCAATCCGATAGAGCTTGTCTGGGCTAAAGAAAAAGGGCAAGTTGCCGAACAGAACAGGACGTTTAAAATGTGTGATGTTGAAGTTCTGACATGTGAGTCCCTCTCAATGATAGACATGCAGTTCTGGAAGAAGTGTGTTGAACATGTGCTCCGAGAGGAAGACGAGTACTGGCACCGAGATGGATTACAATTTGTCCAGCCAGTAACAATTATCAACCTCATGGAATCGTCAGATTCGGGATGATACAAATCATATTTTGATTACAGACTGAGAAATAGCAACGTATACATTTCCATATCCAAATGCGTCTACCATCATACAATTTGTGGTGAAGTTAAGACACCATGGGGTCTAATGGTGACCGAAGGGAGGACTAACTGTTGCATATTGTATCCAAGTTCACGATTGCACATAAAGGGCAACACACTTAATTACTTGACCTATCAAGTTAATATGGAGATACACCTATGAATAGAATTGACATGGACAAATTCTAGGATTACTATAAAATCTAAAATTTGAGCCCCGTATTTGCAATTGTCATAAAAGATCAAAGGAATTCGGCGATGTGCAAAATCCGTAGCATCTATGGACTACTGGTTAGCTTTATTTTAGCATCATGGATATTCTAAGGCTGCATGCAAAAATCACTGAGATCCAACAGGTAGTTTTCGAGAAAATCAATTTCAAACGTGCTCACGAATTAATGGACAGACTATAGTCAGAGAAATACAAGCCTAACAATGTGTTACCACTGGTCAGAGAAATACAAGCTAACATTGTTACCACTGGTCAGAGATATACAAACCTAACATTGTGTTACCACTAGTCAGATAAATACAAGCCTAACATTGTGTTACCACTGGTCAGAGAAATACAAGCCAACATTTATACCACTGGTCAGAGAAATACAAGCCAACATTTATACCACTGGTCAGAGAAATACAAGCCTAACATTGTGTTACCACTAGTCAGAGAAATACAAGCCTAACATTGTGTTGCCAGATACGTTTCATGATGAGAATTGTTAAAAACAATACCTAACTTTTAATGCTGATTTTATTGTATCTTTGTCTTTAGCATTGTTCTGTCATTTAAAAGCCATGGAAGTTTCATTGCTCATGACTACGCAGTGGCTGGGTGTGTGAATATATTAAACATCATTCAAATGAAAAAATATACTTTCTGATGTTCGGGTTTTGAAAAAATAGGGTTACATGGGTAGCGGATATATATCGCTTGCATTATTACTTGATTTTTGCCGATTGTAAAAAATACATGCAAAGTTAGAAAGGTAGAAGTCTGAACAATATGGGCAGTTTTTCCTTGCAAAAAATCTCATTTGATTTCAAATATTATTTTGATTTACACCGATAAGGATGTTGTAGGGACAAAAAAACAATCAAGATACAGTTTTGATATTTTATTTTTGTATATCATTTTCTTGCAGTCTGCCTCCATTATTGATGTCCACAAAAATAAATTCCCAAAAAATATATTCACAATTAAAAAAATGTTTGATTTCAAACCATTAAATTTCATTCAGCCACGGTCATCAGTTTTGATGCATTCCATAACTATTTACCCATTTGGCCCTACAAGATGACTGGCCATGTTTTTTGTGTTCGGTTCAGTCTTCTGTTAATATTCATTGAAGTGCGGCCATCTTGTGATACTCTGTCTACCATCGTATAATATTATGTCTGCCATCTTGTAATACTATGTCTGCCATCTTGTAATATTATGTCTGTCATCTTGTAATACTATATCTGCCATCTTATAATATTATGTCTGCCATCTTGTAATACTATGTCTGCCATCTTGTAATATTATGTCTGTCATCTTGTAATACTATATCTGCCATCTTGTAATACTATGTCTGCCATCTTGTAATACTATGTCTGCCATCTTGTAATACTATGTCTGCCATCTTGTAATATTATGTCTGCCATCTTGTAATACTATGTCTGCCATCTCGTAATACTATGTCTGCCATCTTGTAATACTCTGTCTGCCATCTTGTAATACTCTGTCAAATAATGTCACTTGAGAAATGTTTAGTTTCTAGTTTAATTTATGAACTTTTAAATGTCGCAGTCTGCACCCGTTTGTCTGTCCCATTTGGCCATGTGTCGCAATCTGCACCCGTTTGTCTGTCCCATTTTGCCATGTATCGCAGTCTGCACCCGTTTGTCTGTCCCATTTTGCCATGTATCGCAGTCTGCACCCGTTTGTCTGTCCCATTTGGCCATGTATCGCAGACTGCACCTGTTTGTCTGTCCCATTTTGCCATGTATCGCAGTCTGCACCGTTGTTTGTCCCATTTGGCCATGTAGCGCAGTCTGCACCCGTTTGTCTGTCCCATTTGGCCATGTATCGCAGTCTGCACCCGTTTGTCTGTCCCATTTGGCCATGTATCGCAGACTGCGCCATGATTTGTTTCATAGTCAAAATAACATAAACTTATCTAAACATATTGTGATCGTTACTGGTTCTTAATTTATTCTTTCGTATTTTGTCAGCTTTTAATAAATGTTAATTGATTTATCTACATTTTATGCCGTTCATCAAATTTTTCTAATAAATAAGAAAATTACAACCTAATTTGTACATGCTCTTGCAGAATGGAAATAATGAACAAAAATTAACTCGGCCAGTGTGTTTTTCAATATAGTAGTCATTGTGTTACATTTGAAAATTGTTGTTTAATAAATAGTTTATAAGTTTACATTTACATACATATTGTAGACACCTCTAAAGTCAGGGAAGCTGCGCCTGTATGGCGGGGGGACACTGTTATTAATGAAAGCAGGCCTTCATCAAAAATCAGTCAGAAGCGACATTTCAGGTGCCCTGACTACGCGTTTGTGTCTGCAGTATTTACAAATAATCTACTTCACCACAAGTAGTTTTTATAGCTACAGAAACTGGCAAGAAGAAGGTTACAAAAAATAATTAACATAAAATGGGGTCAAATTCCAGAGAAGTGATGAAAGCAGAGAAATAAATGATGAAAGCAGAGAAGTGATGAAAGCAGAGAAGTGATGAAAGCAGAGAAGTGATGAAAGCAGAGAAGTGTCTGGCAACCACTAACCAATAATAATACATGTTGTAAGATAGAGTTACATTTTGTGAACTCTGCCAATGCCGGTTCCAAGCCCGGATGAAAAAGGAGGAGGGCTTGTGCGTGAGGTCAGCTACCTCATCACAAGAAATTTAAAGAGCTACAGAAACTTGCAAGAAGGGACGCCATATCGGTAAACCGACCAGCCAGGTGGTGTGCGGTGCACCTAGTGCATCAATGACGGCTGCTCATGAAAGCCGCTTTGTGGAAGTCAGCAACCCGACTGTTCGTACATAACTTGACTCAAAAACATTTGCTGAGAGAGGCAAGAAATATCGGTCTCAGTTCGATGGAGAAGATTGAGCGAGTTGCCCAGGATAGAGCGGTATGGAGAAATTACTTGCAAGGCCCTATGTAGCGCATTACGGTACGAGAGAAATTATTATAAGAAAGAAAAGATGGAGATATGTAGGGCATACTGTGAGAAGAATTGATGAAAGAATCACAAAGTAGGCATTGAAATGGGTGGCAAAAGGTTCAAGAAAGAAAGTTTTTAAAATGAATTTGTCTTTATCTACGAGGTAACAATACTGGAATGCGAGGAACACGCTCTGCTTTGGTCTTATTTCCTATAATTTTTACCTGATCTTGCGGCCTTATGTTATCAGAGGTCACATCTTATCCTACAGATAATATGCGCTTTTTATTTCTGTTTTTCAGTATTGGACTCCATCCATCCAAGCAGATCTTGGTCACATGTAGTGATGACCATACATGGAAAATGTGGGCGGTGCCTAGTGGTGAAATCATCATGACTGGTGAAGGTCACACTGACTGGGTGTCTGACTGTGATTTTCATCCAGAGTAAGTTCTTGTTTTTAAGTTACTGTTTTTTTGGGATGCAAAAGGATTCATATTGCTCTTGTGTCATCCATGTGTTCTTGGGGCTCACATGGGGAACAAAAGAATAGTAACACTGCGGCTTACAAGGCATGTCATAAGAGGCAACTGAGGCAGGGGCCTAGGGATGCCACCCTAGTAAATAAAAAAGCGTCACAGAAATCGGTTATGCTGGCCTACTTGTAAGCGCATAACTGGCACAACGTACTAACGCTCTTAGGCTCAGATCACATACAAATCACAAAGAGTGGTTTAACAAGTGGTCAATATAGAGTGTTTGAAAAAGAAGAAAAAAGAAAATATTATATTCCTTCTTCTGGCATACCCCTGGAACCCTGTTTGATTCAAAATGTATGGACAAAATATTTTTCCTTTGGATGAGAACAGACAGGGTTTGTGCAAATAGGGCAAGGCACATTCCACATATTACCTGCAGAGGCTAGGCATAAATGGAGAGAACAAGGCAAACCACTGCTCAGATACAAGGATATCTGCAAGGCCTTGATGAAGATCTTTACTATCGATCCCAACAAATGGTAAAAAACTAAAAGATGACCGAGTTATGTGGAAAACAACATTACTCAAAGGTGCAGAATTTTGTTAAAGAAAAACTTGAGGATGAGATTGAAGGCAAAAGAAATTAGCGCAGACTCAGAAGTTGTTACAGTAAAACACTTGCCAAATGACCGTCTTTAAAGACAAAAACGGCCCGTC
This sequence comes from Arion vulgaris, assembly GCA_020796225.1. Classification (NCBI taxonomy): domain Eukaryota; kingdom Metazoa; phylum Mollusca; class Gastropoda; order Stylommatophora; family Arionidae; genus Arion; species Arion vulgaris. Next base: position 30,649,628 of record CM036772.1, read on the forward strand.
TGCCCAGCGTGTTTGTAGCGCGTTGGACTACGAATGACAGGTCCTCTGTGAGTGCGGGTTCAATTTCACGGACTGGCAGAAAAGCCACAGATTTCCCAGATTGACGGTGTTCGTGGCACTGAACCGAAGGGTTACGATGTCCATGGCACCGAGCCAAAGAGCTTTCAGCTCAAGTGCTTCTGGATCGAAAAAAAAAAAAAGACAAAAAAGGCCATTTATATATGTAAGTTGTGTAGAATGCATCATCTGTTCAGACATTATCATATTGGGTCGCCAATAGCAAAGTTGATAATGTGCTGCACTAGTTGCCATGGAAATTTCGTGTTCTGAGGCCAGATTGGGCTAAAAAAATCAGCGTGCAGCCAGCACAGTATGCAGTGGACTACAGAAAACCTTGATCCTTTACTTGGGGATCTAAATTACAGGTACTTCTGAAGTCAAAGTAAGGCTCAGCTGAATGGAGATGGACTCTAGTGATAAGAAAAGCAAGCCTTCATGCAAAACTCAGAGGCGCAGTATTAGGCGCCTGGTCTATGTCTGAATTCATTGCAGGAGAATGAAAAAAACAAAATACAATTTATACCAAGTTTGTCATATTTTTCTTTGGTGACAGAGGATCTAGCTTGGCTACAACTAGTGGAGATTCTACTGTCAAAATCTGGGACTTTAGTAAAGCAGCTTGTGTGCACACGTTTACAGACCATGGTGCTGTGGGTATGTTCTCACTGTGTCCTGGCAATGTTGTGTGGATGTGTTTATTTATGTGTGTGGGTGTGTTTTCATGTTGATGTATTTACCTGTGTGTGTGGGTGTGTTACCAATGTATTTGTTGGTGTGTGTTTGCAAGTTTGTATGTTTACATTGCCAGTGTGTTGGCACTGTTGCAACAACATCATCATCAATACCAAAACAACATTATAATTACACCTCATCATCATCAAGTAGCTTGTCACTTCTGGAACTTGGCTCCCATGGCAGCAGTTCTGAAAACCTCTCTGTTCTGTGCAAGTTGACCGGCGGCGTCAGCAGCAGTCATTCAACATACACTAGCTTTCTTTAACAAATGTTAAGCCAACATCTGAAAGTGTTAACAGCAAAACTCTAATTTGATCACACCAGCTCCTCTACAGCCACCATCACCATCACTGTTTTTAGTATCACTATTATAACTGATGTGAAAATAAAGATCAGAATACTAAGAGCATGCATATTCCCAGTGGGAACATATGGGTGTGAAGCATGGACATTTAATACGGCAGTGGAAAAACATGTGCTTTTGAATATAACTGTTTCAGAAGAGTCCTTCGTATATCATGGACAGAGAAGAGAACAAATAGATCTATCCAGAAAGAACTCAAAATAAAAGAAAACTGGATGATGCAACAAATACGGAAGAGAAAATAGAGGTATTTTGGATATATAAAAAGACATGAAGGGCTGGAGAAGACCATCATGGAAGGAGGCATACCAGCAAAGATAAGAAGAGGAAGACCACGGAGAAGATGGATTCAGGATTAAACTGATGGTTTAAACATGATGGCTGCAGAGGCGGAACATCTGGCCTATGAGAGAGAAATTCCGGAGAACTGTTGGTGTCGCAAAGTTCTGCTCAGGACAAGCTACTTGATGATGATGATTATAAGAGTGTTCTGTCGTAAAGCTCTTCACATTTGGTAAACAGAAAAACCTGTAGTGGTCATTTCTTGTTTCAGTAAGGGCACAATCTCCTTGGAAACGCTAGTTCGTAGTTTCAGGCTGACTACTGTTTATCTGTAACTATATTCAAGTTGACATCTCAAATTGATGAAGAAGAAGATAGTATTATCATCATGATCATCATCTATCCATGAATCCATCAATCCTCACATCCATGAATCCACCAATCCTCACATCGATCCAAATAAGAATCCACCAATCATCATCACAATCCATGAATCCACCAATCCTCACATCCATGAATCCACCAATCCTCATCCATGAACCCACCACTCCATCTGAATCTCACCAATCCTCTCACATCCATGAATCCACCAATCCTCACATCCATGAATCCACCAATCCTCACATCCATGAATCCACCAATCCTCACATCCATGAATCCACCAATCTCACATCCATGATCACAATCCATCCAGATCCTCACATCCACGAATCCACCAATCCTCACATCCATGAATCCACCAATCCTCATCCATGAATCCACCAATCCTACATCTGAATCCACCATCCTCACATCCATGAATCACTCCCATCCAGAATCCCTCTGACATCCAGATCACAATCCTCATCCAGATCTCATCCACAAATCACAGTCCTCACATCCATGAATCCACCAATCCTCTCACCAATCCTCATCCGAATCCACCAATCCTACATCCATGATCACCAATTCTCACCCACAATCACAATTCTCTTCCATGATCCAACATTCCATGAATCCACCAATCATCACTCCATGATCCAATCCAATCAATCTACATCCATGATCCACATCTCACATCCATGAATCCACCAATCCTCACATCCATGAATCCACCAATCCTCACACATGAATCTCAATCCTCATCCATGAATCCATCCATGAATCCACCAATCCTCACATCCATGAATCCACCAATCCTCACATCCATGAATCACCAATCTTCACATCCATGATCACAATCTCACATCCATGAATCCACCAATTCTCACATCCATGAATCCACCAATCCTCACATCCATGAATCCACCAATCCTCACATCCATGAATCCACCAATCTTCACATCCATGAATCCACCAATCCTCACATCCGTTATCACATTTGAGGGTCTCTAATGAAAAGTGGTTAAATTGTTTGCCTGTAATTTTGAAGGTTGTGGGTTGAAATTCGAGCCGAGTCACATGTGGAATATTTTTATGAGATTCCTATGATTGTTGCTGGACTGCGAAGTCTAGTGCTTTGTACAATTCTCTCAATAGATAGCGTACCATTTCTGCCAACAGGAACAGAGCCATATGGGGAAATCCGGTACAATGAAATCAATACTTTGCCTTCAGACTCACATCCTTGCATACATCATTAGATCCATCATTGGATCTATCATTAAATTCATCATTAGATCCATCATTATATCCATCATTAGATCTATCATTGGATCCATCATCACACCAACCATCATCTCCACCATCACCACATCTATCTTCACCACATCTATCTTCACCACATCTATCTTCACCACATACATCTTCACCGTGACATTCTAACTATCATCATGATACCAAAACATTAAGTAACAGAATCCTCCTACCATAAAGATTTCCTAATCCACTTTAGTATGGACTTGCTCTTGGCATTCTTGTGGCAACTTCCTGGCTACAAGTTCCACGGATAATACAGCAAGAATCTGGGACATTAACAGGTGAGCTAACAATAGAATTATAGATCAATCAATGAAGAGATGAAAAATCAACCAATGAAAAGATAGATAAACTATCAACCAATAAAATGTTAGATATGTAATCAACCAATAAAAAGATGAGTATATAATCAGCCAATGAAAAGTTAGATGTGTAATCATCCAGTGAAAAATAGATAATAGTAAAAATAGCCACCCATTTCAGAAGATATATATATATATATATATATATATATATATATATATATATATATATATATATATATATATATATATATATCTACTATATATATAAAAATGAATGTTTGTGTTTTGTTTGTTACCTATAGACTCGGAAACTACTGAACAGATTTAGCTGAAATTTACAGGATATGTTTGTTTTGATGTCGGGATGCTTACCTGTCATAGTTTGAAATAGGTAGCGCTGAAGCTTTTTGAAAAACTGTAAAAAATCGAAAACACGCTAATTTTGAGTTTCTAAGTTTGTTTACAATTTGCTATGAACGTTTCCGGAAGTCTACGGTATACACAAGATTCGATGACATATGTTTTAAAACTATGGAGACCTCGATCTTTTTCATAGCATAAAATAATAGTTTCAAGGCAATTTTACAAACAAGCTGAAGTTAAAATACGCAATCTAGGTTTGTTTCTTCAAAGGATTTCTACTCATTTCGAATCATGATAAGAGAAATATCAACAATATGAAAGTTTGTTTGTTTGTGACCTATAGACTCGGAAACTACTGAACAGATTTAGCTGAAATTTACAGGATATGTTTGTTTTGATGTCCGGATGCTACCTGTCATAGTTTGAAATACGTAGCGCTGAAACTTTTCGAAAAAATCGAAAACATGCTAATTTCATCGAGAGTTTCTAAGTTTGTTTACAATTTGCTATGAACGTTTCCGGAAGTCTACGGTATAAACATTAATATGTACACAAGATTCGATGACGTATTTATTAAAACTATGGAAACCTCGATCTATTCCATAGCATAAAATAATCGTTTCAAGGCAATTTTACAAACAAGCTGAAGTTAAAATACGCAATCTAGGTTTGTTTCTTCATAGGAGTTCTACTCATTTTGAATCATGATAAGAGAAATATCAACTGGGAAGCGACATTAGTAGCAATGAAGCAGTATGTCAACTGGGGGACGTGACATTAGTAGCAATGAAGCAGTATGTCAACTGGGACGCGACATTAGTAGCAATGAAGCAGTATGTCAACTGGGACGTGACATTAGTAGCAATGAAGCAGTATATCAACTGGGACGCGACATTAGTAGCAATGAAGCAGTATATCAACTGGGATGTGACATTAGTAGCAAGGAAGCAGTATATCAACTGGGACACGACATTAGTAGAAATGAAGCAGTATATCGACTGGGACGTAATTCAATTTTTTGTTGGAAGAGTAACAACGCGCGCAGGGTACAGCTAGTATATATATATGATCATAGGATCATATGTATCCTGGATTTTTTGGTTGGGTATAGATCCTCAACTTACTCGAGCGAAATCTTCATATCTCTTGCAGCTCATTCCAGCTCTGTTGAATATTGTTAATCTCTGCCTCCAAATCTCTTCTTTTTGTAATTCTAGACTTCTATCTCACTTTCCTGTGGATTCCAGGAAAGGGTCCTTCTTGTTATATTTCCTTTGAGTTTTCTCAAGGTGTGTCCTATCCAGTGTCTGCATATTTTCTTCCCCTCTTTGTTCAATGGGATCTGTCTCGTTCTCTTCATTAAAAAAACCCTGTTGTTACTGCCTGTACACCGCTTTTTAGGGCGATGTAGGACAGGGGGGGGACATGTGGAATTTAATGGTCACATGGCTAGTGCCGCAGACATGAAACTGTTCAGGTTACCAATCTTTCTTTATGCCCTCCAACAGAAAAAATACTCCTTGGCCTTCTTGGGGATTGAACTCTAGCCTCCCTCATTAGCGCCTGCACTCTAATCTATTCAGCCAGTTGCTCCACTTCATAAGCTCTCTCCATAAGCTCTCTTCATAAGCTCACTTTCTTCATAAGCTCTCTTCATAAGCTCTCTTCATAAGCTCTCTTCATAAGCTCACTTTCTTCATAAGTTCTCTTCATAAGCTCACTTTCTTCATAAGCTCTCTTCATAGGCTCTCTTCATAAGCTCCTCATATGTGACCCTATCATACCATCTCAGCCCTTCCATTCTGCGCAGGCACAAGTTGATAAATGTTTGCAATTTTATATATATATATATATATTTTTTTTTTCTTCTCATTATTAAATAATCTGAGAATCGATTATTTGCATTTGTCTTTTAGTCTTCGTTGTCGCAGCATCCTGAGAGGACATGTAGATTCTGTCAACTCCATAGAGTTCTTACCCTACAGTAACACTCTAGTGTCCAGCTCTGCAGATAAAACTGTATCTCTATGGGATGGAAGGACTGTAAGATGTTTTGTTTTATGTAACATTCCATCTCTAGTAATAGTTCTAGTCTCATTCATCTATCTCTCTCTCTCTTGCGTTTCCGATCTCATTCATCTATTTCTCTCTCTCTCTTGCGTTTCCGATCTCATTCATCTATCTCTCTCTCTTGCGTTTCCGATCTCATTCATCTATTTCTCTCTCTCTTGCGTTTCCGATCTCATTCATCTATTTCTCTCTCTCTTGCGTTTCCGATCTCATTCATCTATTTCTCTCTCTCTTGCGTTTCCGATCTCATTCATCTATCTCTCTCTCTTGCGTTTCCGATCTCATTCATCTATCTCTCTCTCTTGCGTTTCCGATCTCATTCATCTATTTCTCTCTCTCTTGCGTTTCCGATCTCATTCATCTATTCTCTCTCTCTCTGCGTTTCCGATCTCATTCATCTATCTCTCTCTCTTGCGTTTCCGATCTCATTCATCTATTTCTCTCTCTCTTGCGTTTCCGATCTCATTCATCTATCTCTCTCTCTCTTGCGTTTCCGATCTCATTCATCTATCTCTCTCTCTTGCGTTTCCGATCTCATTCATCTATCTCTCTCTCTTGCGTTTCCGATCTCATTCATCTATCTCTCTCTCTTGCGTTTCCGATCTCATTCATCTATCTCTCTCTCTTGCGTTTCCGATCTCATTCATCTATCTCTCTCTCTTGCGTTTCCGATCTCATTCATCTATCTCTCTCTCTCTTGCGTTTCCGATCTCATTCATCTATTTACGTTTACAATAAAATCATTGTTAACATTATAATATGCAACATGAAGTACATCTCATTGTTAACATTGTAATATGCAACATGAAGTACATCACATTGTTAACATTGTAATATGCAACATGAAGTACATCACATTGTTAACATTGTAATATGCAACATGAAGTACATCACATTGTTAACATTGTAATATGCAACAAGAAGTACATCACATTGTTAACATTGTAATATGCAACAAGAAGTACATCACATTGTTAACATTGTAATATGCAACAAGAAGTACATCACATTGTTAACATTGTAATATGCAACATGAAGTACATCACATTGTTAACATTGTAATATGCAACAAGAAGTACATCACATTGTTAACATTGTAATATGCAACAAGAAGTACATCACATTGTTAACATTGTAATATGCAACAAGAAGTACATCTCATTGTTAACATTGTAATATGCAACATGAAGTACATCACATTGTTAACATTGTAATATGCAACATGAAGTACATCACATTGTTAACATTCTAATATACATCTACTGTCCTGGGCATGTTGGTGTTCGTAACAATGAGAGAGTGACAGGCTTGCATCGAAAACATCGATTGTTGGAGAGTTTATTATGGATAAGGGGGATGTTCTTCGGTCTCTTGACGATCTACTTTTGGATGAGGACACTAAAATTGATGTTGAATGAATCTAGCGATTTGGGGTCAAAGGCTCATGAGGTCATGGTGGTAACATGAGCCAGGGTTAGCGAGAGGGCGCGCTAACCAAGACCCTGCCCCCAACCTCCACGCGGTGACCTGGAAACAGACTCTGGTTCCGGTCTGGCTAAGAGGGCAGGGATCGGGGAGAGAAAACTACTGGTAGTGGTAGCAGTGCAAGTACAGAAACACGATAAAGATACATACAAACAAAATGCACTAATCTCCTGACCGATGTCCGTCCAACAAGATATTGCCCAAGTCCCTGAACGCAAAGAAACAGCAACGAAATGTCTCAGACATGGATGAGAGGTGCATCCAGTGACCAAACGTATGCCCACGTAGGGCGAAGCTCGAAGCCCTGAGGAGGGGGCAAACATTGCCAGCACGTCGGCAAGAATAAATAAGACAGGACCGTAACGAATAAAAGTCTACCCTCGTGTTGGTGCGAGAGAAGATTGCAGCTGACCTAGCATTGGTAGCCTGGTGCAGACACATGTACTGGGCAAGGTTTGCCGAGCGCAAAAGAACAAGTTGCGTTTAGTGCATAACGAAACTACCCGCCCTGGGAAAACCGTGCAAGGTACTGTGCGACTAAAAATAAACATCCCCGGAAGAACTGAGGTTGGTGATTCCTAACGGGACTGCCAGCCATGGGGCAACCGGGCAATGTTCGATTGCAGTCGTAACTAACATCCCCGGAATAACTGGGGCGGGTGATGGCGGCGAGCGCAAAATCCTCAGTTACGCTGATAGCGCCGACTGAAACGACCCTCTACATTGTTTGTACTCGGCCCCATGCCAGTGCTTTCGACGTTAATTGCAAATTGCCACGTACCAATGCGCGTCTAGAAAAGGCTGAGAATGTTCCTTCTCCGGATCAGACTCAAAAATGTACGGTAAAGCAAGGCCGACAATGTACGGACCTGACAGGAAGTCCGGGTCTGAACATTGGCGAAGGCCGATACTTTACACGGTGTCTTATACGAGTAAGACGCCGTCCGAGGATAAGCTTACAAGCCCCGAGAAATATCTCTCAGTCAGAACGGGCATGAACAGCGTAACTCACTGTCCCGGCGTAGATCACAAAGCCCAAAAATACGGCAAAGCTGATCGTACCCTAGGAAAGCTCACCTAGTAAATCAAAAGCTGGCTGAAAACGAACACCCCACCGAAGGATAAGCAACTGGGCTCCAATAGGTGCTGAAGGCTGGTGCACGTACATTACGTTCGGACGTTTGGCTGTTTATATATCACAATGAGAATGATTAAAACAGGCCTAGAACGATCGAAGAAGAAGAAGAAGAAGAATCTAGCGATTTAAGAAGTTTGAAATTACACATTGTACAAGTAGAACTGGATGCTTGAGGGGCAGAGAGAGGAATGTGTTTAATCAGGAACCATCAGTATGCATATCCTTCGACATATACTGGGAGAAGACTGAGCACCTATGGGTCTGCCCGGAGTGCTGTGATACCAGTTCAATGTAACCAATACAGTAATAAAAAATGTCTCATTCTTGGCTATTATAATACAAGAACAAGATGTCTATCTCATTATTACATTCTTCTTCTGCGTCCGCCCGATGTGAATTTTGGCGTTAGCCATGATGTCTGGTATGGTGCTTCTGACTGATTTTTGCGTGAAAGCTTGCTTTATCATTTGACTGGTGTTCCTCACCATGCAGGCAGGTCATGGCGGTGACAAAATCCCTGAAGTGGCTACAGACGCATACATTCACTCACGCATGCATGCTCAGCGACTCTATGAGCATGATACAGAAGATCAAGGCCGGTTATGTACAAAGGCAGTGGATGCAATTAATACAAAACTCGATAATCCAGATACCTTCATCTTTATCCCAGGTCATGCTGGGGTGAAGGGCAATGAGAGAGCAGATGCACTGGCGAGCAATGCTACGATTGAGAATGAGTCTTCTATGGACAAAAGTGACATCATCAACGCTCTCAGAGAAAACATATGCTCTGAAGATTTCAATGAAGAAGATAAAGAGTATTCTCTATCTCGGTCGCGCAAGTTGTGTATACTGATAGGTGCGGCAAGACGGAAAAACCATGAGAGAAAATACAGTAGATACATCAATCAACACAAATGGGAGTTGTTAGCCTAAGCACACTGGGATAAATGCTTGGGAAGAGATCGGAGCAATTATGGACATGTCCGATGAAGATGATCCTCAAATGAACAATGAGAAGGCAGGCCTCACTGACTTCAGAGGTATGTTATATGCTTCTGTTGTTGGCATCACCAATGCAGAGGGTATGGCACACATGGATCAGCACTCCTATCCTGGTGATATCTTTATTTACACTGATGGCTCTGTCAAATGCAGAACCAGATCAGTGTGGGCTTATTCAGCACAACGAAAAGGAAGCACACATAATGAGGACTGTGATACCTTCGAGACAACAACATTGAGCATGACTATGGAGACCACCGCTGCCTCCAGCGCTCTCTTCTGGGTGGCTGAGCAACAAGCTAATAAAAAACAATTATCATATCAGACTCTATGAACAAAGGATTGAATCTGGAAGTCTGCGCACAGAATGAGTGGACAGCATTCTGAGATCACATCTTAAGACACTGACTTGGCTGTGCCCATATGGAAGTGCTGGAGTGCAGGACAACGAATGTGCTGACTTTTTCGCAAACAATGCCACGACTCAAGCTGGCAGAAGTATTGACGGAGCCAATGTCATCAATGCAGTACGCTCTCATTTATGTTATATGAGCGAGTCTCAGAAACTGGGCCGATTGCAAGAATTAGGAGTTAAAGCTTGAACATGCCAGACAGTGTCATCTGCATAGTAGAGAGAGAAGATATACTAATCAACTTCTCATGGGTGCCGTGAGCAAGTGGATTTTGGTATGGCTACTGCAGCGGAGGACAGAGCATGCGTGGGAATGTCCAATGTGCCATGACGTCTATCACATAACATGACATTCTTCTGTTATGTCCTCTTGTGATAGTGCAATAGTATATGTTTATGTAGTGCAATATCATATGTTTACGTAGTGCAATAGCATATGTTTATATAGTGCAATAGTATATGTTTACGTAATATTTTACTTCAGAAGTCAAAAAGTAAGAGATTGCCACATACACAATGATAGATCAAAATGTCACATACACAATGATAGATCAAAATGCCACATACACAATGATAGATCAAAATGCCACATACACAATGATAGATCAAAATGCCACATACACAATGATAGATCAAAATGCCACATACACAATGATAGATCAAAATGTCACATACACAATGATAGATCAAAATGCCATATACACAATGATAGATCAAAATACACAGACATAATGATAGATCAAAATGCCACATACACAATGATAGATCAAAATGCCACCTACACAATGATAGATCAAAATGCCACGTACACAATGATAGATCAAAATGCCACATACACAATGATAGATCAAAATGCCACCATGAACACCAGCAATTACTAATATAATTTGTTAAATCTCTTCTTTGAAAATTCAAACAGGGAATCTGTGCCCAAACATTCTTTGGCCATATGTACTCAGTGAATCATGCAAGTTTTAACCAACGAGTGAGTAAACATTTGTTCTCTCACATTTTGAATGATATGTATTTACATTTTTCTTCTCGAAGTTTTAGCTGAATTGAAGATGTGGCCTTGTCATCGGATGTTGTATATTCACCCAAGACAGCGCATGTATCAGCTAATACCATCAAGGATTGATCAGGAGAGCGTTTTTTTCCATCTTTCAGATAAAATATAGATCTTTGGAGGGGGTTTATGTGTTAACGATCTTTTTGTATTTTTCGTTTACAGGTATGAATTCAGGCATAATAATGGGGACTAATATGGCACATGTGACTGATTTTTGTGCAATGGCTTGCTTTCCTTATTACCATTATTCTATGTCATTCAGGTGACCTTACTCCGGCTTCAGATGTACTTGTAAATTAGATCCCCAGGTAAAGGATCAGTTTGGATGGAAGGTCCCCAGGAAACAGAAGAAAATGGATTCAGGATTGTGACTGATGATTTTGTCATGATTGCAGCAGAAGCAATGATAATGAGAGAGAACGGACAGGCTGGCTGGCTCTGCCACCATATCAGGGGGTCAGCCAATGGATAGAACTGACATTTTGAGCTGCCTCATAGAGTGTGAGGGCAAAGAGAATTTTCATCTACACAAATCCACATCAACTGCAAGATTGCAAGCGTTTGGATTGAAGTGTCCAGAAAAGAACAGCACAACAGGTATATAAATGGGCTCATCAGTCAACATCGAACTGGTTCGGTTAGTCACTGGAGCTGTTGGAGATATTACGAAGGAGATCGAAGCACCTATGGACATGTCCGGAGCGCAATGAAGATATTCTAAACTGAAGGCAACAGAGTCGAGACATCTGGTTTATAAGAGACATTCAGAAGGACTGTTAGGGCTGGCAAAGCTCTGTTCAGGACAAGGTATTGAATGATGGTTAAAAAACTAAGATGAATTGGGCATGCATGCCATATGCTAGTAGGGGCATTGGCTAGGACAACGCTCTTATAAGCAGCGGATGGAAAAAGAGGTGCTCAAAGGAAACATGTGCAAGAGTTGTGTAAAAAGAATTTCTCCTTCTTCTTAGCGATGGTTTCATATGCTCAGTCTAAACAATGAGACAGGCTGCATATATGAAGCTGCATGTCAGTTAAATAATTAAAAGCTACAAGAGACATATTTGATAGAATCAGGTGACATTCTGTATGGATATCATCATCTCTACATTTCAATGTAAACAAAAAGGAAAGTAAAGTAACTCTTGTTAAACCACATACTATATATGTAGGATCATACAGTGTTAGGACTGTATTTTTCATTGACCGTCGGCACAAGATGTGCGATATGGTCAACATCACGCCGGCCATCTTTTCTTCCTATCGCTTTACTTGGTACCCAATTGAGACTGTGTTGACCTTAGAGCCGTTACATTCTGAACAAATGCCACGCCCACTGTGGAAGTGAACACAGACCACTAGCCCAAGAAGCGAGTTCACTAACAACTATGCTACATCTCAATGTAAAGTAAAGTAAAGAACCCTTTCATACTCGTGTTATGAGTCAATACAGTGTTAGACCTGTATTTTTTCATTGACCAGATGTCGGCACATGGGTGATGTGGTCACATCATGCCGGCCCCTTTACTTTCCCAGGCATGTCTGGTACCCAGTTGAGGCTGGAGTCGACTTGAATCGATTAAAGTCAGAAAATTCCACGCGCATTGCGGGAGCTGAACCCAGACCACCAGCCTTGCGAAGCCAGTTCACTAACAACTACGCTACAGCGGCTCTCTACATCTCAATGTAGAAGATATTAAATAAATAAAAGCTACATAATTCTTTTGATATCTTCTTCTTCGAATGCTCCATATCGACCACTTGTTAACCCCTCTGTGATTTGTATATGATCTGAACCTAAGAGCGATTGTGCCTACAGGTAGGCCAGCACATTCGATTTCTGCTATGCTTTTTATTTACTAGTGTAGCTTCCCTAGGCCCCTACCTCAGTCTTTCTTACGACGTGCCTTGTTACTATTCTTTGCTACCCCTGTTGACCCTGGCAACACACAACCGATTCATTTGATATAACGAAAAATATTAAATGTTTATAAATTTCTATGAACAGGGTGACACAATTGCATCTTGTGATGCATTTGGTGTTGTAAAATTATGGGATGTTCGAAGTGTGGCACCAATGGCTAGCTTTGAAGCTGGACCCCATCCAACGAACAAGTTAAGTTTTGATCCAGTGACAGCAACCTTGGCTGTAGCCAGCTGTGACAGTACAATCAAAGTCTATGATATCGATACAGCACAGGTAAGTGTTATCATCATCATCATCATCAAATAGCTTGTCCTGAGCAGAACTTTGCCACCCCAACAGTCCTCCGAATTTCTCTCTCTCATAGGCCAGATGTCCTGCCTCTGCAGTCATCGTGTTCAAACCATCAGTTACATCCTGAATCCATCTTCTCCATGGTCTTCTTTTTCTCCTCTTTGCCGGTATGCCTCCTTCCATGATGGTCTTCCCAGCCCTTCATGTCTTTTATATGTCCAAAATACTTTAACTTTCTCATTTTTATTTATAACAACAGCCAGTTTTCTTTCATTTTCAGTTCTTTCTGGATAGATTTATTTGTTCTCTTCTCTGTCCATGATATATGGAGGACTCTTCTGTAACACTAATATTCAAAAGCACATATATGTTTTTCCATTGCCTTGTTAAATGTCAATGCTTCACACCCATACGTTGCCACTGGGAATATGCATGCTCTTAGTATTCTGATCTTTGTTTGTATAAGCCATCAAACATAAAAATTAAGAATCAACTCCTTTAGGAGAATCTCAAATAATGAAATAAATTATCACCGATGTAGTAGATGATATTCTTGTTTTGTCATTGATATGTTTTTTATGATGATTTAAATTTGCTAATGAAGTTTTATCTCTTGTTTTATATTTACAAATTCAGCTGTATTCATTGACTGGCCATGAGGATGCTGTACATTGTCTCTGTTTCCATCGCAGTGGAGAGTTTATGATATCCGGTGGAAGCGATAATACTGTTCGAATCTGGTGTTAGTAGAAGCGTTAGAACTAATATAATATATTTTGACATTTTAATTTTTTTTAAGAAAATCTCTGCAAATGTGTTTGGTGTCTCTGGTGTGCTTTTTTGGCATTCTAATTATAGAAATATAATGATGCTATGGTCAATTAGATTTTAAGTAGTAGTGTACTGTGCTTTAGATAACTTTCATTTGGAGGTCAGTTCAGGAGCTGCTGTTTCTTTATATGTCCGAAATACCTCAATTTTCTCATTTTTATTTGTAGCATCAGTCAGTTTTCTTTGATTTTGAGTTCTCTCTGGATAGATCTATACATCATTTAGATAGATATGAAAATTGTGACAAGAGATGTCATTTCTGTATCGGACATTACAATTAATGAATGAACTGGAAAACATTTGGTCGAAATGTCGCTGTGAATTGTTGTTTTTGTGCTTTGTAAAACTACAGTACTTTTGTTTTTATGTGTTTCAGTTTAGTTTATTAGTGGTCGGATCATCATCACTGCAGGTCAAACCAAGTAGTACATAAGTGCTCCGATCTCCCCCTCAGTATGTCTCTCAGCTTGTTGCGGCTAACGACACCGGTTCTTTGTTGGTTTACTATTCTTCTTTGGCTACCAGCATAGTGTTCAGCAGAGAAAATCCTGGTTTGACAACATCAAGAGCTGGTCAGGACAGAGTTTCTCCACACTTGCTCGAGAAGTTGAAGACAGAGACTCATGGCATACTTTTTGTGCTGCTGTCTCCACAGTGACACCCTACGGCCCTTACGAGTTATAGGCTTTATTATTATTATAGTGTTCTTGTCTAGCGACACCACATTTGACTTGGAATTCTTGCAGTCTGGTTAGTGTTGTAGATTCACCACTATTACTTAAATCATGTACACATCCTCTCTCCTTAGGAATTTATAATATCAGTCTGGTCTATTGCTCGCCCGATTTGTACAGCAGCTTTTATGTGTTTCGCCCTTGCTATATAGTTTTACTGCAGTCTTCCCTTATATCGATGACATAACTTGCTGCCTTTGCAGGTCGGCTGGGGACAGCCAAAGGCTGACGGAGAGCGAACTCAGTAAACGCTGGCTTTAACCGGACACATCGTGGAAGGATAAGCACCAGAGCTCCAAATTGCGCAGAAGATGTGACGAAACCTACCCATGCTAAAAAAAGGGGTTTAAAAGCCGAAGGATTGACTTCATTGCACCGGGTTTTACCCCATACGGCTCGGTCCTTCTCAGAAGAAATGGCACACCACTTGCCGAGAGTATTGCACAAAGCACAAATTCCGTAGCTTTAGCAACAATCCTAGGGTCTCTGGAAAAACTGCACTCGTGAACAGAATGGCGCGGTCCGGACTCGAACCCACGACCTTTGACTCACAAGGCAAAGGGCGTAACCACTTAGCCCCAGAAACCCATGCTAAGGCTGCATGAATCAGATTTCCACATGAATGAGATTTATGGGAAATCTGGTACATCAGTCTAAGGGTGATTGCGAGAGATATCGATGACATTACAATTACCAACATTTGGAAGTGCGAAGTACATATACAGCAGGACACCTCTACGGTCTCTGTACTAAAAGATACCTACTGCTAATATTAGCATTATGCATGACCATTTTACTGATTGCCAGTTGAAATTCATGTTCAGAAATTAAATAACTATGCAGATATGTTCTATGTATACTGTCTTGTTCATTGTTTGACTTATGACATTTTGTTGTTAAGAGCTAAGTGCTCTTTCTTTTCAGTGTGATTCAGATCTTTCTTCTTGTTCTCTGCCAATTCCATGTATGCTTTTCTTTCTTTGACTCAATTGATGAACTATTTTGTTGTCTGATCTTAAATGAGCATAGGAGATTGCACATCTATCTTTCTAAGTCTGTACGTAAGATTCCAAAGGTTGAACATACAAGAATGTACAAAAGGTTGATCTTCTTATACGCTTGAACTAGACACTGTCATCCAGTCAGCACAAATTTGTCTTTAACGACATCTCTCTATCCTAGTGGAATACAATCAGACGTACAAATTAAAATAGTCACACCAGACAGTCAAATCTACAATCTATTATGGAGACATACAATAGACAGTACAAATTAAATCTATTAGTGGAACAACAATCAACAGTACAAATCTACAATCTATTAGTGGAGACATACAATCAGACAGTACAAATCTACAATCTATTAGTGGAGACATACAATCAGACAGTACACAAATCTACAATCTATTAGTGGAGACATACAATCAGACAGTACACAAAATCTACAATCTATTAGTGGAGACATACAATCAGACAGTACAAATCTACAATCTATTAGTGGAGACATACAATCAGACAGTACAAATCTACAATCTATTAGTGGAGACATACAATCAGACAGTACAAATCTACAATCTATTAGTGGAGACATACAATCAGACAGTACACAAATCTACAATCTATTAGTGGAGACATACAATCAGACAGTACAAATCTACAATCTATTAGTGGAGACATACAATCAGACAGTACACAAAATCTACAATCTATTAGTGGAGACATACAATCAGACAGTACAAATCTACAATCTATTAGTGGAGACATACAATCAGACAGTACAAATCTACAATCTATTAGTGGAGACATACAATCAGACAGATACCACAAATCTACAATCTATTAGTGGAGACATACAATCAGACAGTACAAATCTACAATCTATTAGTGGAGACATACAATCAGACAGTACAAATCTACAATCTATTAGTGGAGACATACAATCAGACAGTACAAATCTACAATCTATTAGTGGAGACATACAATCAGACAGTACAAATCTACAATCTATTAGTGGAGACATACAATCAGACAGTACAAATCTACAATCTATTAGTGGAGACATACAATCAGACAGTACAAATCTACAATCTATTAGTGGAGACATACAATCAGACAGTACAAATCTACAATCTATTAGTGGAGACATACAATCAGACACTTGTACAAATCTACAATCTATTAGTGGACATCAAGTAACAGACAGATACAAAATTACAATCTATTAGTGAAATAATAATCAAAGTCACATTCAAATCTAATTATGTGAGACATACAATCAGACAGTACAAATCTACAATCTATTAGTGGAGACATACAATCAGACAGTACACAAATCTACAATCTATTAGTGAGACATACAATCAGACAGTACAAATCTACAATCTATTAGTGAGACATACAATCAGACAGTACAAATCTACAATCTATTAGTGGAGACATACAATCAGACAGTACAAATCTACAATCTATTTGTGGAGACATACAATCAGACAGTACACAAATCTACAATCTATTAGTGGAGACATACAATCAGACAGTACAAATCTACAATCTATTAGTGGAGACATACAATCAGACAGTACAAATCTACAATCTATTAGTGGAGACATACAATCAGACAGTACAAATCTACAATCTATTAGTGGAGACATACAATCAGACAGTACAAATCTACAATCTATCAGTGGAGACACACAATCAGACAGTACAAATCTACAATCTATTAGTGGAGACATACAATCAGACAGTACAAATCTACAATCTATTAGTGGAGACATACAATCAGACAGTACAAATCTACAATCTATTAGTGGAGACACAATCAGACAGAACAAATCTACAATCTATTAGTGGAGACATACAATCAGAGACTTGTACTTTTCTAACAAAGAGTTTATTTCACATGACAAATCTTGTTGACATCCAGTTAAAACATGCGTACAGGAAGTATAAAAAAAAAAAATATCAGCAATAATAATATATTATAATAATAATAATAAAAGTTTCAACAGTTCAAACTTGATATTAAATGAAAAATATTATCAGGAGCTCATTTTATAGTAGCTGGGACCAAAATGCTGGGATGTACATCGGCTAAAGAAGAAGTGGAGGTTCACTATAGCACAATAAGAAGCTATTAATATGATGATAATTTATCTTACAGAACCGTGTTCTGATTTTAATTTGTTGTATCATGACTGAATGTGAGGCTTTAATTAGTTGTAGCATGAATATGAGACTTCAGTTGTAGTATATGAGGCTTTAGTTGTAGCATATGATGTCTCAGTTGTAGCATGAATATGAAGCATCCGTTGTAGTATGATTATCTTAACCACATTTGCAGTGAAGCATCATGGGGAGAGTTAGGTTTCTATCGTGTGCCAGGTGTGTTGCGCTTGACGTTGTCAGTCCATGCTTTCGCAGGGACTCTGAGATGTTATCTATCGATCGTGTTCTTGGCCTGCCTTGTGCTCTGTGCCCTGAGTGTCGATTATTGTAGGCACGTGATGGTAGTAAATAATTATGAAGCCATAATTAGTTGTAGTATGAAGTCTCAGTCATGTGAGATAGTTGATGTTTCCCGTTCACTTCGAGAACTAAATGTTGACCTGTTAACTCTTTGTGGACCAAACGCCACACTACAGGGCTTTGGGTTGGATGCCTTTTTACCAGAAGCCACACTAAAGAGCATTTTTTATTCTAAAAACAAATGGCTTGCAAACACATGGCTTTTGTCCTGGTCCACTAAGAGTTAATCTAGAAAAACAAAGTTTATAGTCCCAATTGTGAACTGAATAATGATCTCATGTTAGTCTCGAGACAATGGATCAGGCCACTGCAAATCTTTGTATAGGTTGTTTGCTTCACTAAATGTATTGGTAAAATGTGAGACTACAGAATGGAATTGTCCATCTAAAGGAAGCAGCAAATGTTGAGAAAGAAGATGAAAATATACAGACTAAAACTAGCACAAATTCCAACAAATTTCTTTGAATTTTGAAAGTTCGTAACTCTCGCATATTCCTCTTCTATGATCATTGACCATGTTCAGTGCCATCTCAAACCTCATTACTGTCCTCCTATTTCATTTCTATTCAGTTGTAGTTAACAGAAGCAACAAGAATGTTGTATGTGAGGAAAGGAAGACCCACCACCTACTGCATACACTAAAGTCTGAAAAGGCTACATAAAATGCTATTTTATTTTTGTGGCTCACAATAAACTGGTTAAACCGAAGTGAGATGAGACATGGGAAGGCAGAGAAAAAAAATGTGTGGACAGTCTGACTTTATGACATCGAAGAGTATCAACATCTAAGATGATAGAAAAACACAAAGGACAGAGATTTGTGGAGATCTGTGATCGCTTACGCCAACCGGTACAGAACCTGATGATGCATCTCAATATCCCTTCATTTACCCTATGTGCCAATTTATCCCACTTTTGACTCCATAGATTCAACCGCGTGGTGCCGGGGTCCGCAAGGGAAGCAAAGAATAGTACCACTGCGCCTACAAGGCATGTCGTAAGAGGCGACTTATGTAAGACCTAGGGAAGCTACCCTAGTAAATAAAAAGCATCGCAGAAATGTGCTGGCCTACTTGTAGGTGCATAAAACTGGCACAACGTACAATCACCCATTGTTCAAGTCGAACTGGATGCCTGAGAGACAGAGTGAGAGGTGTGTTTAATCAGCGAGCCACAGGAACCATCAGTATGCATACTCTTCTATATCTGTTGGGGAGATTGAGCACCTATGGGTCTGCCCGGAGTGCAATGACGTCAGTTTAGTAACTAATAACCAATAACAACGTACAATTGCTCTGAGGCTCAGATCACATACAAGTCACACAAAGTGGTTAACAAGAGGCCGATGTGGAGTGTTCGAAGAAGATGTTCATAGATTACACATTCCATTTTTCAGCAGGTTGTGTCCAGTGGCTTCACAAAAATTGATGAATTCAAGCAATATAAAAAAGTTATTAAAAAGACAATCTAGTTAAAGATTTATTAGCAGAAAAATAACCATGTTTAACCAGTTACACTAGATAATAAGAACATAAAAATAACCATATTTAACCAGTTACACTAGATAAGAACAGAAAAATAACCATGTTTAACCAGTTACACTAGATAATAAGAAAAAAGTAATTGAAAATGTATGATTTATATCAATAAAGAAATGCCCATTACAACCCAATAACTTTCATCATCATCTGCAACTTTGTCTCAGGAGACAATAGGTTTTGTGTCACAGTTTGTTCTGTGCTGAATCACAACACCTGTTGTGGTTGTAATGGTCTATTCTGAAGTGGTAATCCTTGCCACAGTTGCTGCAGGTAAAACTGATGACTGACTGATGAAGAGAATGGTCTCTTTGTCATCTGCATGCTCTTTTACCTCCATATGTGATGTTATTTCTCCTCTTCTGTTCTGTCTGAGTCATTCCTCACTGCCGCTCACCATGCCTGCCTTTCTCTGGTCAAACACAAATTAACTACTGTGTTGAAAAACATGCAGTGGCTGAATTAAATTTGGTTCACTTTGCACTCTGCAGGTAGGTATGCACTCAACTGTCTTATTTGAAAATAAAAATTTGATGTAACTTTATAGATAAACAAATGTACTTCTATCACACACTAACAGAAAGTGAACAAAATTAATTAATAACAGGTAACGATCAGATTAAATGGTTCAGCTTCAAAGATCAATGCTACTTCGATACAGTGGTTACAAAGCAAAATGCAGTCCCCGCAAAAGGTAGACCTCAGAGACGGCAAAACTCACTTTATGAAGCGCACATAAAACCCTGTTCTATAAATCTCTTCTTATCTGGACGCTGCCAGGCAAAACAAGACTAGAGAATATAAATATCTAGAAAGATATCTAATTTCAATTTCTTTGATTTCGATAACAGTTCACTTAAACCTGGAGTTGAAAGTGGCGCTCATCAAATAGATTATTGGAATCAATTGTTTTTTCCTCCCTTCAAGTTGGTACCACAGTACAACTATGAATCAATGTTAACTGGATCCAATTATTAACTCTTAGTGGACCAGGACAAAAGCCATGATTTTACAAGCCATTTATTTTTAGAATTAAAAATGCCGGTTAGTGTGGCTCCTGGTAAAAAGGTGAACATCCTGAAGCCATGTAGTGTGGCATTTGGTTCACAAGGAGTTAAGTATGTAAAAACTGATTGGAGGCAGTGTTCAATTTTAAGCATATTATACTAGACAGAGTGCTATAATGTACTGATCAATACGGATAGAATACTGGAGAGAGTGCTAAATTCTATGGATAGAAGTTTACTGGATAGAAATTTACTGAAGAGAGTACAAAGTAAATTGAGCGAGTGTTCAGTATGAACCAATATCGTTGAATTCAGAAATTTAATTATAAAATATTTGAAAAATAAATTTCAAACGGCACAAGCAAAGCTTACATTTATTTCAGTGAAAATTCACATAAAGCATGGCTGAACCTCAATTCAGTGAAAATTCACACGAAAGCACGACCAACTCCCATTTCAGTGAAAATTCACACAAAAGCATTGTACTGTCATTGTATTTCAATGAAAATTCACATGAAAGCAGAGATAATTAGACCAGGGACATTTTTTTATGTAAAAGCAGATCAAAATATTGGATAAAATATCCAGCACAAAATTAATTTGGCCAAAGATTCATGACACACCTGGCACACAATATAGTATGTTTACATAGCGAGAACATGACACAAAATGATCATTCAAATTTAAAAACTGATACCTTATGAATCTGTGATTGATAGTTTGTGAATTCATGATTGATAACATGCGACTCCGTGATTGATACTTGTGAATTCATGCACAGTCAAGTAAACTTAAATGGTTAAAAAGACCAGACACAAACAACACAATGTGATAACAGATATAGTATTCACAAAAATGAAATATCAACATGACTTTCGAAGCTCGTAAGATATGCACACTTGAACACACAAACAGACACAATCATACTGAGCACAAAGAAATTTGCAAGTAAGAAAGTTCCATTAAAAAGCGTTGCAATGTACGTACATAACAAATGAGAATATTTAAATCAGGCGTTACTACACATAATAACTCGTAAAACACAATAATAACTCGTATCACTGAGCGAGGCTTTATGTAACAAATCAGCGCATGTGTTGTAGATGTGTTGTGTCAGAAAGGGGGTTATATTGGATGATAAATGTAATATTTTATCTATTACATGTAATACATTCTTAGAAAACTATTTGGGAGATCTCTTGACTTTTGTAAGAAAGAGAATTGATTGAGAGATCTCTTGATTTGTGAAGAAAAGGGAGAATCTCTTGATTTGTGAAGAAAAGGGAGAATCTCTTGATTTGTGAAGGGAGATTTCTTGATTTGTCAATAAAATAGAACTACGCTACCAAGTCCAAACCCACGCACGAGGTCAACCATTTTTTAATTTCAAGTCCTTCATTTTACAATGTTAAATAAAAGAGAGGTTTACAGTAGTAAATCACAAATGTATTGATGAAAAAACTGTGTGAATATGCCTCGAAAAATAACGAAACAAAAGGACTGAAATTCAATGGATCATTAGTTCTATCTGGCACACTGTAAGAGTAAAAAATTGGCATCTCCACAAACTATGTATAAGAAATCTGGTCTAGTTATTAGTGTGTATAATTACAAAAATAAGAAGAAATAAGCTCATTGTGTAAGCTAATCAAAATAATTCAGTGAAGATAAGAGAGTCATCATCATCATCATCAACAAGTGTTGTACATTAGTAACTTAAAACTGTTAAAACAGTGGTAGCTGTTGACAAGATGGACACAGTTCTTTGAAGTCTTCAATTAATAATGTAGGTTAATAACTCCATGAAAGCCTGATGTCATTGGCTGGATTGGTAAATGCTTGTAAAAATGATTGGTTGGCATATCTTGCGGTTGCTATGGCTACATACTACAAAGCTAAGAGTGTAGAGTTGAATCAATTCAGTTCTCTGATGCTGCACCGTTGTGCACCTCAGTCTGGGGGAGAAATGAAAACAATAAAAACAGATTAGATACTAAATCAAATACATATTTTTGTGGTCGACCCACAGGAATGATGGTTTTGCACCCTTTTCCCTGTATATGAGCGAGAGAAAATACCTGGCTTTATTGCAGACTCAGAAGGCTCCAACAACTCTAGGCGTGTAGTGAACTCTAGGCATGTAGTGAAATCTCGGAGTTGTGGGGATTCCTAATCAGGTATAATCTATTGGTAACCACTGCAGTACCCCTTGTTTCTAGTGCGGTAGATGCTCTAGAAACATCAACCATTAACCATGCTTTTTAATCTGCATGTGATTATAGTCCAAAGAGCTACTTCCACAATTGCTCTAGAACAACCACCCGTTGACCACTCTATGTGACGTTTGTGTGATTTTCATCAGTAAGAGTACTGAGCGACCACCTGCACGGACAGCCAAAGGTTTGCATTCACTCAACGAGCAATTTTCAGCTATTTAATGTTGTCATTAATTGATCAAAGCCAGTGAGCGTTTACATGATGTGGATATTATCCTATGTGCATAGGACAAATGGTACCAAAAAGTTTCGCCTTTGCCAATGTTTAAGTTTGTACTAGCAGAAAAAGCTTTACATTTACTTAGTGATGTGTGATACTGGGGGGAGAGAGTTAAAAGTGGCATATCCTTTACAGGACTTTGTGAATCAACCCCAGCTTTTAACGCTGTTTGTGATTTTTCTAGGCATTATTACACTCAGTAGTTTGTCATTGCCTTCTGAACGGGTGGTGCCATCGTCCTTTTGTAAAAATCCACGCGCAACAATTTGCAACCAAACTGTCTGCAGTGTGATTGGAACTCAGAACGTCGGGGTTAATAGACAGTCACTATTCCCTAAGCCACAGATGCCACCAGGGGGGAGAGAGAGAAAAGTGAATATCAGATTAAAGATATATGAGATCTTACTAAGCGATATGAAAATAAACATTGACAAAACCAAAGTAATGACTTTGGATTGAGAAGAAAGTAGTACCAATACTTAAATCGACAAACATCAATTACAACAAGTTAAAGATTTTACATATTTAGGGAGCATTTTTTCAGCAAACGGAAGAATAACTAATAAAATCCAACATAGATGCAAATCAAATCATAGGGCAAATGGCACTAATTTTTTACGGCAAGAATGTACCATGAACACTACAAGAGAATTGTACAATATAATCTTTCTAGCAAAATGTTATCAGTGCGAACCTGGACTCTTGACATCAAACGATAGAAGAATACTAGTCATGACAGACAGAGATGAAGTGTCTACACAGAATGCTGAGATCTTCCTGTGTAAGAAAGAGATTGGAGCACACATGGTTACTCACCGAAGTGCAATGATGATGATGGTCCTATCAATCAATCAAACCACTACTATTACTGTCGCTACTATCACCACTACTGCTACCATCATCACCACTACTATTATTACTACTACTACCAATACCATCACCACTATTACTACTACTACCAAACCTTGTTTGCAGTGGAACACAGAACTACAGCTGTCACTCACTGTCTAAAGATCAATGTCAACACAACAGAACTGCTACAGAAACAAACACAACAAACTCAAATCCATGACTTATTGAATTTTTTTAGATTTAGAATTCAGAAAACATTTCTAATATTCTATATAGAGAGATTAACATTTAAATACACTGTTCTCAAAAGAATGAGTTTTACAGACTGAATAGAGATGCTAATGTTTATCCAATCTTTGTGGTTTGTATGTGATCTGAGCAAAGTTCTCACAAGAATGGATTTTAACAGAGTATGCGAATTGTGGACCACAACACAAACACTAAAGGGGGTCAAAGGAGCAATTCTAGGGACAACGCCGTGCCAAGATTAGTGAGCTGGTACTAATCAAGATCCTACTCCACCTCCACGTGGTGACCCTAGAAATAGAAAGGGGATACTGTCTGGCTAAGTGGGTAGGGATCGTGGAAGAGCTACTGTGGTTTTAGTAGTGATGCAAGAGCAGTTGCACTATACGAGATCTACTCACAAGATAGACAAGAATCCCAGAGTGACTGTCTATGCACAGCTCTCCCAGCAGATGGGAAAAGCAAAATAAATAAACATAAAGGGTGCATCCAGAGAAGAGACGTTGGCTCACATGGGGCGAAACTCAGAGCCCTGAGGTGGGGGCCCGATTTGAGCTTTGTGTCCCGACAGTCTCGAGGCATGGTAAATGTGAGCACGCATACAGACACACACAGGTGAGCCCACCGGTGCGGCAGACATGCACAGTGCTGATGGTGGAGTGGTGGAAAGGTGTGGCAGTCGTAGGGTTGAGCGGGCCACCCAAATGTGCAGAAAGGCTGGAAGGCCCAGCAGAGGTTTGAATCCAGTGCAGCGTCGAAGATGGGGTCTCCATCCAGAGAACAATAATCGTGTTTCTCATCGCAGAGAACAACTACTGCCTTGTAGTTTGATTGGGGACAATCAAAGGCTAGCAGAGCAAACCGTACACAAAACTGGACGACAGGCAAACCAAGTAGTCCAAAAAAAGACTGGTAGGTAACCTGGGCAGATGACACTCAATATCCCGGGAGGGAAGGTTGTCTAAGGGTAGCTATCCTAAAAGAAAATAGCAACTTGCTGCCTTGCAGGTTGGCTGGAGACAGCGAGGCTGACGGAGAGCGAACCCAGTAAATGCTGGCTAAAACCGGACACATCGTCGAAGGATAAACACCAGAGCTCCAAATGGCGCTGAAGATGTGACGAAACCCACATGAATGAGAATTATGGGGAAATCTGGTACATCAGTCTACGGGTGATCGCGTGAGAGAGAAACACTAAAGAACAAAACAAAATTGAAGCTTGTTTTCGTTACAAAAAAGTTCTTAATAACATCCTGGACATAGAAGAGAAAAAAACAAAGACATCCTACAAGACCTGCATATCGAGGAGCATTGGCTCATAAATAACATTATGTTCCAGAAGATTAAATATATTGGCCATGTTAAACATGACAGTGGTTTGGAGAGAACAATAATGGAAGGCATGGTTTCTGAAGTACAAGGCATGGGACGACTAAGACAAAGGTGGAGAACTTGCTAAACTGCGAGTTTTTCAGGCAAGCTGTGATGAAAGTGATGTTCTGTAAGGAAATGCTTCTTGATGACGAAAACTTATACAAGATTAGTTTAGTCGTCGGATCATCATCACTGCACATTCAACCAATTAGTCTCATCCTCATTGGCCTCTTTGTCTCAGGAGACAATAGGTCTAAAATCATGTATGTTCTGCGCTGTCTCAGAGACAATAAGTCTCAAATATGTTCTCCTGTCTCAGGAGACAATAGGTCTTGCGTCACGTAGTATGTTCTGCGCCGAATCACGCATCTTTCTTGTGGCTGTAATGGCCTATTTTGGAGGGGCAATTCTTACCACAGTTGCTGCAGGTAAAACTGGAGTTGAGCTGATACATAGGATGTTCTCTTTGCACTCTCTTTTGCCTCCATATGTGATGGTGTTTTTTTCCATTTTCTTTTGAGCCGCCTCTGCCATGCTTGCCTGTCTTTGGCCAGCCGCTCCCAGTGTTCTTTGTCTATGCAGCATGAAGTTAGATCATGCTTGCGTGTGTCAATGAAGAGTAATAATCGGTGCCCATGCTGTCTAATAATTAGTCTATAAGTGCTCTAGTCTCCACCTCAGTATGTCTCTCAGTGTGTGGCAACTAACGACACCAGTTCTAGTTTAGTGGTCAGATCATCATCACTGCACATCGAACCAATTAGTCCATAAGTGCTCTAATCTCATCAATATGTCTCTCAGCGTGTGACAACTAATGACACCAGTTCTGTTGGTTTACTACTCGATTTTGGCTACCAGCATGGTGTTCTTCTCCAGCTACACTACATGTGATTTGGTATTCTTTCATTATGGGTAGGGTTGTAGATTCACCAGTATTACTTGAATTATGCACACATCCTCTCTCCCTTAGGGAATTTATAATATCAGCCTAGTCCATCGCCCGAATGGTTACCGGGGCACAAAATGAGGTGTAAAGAATAGAACCACTGTTACCTGCCACGCATGTCGTAAGAAGCGGCTGAGGAGGCTTGGCTGAAATCGGATGCATGTGCAAGTCTATGCGTTTAGGGGCCTACCAAACCAATGTGCAACATATACACGTTCTTGGCAAAGATCAAACATATCACAGAGAGTGATTAAAATTGGTCGTAAAGAACGAACGCAAAGAAGAAGAGCCTAGTCCATTGTTTGCCCGCTTTTTACAACAGCAATATCTGCAAGTCTATGGACATATTCATTTCCTCTTACACCTGCATGCCATGGCACAAAATAAAACTGTTTTTTGTCATCCTAGACCTCCTCAGTGACTCCAACCATTGATCCTGAGCACAGCCTGTTACAATCTTCCTGAGCAAACTCATTGAATCACGGAGAAAACATGAACGGATAAAAGTCTGCGAATCAGGTCAGAACATCACTTTAGTTACATCCATGATTTCTGTAGTGAGGCTGCTTGTAGTCACTGCAAAACTACCACTGTCTTCCTTCACAACATCCCCTCTGACTTGAGCAGTGAACGCGCATGAGCTCGAATTACGGAACCATCTGTGTAAATTATTACATCGTTCTGAGAAATTAAAGAAATTAACTTCTGCCTCCACGACCACTGGGTTCTCTTGCTTGCATTCTTTATCAAGCCTGATACATACTGAAAATGATGTATTGATTCATGTTGGCATTGGTACCTATTCTTAACTGAGTTCAATGTCTTCAAGTGAACGCACCTGTTGAATACAGTTCTCGGCCTGACCCATCCAAGATTTTCCTCCTTTTAACATATTTCTTTTCTCTCTCTTTATTTCCATGTGCAGCGGATGTTGTATATCATACAGAAATGTTCCATGTGCAGCGGATGTTGTATATCATATACAGAAATGTTCCATGTGCAGCGGATGTTGTATATCATATACAGAAATGTTCCATGTGCAGCGGATGTTGTATATCATATACAGAAATGTTCCATGTGCAGCGGATGTTGTATATCATACAGAAATGTTCCATGTGCAGCGGATGTTGTATATCATACAGAGATGTTAACCCGTTCACTCCGCTGTAATTTACTTGACCTCTGGACACATTTACTTTGCAATGCATACTTAATTAGTCAGTATACTGGCTAGTGAGTGCCTGTAGCTTAAGCAGTAGTGAGCTTGATCATAACTCAAGCGTACCTGATTCAAACTCTGCAACGGGCAAGTTTGGAACCAAATTAGTTCCCTTGGATTTTTATGAATGATAACACCTGTGTGGTGCGGGTCCCACAAGGAAGCAAAGAATAGTACCACTGCGACCTACAAGGCATGTTGTAAGAGGCGACTGATGTAGGACCTAAGAACTTGTATAAATAAACTTGTAGGCACATAACTCATACAACATAAAATTGCTCTTAGACTCAGATCACATACAAACCACACAGAGTGGTTAACTAGTGGTCAATGTGGAGCATTCGAAAGAGAAGAAATGAACAATAAAAATAGACCACACCGTTCAGAAAACAATAGCAAACTACTGAACGTATAAGTAGTGCATAGAAAATCGACGACTCGTTTACTGTTGTTGATGGCTAAGTCCTGTAAGGGATATGCCACAGATTATCATACTGGCTTTGCAGCATCTTAAAAAACACAGTGGGCCAGTATATCAGCTTGGAAGGGTAAAGGGGTTAACATTGAAACTCACAATGCCCGCCTGCCCAGCGTGTTCATAGCGCGTTGGACTGCGGGTGACTAGCCCTCTGTGAGTGCGGTTCAATTCCGTGGGCTGGCAGAAAAGCCACAGGTTCCCCAGATTCACAATGTTCGTGGCACTGAACCGAAGGGTTATGATGTCCATGGCACTGAGCCGAAGAGCTGAAAGCTCAAGTGCTTCTGGATCGAAAAAAAAACAAAAAACTGACAATAATTTATTTTCAAACTTAAATAAAACTCAAAACTTGACAATGAGATTCTCATAAACTTTCCCAGCTGTCAATTTACATAAGTCAAATGTTTGACAAGCTAGATGTTGACACAGACGTGACAAACACTAGTTCAGATTGGAGAGCTGTAACTGTGTCTAATATTGATGTTTGTTGTTTTTACTGCTCACTATTTTGATTGCTATGATTTTCAGATAACTAACACCACATGAAACCAGACAATGAAACCAGACAGGAGAGATAAATCAGTGCTTTGCTTCCGTTAGTATATTGTCTAAAAGCGAAGAATTGACTTCATTGCACCTAGTTTCCTCATATGACTCCTTCCCAACACTAACCAGACTGCAAGAACTCAAAGTTAAGTGTGGTGTAGCTCGACAAGAACGCTATGCTGGCAGACAAAGAAGAATTGTAAACCAACAAAGAACCGGTGTCGTTAGTCATCACACGCTGATGGATATACTGAGGGAGAGATCGGAGCACTTATGGACTAATTTGTTCGACGTGCAGTGATGGTGATCTGACGACTAAACTAAACTAAAACTAAACTCCTTCCCTGTCTGCAGAAATGGAATGCCATTTACCGAGACAAAGCAAGTACTCTGCAGCTCCAGCAACAATAATAAGGATCTCATGAAAAAATTGCGCATGTAACTCGGTACAAACTCGAACTCACAACCATCAGAACAACAGGCAAACAATCTAATCACTTCACCGTAAAGACCTCCTATTGTGTGCTACCTTATAGTGAAACGTTCCATCGCATAGTACTAGTGTTGTGTATGGTGTGATAGCAAGTGCTCCGGTGATCCTCAGAGCTACGTAGGTGAGATCCTTGTACTAGTAGCAACTTTAACCAAGTCGGGCAGGTCTTGAGGAGATAAGACACCGCAAAAAGCCCCCAAGTTCGTTATTAGCACACTCCTATTTTTTAAAATCCGATCCAGAAGCACGTGAGCTTTTTCAGCTCTTCGGCTCGGTGCCATGGACAACGTAACCATTCGCTGCAACACAAACACTGTAAATCTGGAGAACCTGTGGCTTTTCTGCCAGCCGCAGAATTGAACTGCACTCACAGGGGGCTTAGAAGCACACTCCTATAAAACGATATGCCGCTACGGAAACAAACAGAAGAGAAAACTTAGCACCAGCCAAAATAAGTCAAGCAAGTCAATCTTTAATATCAGGTCCGGCTTCTCCTTCGTGGCTGATAACACTTCCACGATATGTGAAAACAGTTGTATTTGGAAGGACTTTATCTTTTAATTTGACTGTTGTTGGGGTGGTCATGTTCACAGTCATTATTTGTTTCCTTCTGATTGATTTTCATCTAACCACCCAGAGATACTGGTTACTACGGGTAACCACCCGGAGGTACTGGTTAATAAGTGTAACCACCAGGGGTACTGGTTAATAAGGGGAAGATAACCATATCCTGAAAATAGAACACAATTATTGACACTGCACTACTTACCGCCCCTTGCTCACTGCCACTTCCAGGACCTTGTTTATCTAAAGACTCAATCTTTGATGTTTTTTGAGAGTCACCCTGTGGACACAAGCAATCACACTAAATTTAGAATTTTGTTAGCCTATTGACACAACTACAGCAGTTATAGAAAACAGTGATATTTCTGTTGGCTACTGATACAACTAGTACACAGTTATTGGAGGTGTGTCTGGTCGAATGGATTAGCGCCTGGCTCCCATGCGGAGACCGTGTTCAATTCACGGTACGGCCAAGGATTTTTTTCTGTTGTGGGTATAAATGAAAAATCCTAACCTGAACATTTTCATGGCGACTGCACTAGCCATTAAATTCCCACGGCTCTCGTACTACCTGTTCTACACCACCATAAAAAGCAGCACTACAGGCAGTAACTATAGTTTGTAAATTTTTTAAAATTGACACTAGGTCAATGTTAGACAATATTGATATTTCTGTTGACTATTGACACAACTAGGTCAATGTTAGATAACATTGATATTTCCGTTGGCTATTGATACATTGAGAGCGCGGTAGCGTAGTTGTTAGTGAACTCGCTTCTCAAGGCTGGTGGTCTGGGTTCAGTTCCCGCAAAGCGCGTGGAATTTTTCCCGACCGCGATGGCTCTCAGGTCGACCCAGCCTCAACTGGGTACCAGACATGCTCTGGGAAAGTAAAGGCGGCCGGCGTGATGCTGACCACATCACCCATCGTGTGCCGACGGTCAATGAAAATACAGGCCTAACACTGTATTGACCAATATACCACGAGGTATGAAAGGGTTCCTTCCTTTCCTTTTTATTGATACATTCAAGAAAGAGAGGTCGACCTAAGGAGACCCTGAAACGAATTTTGCTGAGAGAGGCAGGAAATATCGGTCTCAGTTCCATGGAGGAGATTGAGCGAGTTGCCCAGGATAGACCGGTATGGAGAAATTACTTGCAGGCCCTATGTAACGTATAACGGACGAGAGGAATTATTATTATTGATACATTCGTGGCTCTGTGGCTTAGGAATAGTGACTCATTCTATTAACCCTGACGTTCTGAATTCAAATCACGCATGGACAGTTTCGGCAAATTTTTTCACGCGATTTTTATAAAAGGACGATGGCACCACCCGTACAGAAAGCAATTGCAAACTGCTGAACGTAATAATGACTAGAAAAATCACAAACAGCTTTAAAAGCTGGGGTTGATTCGCAAAGTCCTGTAATGGATATGCAATTAACTTTTTTTTATTAATACATTAAGGTCGGATTAGTGTAACACAAAAGCGTTCACCTGTCAACTCAGACAGAGTTCAATCCCACACTGGAAATTCCGCATGTGAGGAAAGAAATTAGCCCTCCTAGTCTAGAAATGTCAAGTGACAGGCTTTTCATACCCTAAGGTCTGAAAAGGTTACAGGACATCAAAGGACAAAAACCTAATTTAGAGGACATTTTATTATGTCTCTGCGCCATATGTGAACAATGATGATGATGATGAGGCGGACGAGATCAACCCTCTTTTCTTCTATGATAAGTTCCCAAATCTAATTGAACTTGCTATGTGCATGTCTTATTAATATTCTAAACTGTTCATAAATTACAGTTGCAGGATTAAGAACATATCTTCCGTTACCAATAAAAAAAATTAAAAACTAAAATATTAACAAAACATTATTACTATCATGTGCTGTGCCTTCTGGTTTGACAATTACAGATTTCCACAACTCTCTGTCCGCCAGAGTTGGTGATCATATCTGTTGTTGACACTCTTGTATGCCATGATGTTGTGCTATTTAATATTTCTTATCTCTATAATCCACTATTTATCTTCCCAGTCATTTTCCCCACAGTCACGATGCGTTATAATCCCTGTCTTCACATTACAGGCTCGTTAGGGGTTTCTGTGGGTGAGTGGTTAAACTTTTGCCTTGCATTCTGAAGGCAGTGGGTTCAAAACTTGACCACATTGTTCTGTTCATGAGTGAATTTTTTCCAGAGATGCCTAGGATTGTTGTCGGAGCTGCGAAATTTGTGCGGTATGTAATACTCTCGGCAGGTGGAGTGCCATTTCTGCAGAGGCGACAGTGTCATCTGGGTAAAACCCGGCGTAATGAAGTCAATCATTTGGATTTAGATTCTTCTGACCCATAAAATGATGGCATAAACAATGATCAACTAGTTTGTCATTTCTTCCATACACACAGTCCTATGTTATACTTATCTATAACCTGTCATTTTTACTGACATGTCACATCTACAAACTGTCACTTTTAGTAATGTTAGTATCTAAGCCTGTACAGGTGGATATATATTTTAAAAAAAATATATATGGACCAAAATGAAATTCTTAACGCATTGACAGAGTCTTTCCGAACAGAGGAGTTTCAGGGCTGTGAATCCCACTTGCTGACCAGATTGAGAGAGACGGGTGCCGATGATAGGAGGCTGAGGGGAACGACATACCAAATATGTAAAGAGATTGATTAATTAACATCGAAATGGCGTGTTGGGTAGCTGGATATGTTGAGGTGGAGATCGGAGCAACTATGGACGTGTCCGGAGTGCTATGATGATAGTCCTCTAATACTGATACGTATATATTCCTCTCGTACTGTTATACATTACATAGGTAATTAAAAAAAAAGAACGCTTTTTAATAAACATGGTATATAGGGAAATACAGTGTTAGGTCTGTATTTTTCATTGAACTCAGCACATGATGGGATTAGTTTAGTCATCAGATCATCACTGCATGTCGAACCAATTAGTCCATAAGTGCTCCGATCTCCTCAGTATGTCACTCAGCACATGATGGGTTTAGTTTAGTCATCAGATCATCACTGCATGTCGAACCAATTAGTCCATAAGTGCTCCGATCTCCTCAGTATGTCACTCAGCACATGATGGGATTAGTTTAGTAGTGGAATTATCATCACTGCATGTTGAACTAATTAGTCCATAAGTGTCTCGATCTCCTCAGATGTCCTCAGCACATGATGGGATTAGTTTAGTCATCAGATCATCACTGCATGTCGAACCAATTAGTCCATAAGTGCTCCGATCTCCTCAGTATGTCACTCAGCACATGATGGGATTAGTTTAGTGTGGAATTATCATCACTGCATGTCAGAACTAATTAGTCCATAAGTGCTCCGATCTCCTCAGTATGTCACTCAGCACATGATGGGATTAGTTTAGTCATCAGATCATCACTGCATGTCGAACCAATTAGTCCATAAGTGCTCCGATCTCCTCAGTATGTCACTCAGCACATGATGGGATTAGTTTAGTCGTGGAATTATCACTGCATGTCGAACCAATTAGTCCATAAGTGCTCCGATCTCCTCAGTATGTCACTCAGCACATGATGGGATTAGTTTAGTCATCAGATCATCACTGCATGTCGAACCAATTAGTTCATAAGTGCTCCGATCTCTAGATGTCACTCAGCACATGATGGGATTAGTTTAGTCGTGGAATTATCATCACTGCATGTCGAACCAATTAGTCCATAAGTGCTCCGATCTCCTCAGTATGTCACTCAGCACATGATGGGATTAGTTTAGTCATCAGATCATCACTGCATGTCGAACCAATTAGTCCATAAGTGCTCCGATCTCCTCAGTATGTCACTCAGCACATGATGGGATTAGTTTAGTAGTGGAATTATCATCACTGCATGTCGAACCAATTAGTCCATAAGTGCTCCGATCTCCTCAGTATGTCACTCAGCACATGATGGGATTAGTTTAGTCATCAGATCACACTGCATGTTGAACCAATTAGTTCATAAGTGTCTCGATCTCCTCAGTATGTCACTCAGCACATGATGGGATTAGTTTAGTCATCAGATCATCACTGCATGTCGAACCAATTAGTCCATAAGTGCTCCGATCTCCTCAGTATGTCACTCAGCACATGATGGGATTAGTTTAGTAGTGGAATTATCATCACTGCATGTCGAACCAATTAGTTCATAAGTGCTCCGATCTCCTCAGTATGTCACTCAGCACATGATGGGATTAGTTTAGTCATCAGATCATCACTGCATGTTGAACCAATTAGTTCATAAGTGCTCCGATCTCCTCAGTATGTCACTCAGCACATGATGGGATTAGTTTAGTCATCAGATCATCACTGCATGTCGAACCAATTAGTTCATAAGTGCTCCGATCTCCTCAGTATGTCACTCAGCACATGATGGGATTAGTTTAAGTCATGGAATTATCATCACTGCATGTCGAACCAATTAGTCCATAAGTGCTCCGATCTCCTCAGTATGTCACTCAGCACATGATGGGATTAGTTTAGTCATCAGATCATCACTGCATGTCGAACCAATTAGTCCATAAGTGCTCCGATCTCCTCAGTATGTCACTCAGCACATGATGGGATTAGTTTAGTAGTGGAATTATCATCACTGCATGTCGAACCAATTAGTCCATAAGTGCTCCGATCTCCTCAGTATGTCACTCAGCACATGATGGGATTAGTTTAGTCATCAGATCATCACTGCATGTTGAACCAATTAGTTCATAAGTGCTCCGATCTCCTCAGTATGTCACTCAGCACATGATGGGATTAGTTTAGTCATCAGATCATCACTGCATGTTGAACCAATTAGTTCATAAGTGCTCCGATCTCCTCAGTATGTCACTCAGCACATGATGGGATTAGTTTAGTCATCAGATCATCACTGCATGTCGAACCAATTAGTTCATAAGTGCTCCGATCTCCTCAGTATGTCACTCAGCACATGATGGGATTAGTTTAGTAGTGGAATTATCATCACTGCATGTCGAACCAATTAGTTCATAAGTGCTCCGATCTCCTCAGTATGTCTCTCAGCGTTTGGCGACAAACAACACCGGTTCTGTGTTGGTTTAGTATTCTTCTTTGGCTACCAGTATAATATTCTTGTCCAGCTACACCACATTTGATTTGGAATTCTTGCAGTCTGGTTAGTGTTGCAGATTTGAAATTCTTACTGTCTGGTTAGTGTTGCAGATTTGAAATTCTTACTGTCTGGTTAGTGTTGCAGATTTGGAATTCTTACTGTCTGGTTAGTGTTGCAGATTTGGAATTCTTACTGTCTGGTTAGTGTTGCAGATTTACACGATGGGTGATGTGGTCAACATCACGTCGGCCACCTTTACTTCCCAGAGCTTTTCCTGGTACCCAATTGAGGTTGGATCGACATGAAAGCCGGTATGGTCAGGAAAAAAACTCTGCTTCCGCTGTGGATATGAACTTGGACCACTAGACTAAGAAGCAAGTTCACTAACAACTACGATACTGTGGCTCTCATATATTAAATAGGACCTGCAGGTAATTATCATGGCTACAATCTAAGCTAAGAAATGGTATAGTTCTTACTGTCACAATCTAAGCTAAGAAATGGTATAGTTCTTATGGTTACAATCTCAGCTATGGAAGGTGTAGTTCTAAGTGCCATAATCTAAACTGTGAACAGTATAGTTTTTAACAACAATCTAAGCTATAGTTGGTATAGTTCTTAGGGTCACGATTTAAGTTACGGACAGTATAATTCTTATAGCCATAATTTAAGCTATAGATGGTATGACATTTGATGGCCTACGAGCCTAGCTATGGCCGGTATAGTTCTCGCTTTTCTACAACTCTGTTAGGGACAGTACATTTTGTATTCGGGCTGTGAACAAACAAGCTCTTCTAGCACCACTATCATGTGTAGTAGACAAACACAGAAAATAACTAGATTATATAACAAAGCATGAATAAATGTTAAACAGTCGATTTGTAATGGGGTCACACACACAAATCTGGTATGTTTTAAAATTGTAAATAAAACTAATAGTTAAGTAGATCACACATTACTATTGCTGCATCTAAAGACACACAAGCACAACCCACAGCAGCAAAATACAGCCCAAGCACTGGAGATTAAATTTCAAAGCGGCAACCAGTGCAAAAAATAAAAGCAGCAAAAGTGCACTAGATAAATAGAAGCTAAATAGCAAAAAAAAATTGTTCCCCACTCAAATGGGAATTTTGTTGTTAGGTCCCCATTTTTTAGCATAACCTATCACATTGTTTTAATTTTGTCAGCGAAATATTGGATTGGATTTATATTCTTCCAATTGTGCTTGTAACATGTTGGATTGGATTGAACGCCATTTTGCGAAGTATGATTGCAAAATGTTGGGATTGATCTT
Organism: Arion vulgaris; assembly: GCA_020796225.1. Taxonomy (NCBI): domain Eukaryota; kingdom Metazoa; phylum Mollusca; class Gastropoda; order Stylommatophora; family Arionidae; genus Arion; species Arion vulgaris. The sequence continues at coordinate 30,686,065 of CM036772.1, forward strand.
CTGTCTTTCAGTCAGTCTTCTAGCCTGTTTCTCACCTGTTTATCCCCACCACCAGGCTTGTGCTTAACATTGTTTAAAGAGCCAATCTTTGACTGAGCCTTCCACTCTGTTTTCTGGACTTCAATCTAACATGGATTGGAAATGGTTTCTTTGATAAATTGTCAAAAAAAACTGGAAAAAAAAAATATTATAAATCCACTGATCAAAGATTTGTCTCCAACCTGGACAGGAAATACAAACATGACCTTTGACCTGTTATATAACCTTAAAAGAACGTGATACAAATACAGTGTAATGACAGAATAAAGATTATAATTTGTCGACTAGATTTGATATCAATATCAAAACAAGTTTATTTATGATAAGAGATACAACTACATGTGCTAATATTTCACGTATAGCAGAGAACCCATTTTCATACCATGTGAACATTAGTGAATACGATGTCAGGCTGTTAAAAAATTTTTGACCATGGTATATTGCTGGCACAGATTTTGGTGTCTTGTATGACAGCAACAGAATATCTCCATTACACTCGGTCATTGATCATACTTCAGGAGCCCTACCATTGACCTCACATTGTATTGCCTTCTTGATTGTCTTTCCCAGTATTTTTAATTTGACCAACAGTACATATGCTGGCACAGATTTTGGTGTCTTGTATGACAACAACAGAACATCTCTATTGCCCCTGTATTGACCATACTCTGCATTTAGCCTACCATTGACCTCGACTGTTCTTGTCAGGTTATTTTGGGTCTCCCATCTTTGTCTTCCTTCGCATTCACTGCATGGCAGATATATCTTGTGTCTTGTATGACAACAATAAAATATCTCTAACGCGCTCTGTCACTGACCATCCTTCACAGGGAGCACCACCATCTATCCTTCGCAAGGGAGCCCTACCACTGGCCTACTTTTCTACTTGTTCTCCCCAGGTTATTTTGGTCTGCCCTCGTCCTTATCTTCCTCGTCGTGTCCACTCGCATGGCAGATCTTCATTCGTGATAGTCTCTGGACCACTTCTGAGTGTGTCCTTCAGTTCCAGACATCTGCTTCTAACATTATGTACACTTCCTCCTGATTGCACATGATGTTAAGTACTTCTTAGTTGCAGATTTTGATATTAGGCGGTGCCTACATCTGAATTCATATCGGACAAACAAAACCAAAAATAACAAAACACTTAGACTTGATTTCTAGTATTTGTTCCATGAGGAACATAGGACTTTAACTATAGATTTTTGGTTTGTGTAATCAACTTGAGCTTAAGTCATGAGACTATATGGTCTAAATCTCAGACCTTTACTCATCCTTCCATCATTCTCTCATCCGTGTATCCCCAGTTCAGTGCTATCTGAGTCCACGTATCCCCAGTTCATGTGCTATCTGACGCAGTGTATCCCCAGTTCAGGTGCTATCTGTACGCAGTGTATCCCCAGTTCATTGCTATCTGACGTCCAGTGTATCCCCAGTTCAGGTGTTATCTGAGTCAGTGTATCCCCAGTTCAGGTGCTGAGCGTCCTGTATCCCCAGTTCAGGTGCTATCTGACGTCCGTATATCCCCAGTTCAGGTGCTATCTGAACGTCCAGTGTATCCCCAGTTCAGGTGCTATCTGATTATATTGTTAGACTGTTTCCTCAGGGTATGGTCAATCCTTCTCCTCCTGACTTTTATTTAATCTATAAATATTTTACAGTTCCTTATATTCAATGTTTATAGTATCTGGGGGTTTTCAAATAGTAATATTTATAGCATCTGGATGCGAGTATGAAAGCTACCATAGTGTAGTAGGTTAGTGCACTTGCTATGTAAAACATGTGGTCCCAGAATCAATTTCTGTGGGATCTTAATTTTCCGTAGCTTAAGCGGTAGTGAGTTCGATCACAACTCAAGTGTACTTAGTTCAAACTCCGCAGCATGCAGTTTGGAAGCAAATTGTTCTGGGGAATTTTTACGAATGGTAAAAATACACCTCACCGATAAGAAAGCAATGACAAACTACTGAGCATATAAGTGGTGCCTAAAAATCAACGGCTGTTTACTGTGGTTGATGGTAAAGTTCTGTAAAGGATGCCACGATTTTCAATCAATGTCTCTCAGGTTGACCCAGCCTCAAATGTATACTAGACAAGCATTCAAAAGAAAATGTGACCCGGCTTGATGTTGACCACATCACACTTTGCCTGCCATTGATCACAGAAAAATAAAGGATTTCCCAATATACTTCATGGTCAGAAAATGGGTTCCTGTTCTTTAACTAACAGAGTTTAATACTTACGATATAGTTACGATACTTAAAATATATATGTTTAAGTTATGTTCAAAATATTTATAAAATATTTACAGTATCTCCGAGAAAGAATTTACTATGAAAATATAAACAGTATTTTTCAAGTACTACATATTAAACATTTACAGTATTTTTAAAGTGCTAAAACATGAAGTATTTACAGTATGCGGTTTACAGCAAGTTTAGTGATTATTTTTTAGGAAAATACATGAAACAAATAAATCAGATATATATAAAATTGACTACAATTAAATATCTCAAGTCTGTCGCAGACATGTTGGAAATTACAAACAAATGCCTTAGAAATTATGTATAATTTATTCAATCATTTAACCTTTTCACTCCGCCATTTTTTTTTTTTTTAACATTAGAACGCATTTACTGTGTAAAGTATATTGAATAAGTTTACGTGCAGCGTCTGGTCAAATGGATTAGAGTGCGGCTCCCATTGCTGAGACCTGGGTTTAATCCATGGTACGGCCAGGGTGTTTTTTTTCCTCTCGAGGGCATAAAGAAAACATTATAACTGAACAGTTTCACTGCAATTGGACTAGCTATTAAATTCCACAGGTGTATGTCCCTCCTGTCCAAAACACCGCTCAAAAGCAATATTACAGACAGTACCGAGAGCATATATCTATATTTTTAAAAATTGAATTAGCCTGTATAATGGCTTTGCGTCTAATTAAATAAATACTGCGAGCCAGTACATCGACCCAGAAGGAGGAAAAGTTAACAAATTGAGTTGTCTACCGTAAAGTTAGCGCAGATATACATTTTAACAGTAGCAAACAAATGTATTGAATTAGCCGGTATAATGACTTTGCTTCATATATATTTTTTTTTTAAACCCAGTAAACCAGTGTATCGACCCAGTAGATGAAAAGTTAACAAATTGAGTTTATGGTAAAGTTAGCAAATATATAAAACAGTAGCAAAGAAATAAAGAAAAATTGTAAAACTAATCAAATCTAATAGCTTTGATAACAAAAATAATATTAAAATTGAAAGAGAAATAAAACATGTGAGTTCAACATTGAAAATTTGATGGGGGAGAAAACAACACAATAGCATACAGAAAAATAGTCACAATAATATAATGCAAGGGTAAGAATGCATTAATAGTTTTGTACATAATCCTTTCTTGTCTAAAAGTGGAGAAAACATGGTGGGTGATGAATAATATTTGTTATTAGATGAGAATTTAAAGAGTAACAGATTCTTAGAGGACGGAAGCAGAAGTTGTGACGGTCAACGATGTTAGCCTACTGTCTGTTGGTGTATCAGATCTAACCTGGTAAAAAAAATTCAATATAGTGATCATTTGTGATTCCATACCCTGAAAATAAATTTATACAAAGTGACCATTTGTGATTCCATACATATCACAACAGGCAGTACATGCTGTGGTATTTAAACAAATACCACAATGTGCTTACATCTGCCATGCATCGGGTTCAGCTAATTGCTCGCCAGGAGGCCCTCTCTCACATACTTAGAAACCCCAAGTCTGACAGGGTTAAACTTATCTTAACTTTCCACCCTCATAGTTCCCTGGTGAAAAGGTCTTATTCCATCATCTCCCTATTCTTCAGTCTGATCCTGAGACATGTTCAGTCTTTCAACACTATCCTTTGGTGGCGTACAGACGGGACAGAAGCCTCAAGGATTTGTTGGTACACAGTCGCCTCAAGCCTAACATCCAGAGTCACTTTGGCACCATCCAATGTGGCCGTCGGCGCTGTAATACATGTGCATATGTAATACAGACCCGTACTGTCTCTTTCCAAAAGCTACCTATACCATTCAAGACAGTTTCACGTGTGAGTCCCGCAATATCATCTATGCTATCACCTGCAAACGATGCCATAAGGCCTATATTGGTGAAACCAGTAAGAGGCTCAGTGACCGATTCGCCCAACACTTACGCGATATTCGCCAATGCTCTGTGACTCCTGTGGCCACTCATTTCAATGATACTGGCCATTCAGGAGTTGACGATGTCCAGGTCACAGCCATCCGATCATGTTCCTCCGATGATCGCAGTCGATTCGCCCTGGAGAACCGTTTTATTTCATTCTATGGCACTTTGCGACCTCTTGGACTCAACGCATTACATTCCTATGCTTCTTAGTACTCTTATCTCATGCCTTGTTATCTATATGTGTGTTTGCTCCATATATGTGTCATTTATCCACTATATTGTTTATTGTTCCTCTCCTTTTCCACTCTCGGTTTTTGTGTTGCACTCATTTCGTTATTCGTTTTATTCCCAGATTTTCATCAGATAGGTTTATGTTTCCACATGTAATCGTCCATTTGTAGTGTTCCTCGAAATTCGCATTCTTGTTGTATTGTTTGCTTGATAAAGGCCTTTTGGTTGAAACGTTGCTGTTTATCGTCACTGTTTATGTATTTTGTAAAACTGTAGTACTTTGTTTTTACGTGTTTACCTATTTAAACAAACACACACACACACACATTATACCATCAGAAGAAAATATATTTATATACAATGACAATTTATGCTTCCATACATATCACAATCACTGCATGCTTTGCTATTTATAGATACATGTGACACCACCTCACAAAATCAGGCTGTCCCACGGGATGGGGGAGGTGACCTGTACAACTATAATATGTCTATCATGTAGTGCAGGACATAAGAGTTAGGACAATAATCAGTTATTTGTGTTTGCTTCTGAGAAAATAGTTTACAATGTTATAGCAGTAATGAATTATAACAAATCAAGGGCAGTAATTAATGATAAATCAAGGACAGTAATTAATTATAACAAATCAAAGGTGGTAACGATTCATAAATCAAGGGAAGTAACAATTGAAAAACATTTACAGAATAATCAAAAATAAAGCACTAATGCAGATATTCTGCGACATCAAAGACTAACAACCACAGGTGCAATACACCTGGTGCAGGATAGAAAACTGAACCTCCCCACAATGCTTCCCGGCACATGTGGATAAGACAAGGCTATGTGAAAATAATACTAAGTGCTTGTATGAATGGATACTTCTAGAAAATGAACATGGATGCCGTACTATTATTATAAATGGAAATGATGATTACTATAATATGAGCAGATTAGAATAAGTTGTTATTCTGCGTCTTAGAACAGGACACAATCGACTCCGCAATTACATGTATACAAAATTCAAGATTGGCAATTCAATCATGTGTACAGGTATATCAGACTGAAGAGCATGTCCTTCAAGACTGCCCCAAATATGATATACTGGGGCAAACTCACTGGCCTAACGAAAAAACACTTGCTATAAAACTGCATGGATCTCTGTGTGAGCTACAAGAGACAATGAGGCGTATACTAGAGAAAACGATTATATAGACAATATTTCAAGCTAACAAAGGAGTGAAATGATGAAACCGATAATTATTATAAATGGAAATGATGAAACCATACAATTATTATAAATGGAAATGATGAAACCGCAAATTATTATAAATGGAAATGATGAAACCGTACAATTATTATAAATGGAAATGATGAAAGCGCAAATTATTACAAATGGAAATGATGAAACCGTACAATTATTATAAATGGAAATGATGAAACCGTACACTTATTACAAATGAAAATGATGAAACCGTAAACTTATTATAAATGGAAATGAAACCGTACACTTATTACAAATGAAACCGTACACTTATTATAAATGGAAATGAAAGAGGCGACATCATGCTTTTAACAGAAATAAAGAGGGATACAAAAGGACTATAGCTATAAATGGACATAGTATTATTATTATAAACTGGGAAAAATTAACAAATTACTAATTTTAAACAAAAATAGTTTGAGGTATATATAAAAAACCCATAAACATAACAAAGAATATATTTCCTCTTAGGCTATATATATACACAGCAGCAGAGCACTGCTATTCTACACAGATATGCTAGATGGGATCAAACCAGGCTCTAACACAACGATAAGACATCAAAGAAGGGAACAGGTGAGGGACATTGAATGACGAGCAGTGAGACACCACTTTGATGACAACAGGTGTAGCCAGACCATAGACCCAATAGTAATATATTAGATCGCTAGCCCAAATGTTTGGACTGATCCTAAAATATATTAATCCTTTTCTATTTGGGACGGTCAGGAAAAATTAATAAATTTGACTGTTAAGATGGTCACTGCCTCCAGGATACTCGCTTATGTGGCGAAACAACAGACCACACGTACCATCACTATATCAGTCTCAGGGGGTCGCCAACAGCAACGTTAATAACTTCGCATTAGGGGACACGCTCTGTGGAAATTCCAGGGTACGAGACCAGCTTGAATAAAGAATTATCAGCATGTGCATAAGTGGTACTACAGGTTCCCTGAACATTTACTTGACTTATTCCTCTTCGCTCCTTGTGGAGCATAGGGCCTCAACAGATGTTTGCCACTTTTCCAGGTCTCTGACTATTTTCTTTATGGTCTCTTCCAGGATAGTTGAGCACCTTTAGTTCTTCAATACTTCATCTTCAGGTGATCTAAATTACAAGCACTTCTTAAGTCTGAGTAACCTTCGTCTAAATTGCGAGGGACACAGGTGATAAGGAAAGCAAGCCTTCACTCACAAATGAGGGCTACACTTGAACTCATAGCCGGGATGAACGGAAAAAATTAATTCTACTACAGTGCAGTATCAATCAAAGGTTGAATCGATCTACAGCTAACACAGAATCAGTACAGTATCATTGCTGCCAGTCAGATATATTCTAACGATATGGCTTGACTAAGTATTGGTTACTAAACTGGCGTCATTGCGCTCCGGCAGACCCATAGGTGCTCAGTCTCCCCCAACAGATATAGAAGAGTATGCACACTAATGGTTCCTGTGGCACGCTGATTAAACACACTCCTCACTCTGCCCCTCAGGCATCCAGTGCTACTCGTACAACGGATAACTATAAACTGCTTAACTCTCTGGATCGATTCAACATCAATTTTAGTGTCCTCCTCCAACAGACAGTCGCGAAGAGACTGAAGAACATCCCAGTATTCTTTTCAACTCCCCAACAATCGATGCTGTTGATGCAAGCCTGTCCGCTCTCTCATTACCATAAACACTGGCATGCCCAGGACTCAGTGACCAAGTAATTTATCTTCGATGTTATGATGTTACGGAACAGGCGATCTAATAATTTACAGCGTCCATGGTCTGGGATAAAAATAGAACAACATTGTGTTGGATTCCAGATTGATTACCTTTTATCTCCCCACCCGGGGTGTGCTTGGCATTATCTAAGGAGCGAATCTTTGAATTGACTTGCCACTCCTCAGTCTTATGACTTTCTATCTGATTTGGTCAGATAAAAGAACACATACCAGGTAAAAGAACACATACCAAGTAAATAAAAAATGTTTCCTTAAGTTTTGTTGTGACATAAAACAATGATAAATCAATAACAAATTTGGATTAGTGTAACTAATGGCGAATGTGACAGTGGAGAATGTGACCTATTGTGAATGTGACAGATGGCAATGTGACCGTGGAGCATGTGACCAATTGTGAATGTGACAGATGGCGAATGTGACCGGGGGAGCATGTGACCAATTGTGAATGTGACGAATGTGACTGATGGGGAATGTGACTGATGGTGAATGTGACTGGTGGTGAATATGACTGATGACGAATGTGACTGATGGTGAATGTAATGATACTATTTGAAGCCACTTCTAGATAGACAAAGTATAGTAGCAACGAGCACAAGATGTGACTTCATGTTGTCTATATTTTGTATACATTTTAGCAGTCACAATTAATTTCTTCTTCTTCTTCTTTGAATGCTCCATATCGACCACTTGTTAACCATTCTTTGTGGTTTGTATGTGATATGAGCCTAAGAGCGATAGTACGTTGTGCCAGCTATGCACCTACAAGTAGGCCAGCACATCCAATTTCTGCTATGCTTTTTATTTACTAGGGTAGCTTCCTAGGTCCTACATCAGTCGCCTCTTACGACATGCCCTGTAGGTTGCAGTGGTACTACTCTTTGCTTCCTTGGGCCCGCAACACATGGCAAAAATTAATCTAAATAAAGTGTTAATATTGATTGAATTTAAATGACTGTCTAGCAAAATCTACATTGAAAAAAAACCACAACATACAAGAGAAATAAATAGATGCGTTTTATATTGAGAATACAGGCTGAAGAAATCTCCACTAGTATATACAGTTGATAATTTGTTGATACTGTTGCTGTGGTTACCTTATTCTCCCCTCCACCTGCTTTATGCTGAGCATTGTCAAGAGAGCCTACTTTTGAATCAACTTTCCAGTCAAGTTTCTGTGTTTCAATCTAAGAGAACAGGTCACGAATAATCGAAAAAAACACAAACTATGTTGGTAAGCTATGTTTGAAACTAACATGTGATCTTAAGTACGCGCAACTGATATACATAAGAGGTGAACACTTTAAAAAGATGAAAAAATTAATGAAACAATACCACAGTCAATTGAGATCAGAATGAGAGTTATTCAGTGCTACATAGAACCAATACTGATATATGGATGTGAGTCTTGGACAATAAACAAACAGATCGAAAAATCTCTGAGGGCCACAGAGATGTTTTAAAGAAGAATGATGAGAATCCCATGGACTGCTAAAATGACTAATGTGGAGGTGTTGAATGAGCTCAAGACACAGAGAAAGCTTATCAATATAAGAAAGCACTCACCATAAGAAGGTACTCACCATTTTTTGGGCATGTGATGAGTAATGAGAAAGGGAGGTTTAGAACACAGTGTAACAACTGGTAAAATAGAGACAGAAGAAAACAGAGAGAGAACATTTTTTCATAGCCTGATGTCATGGCATGGAAGGGCATCAACATCTGAGATGATAGCAAACACCAGAGATTTGTGGAGATCCATGATCTCCTACGCCAGCCGGCACAGTACCTGATGATGATGACCATAGAAAGCTGATATTTCTAAAAGTCTAAACATAAAAACAATATTTGTGACTGATGAATAATACATATTTCTAAAAATTTAACTTTGGATTCTTCACAAGGCGTTAATTTTTATTTTGCATATTTGTTGGCATACATGCTCTGATATAACAAACAAAGGGTCATCCTTAAGTTGAAAGAGGCATGCCTTGGCTTAAAACGTCTTTAATCCCATACATAACAAAGAAATAACAACATTGAAGATACTTTATATTGAAACTAGCTGTACCCTGCGTGCGTTACTACGCCTTCAACAAAAAATTGAATTACGTCCCAGTTGACATACTGCTTCATTGCTACTAATGTCGCGTTCCAGTTGATATTTTTCTTATCATGATTCGAAATATGAAATCTTTGAAGAAACAAACCTGGATTGAGTACTTTAACTTCAGCTTGTTTGTAAAATTGACTTGAAACGATTACTTTATGCTATGAAAAAGATCGAGTTTCCATAGTTTTAAAACATACGTCATCGAATCTTGTGTATATATTAATGTGTATACCGTAGACTTCAGGAAACGTTGATGGCAAATTGTAAACAAATTTAGAAACTGTCGATGAAATTAGCGTGTTTTTGATTTTTTAGAAAAGTTTCAGCACTACCTATTTCAAACTATGACAGGTAGCATCCCGGTATCAAAACAAACATATCTTGTAAATTTCAGCTAAATCTGTTCATTAGTTTCCGAGTCACAAACAAACATTCATTTTTATATATATATATATAACAGATAACATTAATTAATGAATAATAGAAATAGGATGAAGGAAATCACAAGAAGAACAAACATAATTTTCCCAAAAAACTTTGAATAAAATATCTTTCTTCTTCGGACGCTCCATATCAATCATCTGTTAAATCAATCTTTGTGATCTGAGCGATTGTATGCTGCGAAGGTTAGGCACTTACAAGTAGAGAGAGTTAACCTTTAGTGGACCAGGGCAAAAGCCATTTGTTTTTATAATTAAAAACGCCCTTTAGTGTGGCTCTCGTAAAAAAAAGGTGCCCAACCCACAGCCATGTAGTGTGGCGCTTGGTCCACAAGGAGTTAATGGCATTGTATATCGCAAAATATTTGTAAATTACACAATATTTTCTGCAAAATCTGCGGCTACAAAGTAAATCAAAGAACCGTGTCATGGTGCCCCCCTTTTTTTTAAAACAGAAACCAAAAGTCTTTTTAAAATTTTACTGAAATAACTTATATTAGGGCAGACCACATTTTCAAATTACAAAATAACTGTATAATGATATTAGGGCACACCATGAGACCACATTTTCAAATTACAAAATATTTTTTTCTCAAAGTCAGCACCAGCTAATATATTGCTGATGTAACTGCTGCAACAGTTACCTTCTTGTCTCCCCCTTCTGGTATATGTTGGGCATTATCTAAAGAACCAATTTTGGAGTCTGATTTCCAGTCGAGTTTCTTGGTTTCAATCTAAAGAACATCAAACAGAATATTCTACCACAGCTTATATATACCATGCAGATAGTGTAGTTACGTCTTACGTATCAACAAGAAGGAAATACATGCAGACAAGACATAAACGTAAAAACAGAAACAAAACAGCAACTTTTTGATATCTAATAAAGTCTGCACATGGATTTGTATGTTACGTGTTTAAAAAAAAATTATAAAAATATTGTAAAATTCTTCTTCTACTAACGCTCCATATGGACTACTTGTTAACCACTCTGTGTGATTTGTATGTGATCTGAGCCTAAGAGAATTGTACGTGTGCCAGTTGGATGCCTACAAATAGGCCAGCACATCCGATTTCTGCGACGCTTTTTATTTCCCAGGCTAGCTTCCCTAGGTCCTACATCAGTCGCCTCTTACGACATGCCTTGTAGGTCGCAGTGGTACTATTCTTTGCTTCCCTTGCGGGCCCCGGCACCACATGGGCACAATATTTAAAATGTGTATATAGATTTGTATGTTAAATGTATTTAAAAAAAAAAATACAAAACAAAAAGTACTGATACAAATTTGGTATAAGAAGAAGATGATATGGTAGATAAGTCTACTGTTCTGACAAGGTTTCTGAGAGAGAACAAGCTATTGAGTTCAAACTTTGTCACAGCCAATCTCAAGTTCAGGAATTTGAATATATTTTGTAGTTGTGATTGTTGGTGAGTTTAATAATCATTTTCTTTTTTTTTGTGGGTAGTTTCCGAGCATGTGATAAGTAAATGTTTTATTGCCGGTTGTGTGGTGTATGGTGGTTGCGATAGTAGTTTCCGAGCATGTGATAAGTAAATGTTTTATTGCCGGTTGTGTGGTGTATGGTGTTAGTTGCGAAAAGAAAGTTTGCCTTGTGTGATGTCATGTAGTTTGACAGTGATAATAATGTTTTATTGCCGGTTGTGTGGTGTATGGTGGTGGTGTTGAAGTAAGTAGTTTCTTGCAGTTAGCATGTGATAAGTAAATGTTTTATTGCCGGTTGTGTGGTGTAGTGGTTGTGATAGTAGTTGGTGTGTAAAGTTTTGCGTTGTGGTAGTGGTGAGATAAGTAAAAGTACCTGTTATGTTATGTGATCGACATCATGCAATATTGGGCATTCCCATGTGTGTTCCGTCCTCCGATGCAGAAGTAATTCCAAAGTCCACCTCCTCACCGTACCCATGAGAAGCTGATTACTATATCTTCTCTCTACTAAGAAGACGACACTGTCTGGCATGTCCAAACTTAACTACCAAATCTCACAATTGGTCTAGTGTCTAAGAATCGCCCATATTACAGAAATGAGTTTGCTTCACGCTGATGACATTGGCTCTGTCCATACTTCTGTCCAGGAATCGTCATACCGTGAGGTATATTGGGGAATATGGTGTTATGCACATATTTTCTTGATTCAACAGCACATGATACGTGATGTGGTCAACATCATGCCGGCTACCTTTACTTTCCAGTGTTTCCTTGAGGACCAAATGAGAGTTGTTAGTTTGAAAGTACACATCTCACCGTGAAATTGATCCTGGTACATCACGTCTATGAAGTTAGTGGGCTAGACACTACACTATCGAGGCTCTCGATTGTTGAAAAGTTCTGTGATAACATTTCTTCTTTCCGTGGTAAGTCCTAAGCAAATGGTGTGTACATGTTTTGTTGCTTGTTGTGTGATGCTGTATATCGTTTTGCGAATGTTGAGTAACAATTTTCATCTTTCTTCTGTGAGTCAGTTCTAGCATATGATCAATATATGCTCGACTCTCTCATATGGATAAGTGTTACTACAGCAATTTGGTGCATGTAAAAAAGTTCATTCTGTTTATGACCCTGTTCTTATCTAGAAGACTAATCTACACGATTAAAGCAATCAAAAATCATGTTTGGAAGAATAAAATACACCAAAAATGTAAAGAAGGTGGAAAAAAGTGCACATTTGTAATGAAGTCTTTCAGTGACTATAAAACTGGTAAACAAGATGGTGGATAGATAGTGAATACAATTTCTGGTACACGTTCTATAAACTGTACCTCTACCACTACTCTACTACTATTACCTTTTTATCCCCACCACCCGCAACATGCTGAGCATTGTCTAATGAGCCAATTTTTGATTCTACTTTCCAGTCGATTTTCTTGGATTCGATCTACACAAAAACATAAGTCATCAAATGGGAAACATACAAGTTCAAAACATAGGATTGGTTAATCATGTGAACAATATAGATATATATTAAAGAATTTTGTGCATTTAAAGTAGATGTGAGGGTTGGAGAGACTATTATGACGGGAGGTATACTGGCAAATATGAGAATTATGACGGGAGGTATACTGGCAAATATGAGAATTATGACGGGAGGTATACTGGCAAATATGAGAATTATGACGGAGGTATACTGGCAAATATGAGAATTATGACGGAGGTATACTGGCAAAGATGAGAATTATGACGGGAGGTATACTGGCAAATATGAGAATTATGACGGGAGGTATACTGGCAAATATGAGAATTATGACGGAGGTATACTGGCAAATATGAGAATTATGACGGAGGTATACTGGCAAATATGAGAATTATGACGGAGGTATACTGGCAAAATGAGAATTATGACGGAGGTATACTGGCAAATATGAGAATTATGACGGAGGTATACTGGCAAATATGAGAATTATGACGGAGGTATACGCAAAGATGAGAATTATGACGGGAGGTATACTGGCAAAGATGAGAATTATGACGGGAGGTATACGGCAAAGATGAGAATTATGACGGAAAGGTATACTGGCAAAGATGAGAATTATGATGGGAGGATACTGGCAAGATGAGAATTATGACGGAGGCATACTGGCAAAGATGAGAATTATGACGGAGGCATACTGGCAAAGATTTATTGAATATTACACAACTTATGAGTGAATCTTATGTAGAATTAGTGCCTAGGAGTTTATTATAAGTAGTGATGTGAAGAATGACTAACAAACATCAGACACAGGTTGGAGACATTTAAAAATAAATGTTTAAGAAGAATCCTTTACATTTTTTAGCCAAATACTACAGGAAATGATGGAACTTTTAAAACAAGCAAACTCTGCGTAATTGGAGACCGTCATTGAAAGACGAAAATAGAAATGGATTGGGCATGCATGTCATATATTAGTAGGGGCATTGGCTACGGACAGCTCTTCAGAGAATGGACAATGGATGGGAAAAGAAGGGACGGACGTCCTAGGCAATCATGGAGAATAACTGAAAAAAAGAGGTGCGCATGTGACCTGACATAGGAAACGATAAGTTGAAATGTCCCAGAACGGGAAACATGGAGATTTCACGTGGAAACCTTACATGTCAAACAAGACACAAAGAGGATATAAAAAGATAGATAGAAGGGGAAAAATTAATTAAAAGAGAAACAGACTGGAAGAAAAGATACTAAGCAGATTAACAGCATGGCATGGAAGTGTCAACAATGGAGTTGATCACCAAAGGTGGGGACAGAGAGTTGTGGAGATCCATTATCGTCTATGCTGGGAGACAGGAAGTTGTGAGAAATAAAAGGATAGTCAACGTCAGCAGACATAGCGTCCTACGATAATCTTGAACTAACATCGATATTGACCTGAAGATTAATAACCACACATAGCTGATCATTTACACTATATGACTTCCGAAACATTGACTCCAGAAGACATCTGAGGATAAAGATTGTGCAGTCATACAGAGACATTAGATGACAGGGTACAGTGGAGAGACATGATGAGACCAGCCAGTGTTCGGACTGTAACTTGATGATGACAGGGTAACGGAGAGACATGATCAAAGAACTCTATATCGCCAGTGTTCGGACTATCTAACCTGATGATGACAGGGTAACGGAGAGACATGATCAAAGAACTCTATATCGCCAGTGTTCGGACTATCTAACCTGATGATGACAGGGTAACGGAGAGACATGATCAAAGAACTCTATATCGCCAGTGTTCGGACTATCTAACCTGATGATGATGATGACAGGGTAACGGAGAGACATGATCAAAGGACTTTATATCGCCAGTGTTCAGACTATCTAACCTGATGATGATGATGACAGGGTAACAGAGAGACATGATCAAAGGACTTTATATCGCCAGCTTAAATATTGTTTAGCATGACAATACAACAAATATATAAATCTCTAGAACTGTAAAAGTTCTTGGACTAAATTACATCATCTGAAAAGGGAAAGAGTTCTTGGACTAAATTACATTATCTGCAAAGTGAAACAATGAAAATATTAAACGGACCATGGGATAACAACACTGAAAATGACTAGAATATTACTCAAGCTGAATGACTGTGCATGAGAACAAGACAGTCAACGTGATGATAATCTGAGGAATGTACACATGTAAACTTTACTTCCAGACCTGAAAAGGTTTATTAAAAAAACGCAATGTACAAAAAGGATGAATTAGTTTTTGAAAAGTAAAAGTTATACTGCGTGTCTATAAGGACATAATATTCAATGCAATTTTAAGCTGAGGAATGTACACGTTAATTTTTCTTCCAGACCTGAAAATGTTTACATTAAAAAAAAAGAATGCACAAAAAAGATTATTTAGTTTTAAAGAGCAAAAATAACATTGGGGAAATATTTGAAGAAGAAAAAACAGAATCAAAGATGAGAAATATTAATTTCAAAGTCATGAGTAGTACTTTGCTACATCCCGCTGAATCTGAAAAACCAGAATACTCTCCTTCCCTTCTTCTTGAACGCTAGATATCAGCCACTTGTTAAACCACTCTTTGTGATTTATATGTGATCTGAACCTAGGAGCGATTGTACATTGTGCCAGTTATGTACCTACAAGTAGGCCAGCATATCCGATTTCTGTGACACTTTTTATTTACTAGGTAGCTTCCTAAGCACCTGAATATTGTCAGAGAATATAGTTTAAATTTCAGACATCTTCTCTTAATTTTCCCTTGAAGCATATGACATCAACAAATTTCCTCCAACCAGATCTTGTCTTGAGCAAGTCAGCTTAGCTCATTCACACCTCTTGTCTTTCTGTCTACAGTTTGTCTTCATGTCTATGTCTTTCCCTACCCTTCTTTCCGTCTGGATTTCATTTCAAAGCCACAAGTAGGTAATCTGGTCTTCTGCATTTTTAATGTATATCCCAACCATGCATAGCGGATATTAAATCTAATATGTGTGAGAACAGGTCATAATTTTTTTTTTTATATTTGTGCACAAATCTCCGCAACACTTTTCACAAGAGTCCAATGAGATTACAATTTGTTGATAACTTTTGTGTTCTGTGGTTTATTTCTTCTTCTGATGTGACATTTACTATGAATCACCCTAGAAATGTCGTAGTTCAAATGTCATGCTATGCGTGTCAAAGAGTTCAAAAGTCATGCTACATGCGTGTATGTGGCATGATTCAAATATCATGCTAAGATCAAGTCACATCACCCAAGTTACACCACCCCCAAATTTCAGACCCAAAATGTCATGCTAATTTTATTGATGGCTTCAAGCATAAACCAAATCAGCTTAGCAGGACATCCAAAAGTGAGCAAATGAGCAGGATACTGCAGCAGCAGACCGGGGTTGAAGCTGTGTGAGGATAGGTCAAACAAATAAATAAACAAAATAAAAAACAAGCTGGCACAAAGGGGAACAGGAAATGCATCAATGTGGGTCACAGTTCTTGCTGTATAGTCATTGCTATAAAAAGCTGTTGACAAATCACATTTGCGAGCATATTATGTGAAGGGGTAAGCCAATTTAAAAACATAAATATCATATGACAGTGATTCTAAAACCAGCATAGAGCATGCAACTTTCTTTGGTTTATTTGATATCCTGCTGCCACCTTCATCATCCTCTGCCTCATACTCCATGAACCATGCCTTCCATTACCGTTCTATCCAAACCACTGTGACATCTGTCTACAATTTAAATTTAACCAGTGCATAACCAGCCACCTGTAATTTCCATTTGAAATCTATTTAACCATCACCATATGCCTATAAACCTAACATTAACCCATCAAAACCCTCTATGCATACATTTGAACCAGACTTAACTATTAACCCATAAAATACAATTGAATCGTTAATAAAAACAACAATTATTTGCTATTTTCGCAAAATAGAAAAATGTATGCAGAAATTTTAAAAAAATCAAGAATCAAAGTTAAACTAGGCAAAAACATAACTGAAACAAGCTAGAAGGAAGGTAGCCACTGTCTTTCAAAGCACAGACTTGACTTTAACCCATTAACTTTTAACTTCTCTTTCCAAGAAAGTGTGAACAATATAACTTCTAGGAATTGAAACACCCGGAATGGTTAATCTAAGGCCATGTGGACATGCAACTGAACAGTATAGTTGTGGTCTTACCTTCTTATCCCCACCACCTGGCTTGTGAGTGGCATTATTCAAGGAACCTACTTTGGATTTGGCATCAACCTTGAGTTTCTTACTTTCAATCTTGATGTTTCCACCACCTTCAGAAGAAACAAGTGAAATAAATCATTATTGTATCTTGTCTTATTCATGTGTGTCATGAAGCGTCATGGGGAGTTTGTTTTATATTCTGTGCAGGTGTGTTGCATCTGCAGTGTTAGACTTTGCTGTCGCATGATATATGTGATATTGTCTATCCATCTGGTGCTTGGTCTTCCTCAGGCGCTGCATCTGGGTTGCTGGTTGTTATAGACGTGAGATGGTAGTAGATCTGGTTTCATTCTCGTTAAGTGACCAAACCATTTTATTTGCTGTCTTCTAATATGTCGGATGATTGGTGTCATTCCAACGACATTTCTAATGTTCTCATTTCTCAATCTATCCTATCTTGTAACATTGACGACTTTTCAAAGTCTTTTCAGGTGTTGTGACGTGTAACAAGATAAATAAACAATAATTGTGTAACAACAATGTGCGCCTACAAATGGTGGTCCTGGTAACAGGCTGTAACCCTAAGCTGACTAATCTTGCAGAGAAAGAAGAGAGAAAGCATAACTATGTCCACAAATATCTGCCCATTTATCACAAATCATCAGCCATATATATTTCTCTCGTACCATTTCGCGTCACATAAGGAAATCAGTATTTTCTTTATACCAATCTGTCCCAGGAACTCGCTCATCTAATTATTCCAAGGAATTGGGTCTGATGTTTGATGCCTGGGTCAGCAAGGGGTTCCCTAGGAGTCCTCTTTCTTGAACCCTTAGCCTCCCACTTCAGTGCATGCTTTGGTATTCTTTGATCACTTCTTCTCAGAGTATGTCCAACATATCTCCACCGTCTCCTTCTTTAACAGTTGTTACTAGTGGTTGACCACACATTTCTCTTGGATTTCATCACTTCTAAATTTGTCCCATTTTATGTTCATATTCTTCTGCTCAGAAAGCTGCATATCAACCACTTGTAAACTACTCTTTGTGATTTGTATGTGATCTGAGACTAAGAATGATTGTATGTTGTGTGAGATATGCACCTACAAGTAGACCAGCACATCTGATTTCTGCGATGCTTTTTATTTACTAGGTATCTTCCTAGACCCTACCTTAGTCGCCTCTTACGTCACGTCTTATATATATACGTCATATATATATATATAATATATATGGCCTTTTTTGTCTTTGCAGAAGGTCAATTGGCAAGTGTTTTACTGTGACAACTTCTAAGTTTTCACTTTTCTCTTTCAGCTCATACATAAGTCTCCCTTCAAAATACTCTGCGCCAATGTGTAATATCGCTTTCCACACAACTCTGGTCATCAGCTAGCTTTTTCCACATGTTGTGACCTATATAAAAGTTCTCCAACTGACGTCCTGCAGACATCTCTATATCTAAGCAGTGCCTTGTAGGTTATAGTTTTACTATTCTTTGCTCCCCTTGCGAACTCCGGCAGCACACTATCGTTATGTTCATATAAATTTATACAAATGAATTATCAGCAACATCCACATCAATATTTGAGAACAACCAACCTGGTTTATGATCCATTTTATCTTTAGAGCCTATCTTACTAGTAACATTTCCAAAGTCTGGTTTCTTGCTGGCAATCTTCACCTGCGGAAGCCAAACATAGACATCAATTAGTGTTTCCTCAAAAAGTGTACAGATACAATTACATATCATGAATGTCAAAACTAATTTTAGCAGACAGAGATGGTATGTCAGAGTTGCAAACACAGACTGGTGGATAAAAACAGGACAGGAACCCACGATGATCCAGGCCAAGAGGAGAAAGTGGTGATGGATTGGGCATACCTTGTGGAAGATACAGTCGAGTGTCACTAGTCAAGCACTTGAGTGGAACCCGCAAAGAAAATGGAAAAGAGAATGTCCGTAACAGACCTGGAGACGAAGTCTTCTTGAGGAATTGAAGGGTGCTCGACTATCCTGGGAGATCATAAAGAAACAGACAGAGAGCGAGAAAAGTGGGAACTATTGAGGCCCTATGCTCCACGAGGAGGGAAGAGGAATAGGTAAGTACATCATCATCAGGTGCCTAGCCGAGTGGAATAAATGATAATGGATCTTCACAAATCTCTTGTCTCTGGTGTTTGCTATCATCTCAGATGTTGATGCTCTTCCGTGCCATTAAGTTAGACAGTTTAAGATTTCATAGCTAAATATAGGGCCAGGACCTCAACAGTTTGTCACTTTTCCCAGTCTCTGGGTGTTTTCTTTATAGCTTCCCAGGATAGTCCAGCCTCCTTTGGTTTTTCAAGAAGATTTCATCTCCAGATATGTTTAGGATGTCCCCTTTTATGTTTTTCTTGTGGGTTCCCCTCAAATAATTGTATACTATAAGCTAATTGGTTTCAGTACTTCTAATAAAGTCTTCATGAACCATATTCTTTGCAGAATGCTGCAGTCCTCACACCCGCTTAAAAGACTCAATATCTAATCAGTTCTTCTGTATTGTGTCATCATTGTGTTCAAAGTTTTTCTAATACTCTGTTGCCACCATTACTTTTGTCTTCCCTGTCTCTTCTTCCAGGAACCATGTTCTCCGTTCATCATCATCATCGGCCTCTATGTCTCAGGAGACAATAGGTCTTGTGCAACATGTAGTTTGTTCTACGCTGAATCACATCGTCTGTTGTGGCTGTAATGGGCTATTCTGGGGTGGCAATCCTTGCCACAGGGGAAACTGGAGACTAGCTCTGATACATAGGATGGTCTCTATGCCCTCTGCACTATCTTTTGCCTCCATATGTGATGGTGTTTTTAATCTTTTCTTTCTGATTCATCCTTCACTGCCGTTAGTCATACTTGGCTGTCTTTGGCCAACCACACCCAATTTTCTTTGTCTATGCTGCATGAAGTTTATATTATGCATGCAGGTGTCAATGAAGCATTCTCCAGAATTGTTCTTTAACCACTGACTACAAGTCGGTGTCAATGAAGTGTTCTCCAGAATTGTTCTTTAACCACTGACTACAAGTCGGTGTCAATGAAGTGTTCTCCAGAATTGTTCTTTAACCACTGACTACAAGTCGGTGTCAACAAAAACAAAAAGATAATGAGAGATCAACTTCAGTTTGGAATATCTTCAATGCACTCCGGACATTTCCATAGATGCTCCAATCTTCGCAATATCTCCAACAGCATCCAGCAACTAACCGTACCAGTTCCATTTTGATTGAAGAGCCTATTCATATACCTGTTGTTTTGTTCTTTCCCGATATGGTGGCAGAGCGAGCTAGCCTGTCTGATCTCTCAATGCCAACGACACCCATGTGCCCCGAAACGAAGTGTAATTCTGCAAATTGTTGATGCTTGTAGTGAATCAGTCTATTGCCTGCGCAACGAACCAGCCTTCATCTTTCGGATCATACTCAATGAATCAGTCACAATGCATGCATGAGTAGTTTTTTTTTACTCCAGCCTGAGTAGTATCTTAGTCACCGCCAGTACCTCCATTGTCATGCTACTTGTTGTCATACTAAATGTACCACTGGTTTCCTGGACCATTCTGCCACTGCCACACATGAACATGAGAGATCAACTTGTAACATACAACAAAAGGTAATATAGGAATATAAATGATATGCAGATGCAACTAATCAGACTCACATTTCCACCACCAGGTGTGTGCGTGGCGTTTTCCAAGGAGCCGATCTTTGATCTCACCTCAGCTGACTTGGGTGTGGCAGCTGAGCGAGGGGTGGTTGACTTGGTTGGAGATTTGACAGCAGCTGAAAAAATGACAGTATGTTTTTTAGAAAGTAATATAGACTAGAGATATATATATATTTAACATTTATTAGTAACAATAGCCAAACCTCGCAAGCGATGATGACAACAGCCTCAGACGTGTGTTGCTGCACCTCTCTGGTGTGTGTGTGTGTGTGTGTGTGTATACATTACCGAGGTTAGACATGGGTGTTGTGTGTTTTTGTCTTTTCACGCAGCTCGCTTTCTCTGTACCTAAACAGTATGACGATTCTCAGTTATGCGAGTTTCTCTTATGTTTTTACAATGCCACATTCGACGGTCTTGCGCAAGGGATTCCTAGAACTTGGTGTCTATATCTAAGCCCTCTAGCGGCACTTTAAGATTATCTGAAGTGCTTTTATTTATGTTAGTAATATAGACTACACGAAACATTTGAAGAAAATAGATCGGACTTGGCATTTGTAAAAAATAGAGGATAGTCTTGACTATAGACAGAATAAGAGATGAGGCGGGAAAGACCCAGAACGAACTAAGCTGGCTTGCTCAAGACAAATCTTGTTGAAGGAAATTTGTTGATGCCTTGTGGTTCAAGGGGAGTTAAGAGAAAAGAAGAGAATTCATCTTCACCATGCCCCCTGATTTTTATCCACCGTCTCCACATCAGGCCATGCTCCTTCAACTCTCTCTCCACAGTTCTTCCCCATATTTCCTTTGGACATCCAGGCCTTCTCTTCCCATCCGCTGTCCATTTTTTGCATCTTCTGTTGGAGCATAGAACACTATAACCGACATTTTTTTAAAATCTTGAGTTAAATCTAGTATATAATAGTTGTTTGTTTATTAGTTCCCATTTTAATAAAGTATTACTGTGTTCTTTTTTTTATTGTATGTACAACTCCATCTTTATGTTGCCCATCTGTTCTGTCTGACCAGACTATTACTTCTCCACTTCTCCGTCCCCAATTTCCGTTCTCGTCCATCTTGTCTGTGATGCCTAAAATATTAATTTGATGATGTTTCATTTCTTAAAAAACCTGGGCTAGTTTTACGGTCTGATTTAGAGTTCTTACATTCCAACATTCAATGTCACTCAGTCTAATAATAATAAGGTTCGTGAAGTCATTAAGAACTTAATTGCCACGAACGACCTTCCATCCAGTGCATCATCACTCTGTGTGATCGATAGCTGTTTGGGTAAACCCGCCTTTTATATGCTCCCAAAATTCATAAACTCCACAATCCCGGTAGGCTTATCGTTTCTGCTTGCTCTTGCCCTACGGAACACATCTCCGAATTCCTTGATAGCATCTTTAATCCCATAGTCACCACACTCCTGTCATTTTTGGAAGGATACAAACCACGCTTTGTCTGTCTTTTCTACCATTGAGTTGCTACCGAGAGAACCTACCGTCTCTTCCTCCTTGATGTGTGCTCATTGTACACTTCTATACCTCATCCTGACGGCCTTATAGCTCTCCAGTTCTTTCTCAATAGGAGAACTAATCCACTTGTGTCAACTTCTGCTCTCCTTCGTCTTGGAACTAGTTCTCACTCTTAACTCCTTTCAGTTTAATGACCAATTCTTTGAGCAGATCAGTGGGGTTGCCATGGGTACTAAAATGGGACCTAGTTATGCTTGTCTATTCATGGGTTATCTTGAACACCTAGTATGGACTACATATGATGGCCCCCTTCCGTCTGTCTAGCACAGATACATTGATGACTGTATTGGCATCACTGATATGCCTGAAGCCGATTTGTCACGCTTCATTAATTTCATTAATGTTTTCAACCCTTCTATTCGTTTTACTTCTCACATCTCCACTACTTGTGTCAACTTTCTTGACATTACTATCACCTTACGCCTATCCGCTATCACTACATCAGTATATTACAAGCCTACTGATGCACATAGTTTTCCCCTCTATACTTCTTCCCATCCCCGGGCTTGTCGTGACTCTTTGCCATTCTCGCAGCTCTTACGCCTTCGTCGCCTTTGTAGTGAGGACGATGATTTTCTTGAGAGAGCTCATGAGATGCTTGATTTCTTTCGTAGGCGCCTATACCCGGAGAGGGTGCTTGTCTCGGCTATGCATCGAGTTCAGAAAATCACTCTTCAGCAGGCCCTTACCAGCCAGCATAGGACTACTAACTCTTGACAAGTAAAACTTATCTAACTTACCACCCATAGTTCCCTGGAAAGAAAAATGTTTTACTTCAGTCATCTTCTCTCCAAGATGATCCCTGAGACCGTCTCTGTCTTCCTCAGCTGACCCTTTTGGTGTCAGTGAGCGGGAAGAAGTCTTAAGTGAATTTGGACACAGTGGCTTAAGTCAATATCAGACTCATTTGCATAGTCAGCTTTGTGTCAATAGCTCAACACGTGTGTATGTATACAGACGCCTGACTGTTTTTCCTTTAGGGTTTTTGTGTGATGGGTTACATAGTCCCAGTAATCTTATCTATGCCATTATCTGTGTTTGCTTTCAAGGCTTTGCTTGGGCCCAACAGGCAAGAGATCTCAGTACGAGTTCCTCAACACTTGCGACATGCGCCAATGCTCTGTGACCCCTTAGCCACTTTCAAGATACTGAAGGCATTTAGGAATGCTCCGAAATTTGAGTCAGCATCCGATCATTTGTCTAGGTGATAGGGTCTTGCTCTGAGAGTCAGTATGGATTTCTGTGGTGGTGCCTGACGACCACGCTTGGCTCAACGATTGCATTCTTGTTGCTTCTGGTGCTTACATCCCTTTGGGTAGATCTAAGGAGATAATTCATTTATTCATGATTATATTCCATTCTGTGCTTCTTTACTTTCCTTCCCATGCTTTGGTCTAGGTGTTTTCATGATGTCATTTGTATATTTACTGTGGTGTTCATTGTTTTTTTCCTTTGTTTCTAGTTTATTTTGTTTTTTTGTAGTTACATTTATTTCGTGTTCGTTTTTGTTCAGATTTACGATGCATTTGTATTTGATTTCTGTCGATCTGTGTTTACTTTGATTTGTCCCCTGTTTGTTCGTTTGTTGATGCCTTTGTAAACTTTAATTTGTCATTGTTTTGTAATTTAAAAACCTACAGTACTTTGTGATTAGTTTTTTAACATTCAATAACAAAAGGGGATTTGGGTGTAAGAGGGTTAGTCACTGCACCTTCCTTCCTTCCTTTCGTTCGTCAATTTGCTATACATTCAATGTTGTCTCTTGTATAACCTTCACTGTCTTTTGTTGTTCACAGAGGTCCATGTAGTTTTCTGTGAGTTTGTTGTTTCATTAGGCCAGTGAGTTTGCCTCAGTGTATCATATTCGGGGCAATATTGAAGAAGTCACTGCACTTGATGATGATGATAAATTATTGACAAAAAACCACTATCAAACATATGCTACTTACCAGCAGCTCCTGGAGTTGCAGTCTTGGATCCTGTGTCTACCTTTGAGGGAGTCTTCACTTCTTTCTTCTCACTTGTAGTCTTAGCACTTCCACCTGCAGATTTGTATCCTTCATTTTTGGAATCAATTCCATACTTCTTCTGAAAGAGAAACAAACACAAATCATGAAATTTTTTTTAAAGTTTAGATTTTTAGTTTAGTTGGCAGATCACTGCACATCGAACAAATTAGTTAATAATTACTCCAATCTCTTCCTCATCATTACGTCACTTATGTATGTTGACCGTGCTATACAGTAGGACCTTGCTTGAATGACAAAGAATGGAGTGGTGTGGCCACGTAAGAAGAATGCATCCAAACTACACAATATACAGTCTTCTACAACAGAACATCAGGAAAGAAGGCGATAGGAAAACCTAAAATAATATGGTTAGATGGCATAGCAGAATCCAGTCAAAAGCAAAAATAACATTCCCCAAGCCACCAGAACAGCCCAAGACAAAAACAGAAAACCATGACACTGTGCAACAACCCGGTGGCAGCGTGACGACAAAAGAGGAAGAAACACTCGAAAATGTATAACAGGTTGGGCTTGGACACAATGGTAGGAACCGCTGAAGATGTCTAGGCTGACAAAAATCAGTTTTATTTTTGTGCCTGGGCATGCAGGTATGTAAAGCAAAATGAACGCACTGGTAGGCTTGCAGGTATGGATGGCTGCTGTCAAAAGCGGGTGATAAATGGACTAGGAAGATATTCTGAACTCACTTAGGGAGAGAAGCCATATAAATGATACAAGTATAGTGGTGAATCTACAACACTAATAAGACTGCAAGAATGCCAAGTCAAATGTCCTATAGCTAGCCAGGAGCACTATCAGTAGCCAAAGAAGAATAGTAAACCAACAAGGAACCGGTGTTGTTATTCGCGAGAAATACTGAGGAAGGGATCGGGAAAACTTACAAGACAATTCAATGTGCAGTGATGATGCTCTGACGACTAAACTAAACACTGAAATGAATTAAGTATAATATCACACAATTATTATCTAATTTCTCACCTTTTCCATAGCAGCAAGTATAATTCAAGACTTCAAGTGACAAAACCACTACCGGAAATTGCAACGAAATACACGAGATATCTAATATTATATTTTATCGTCCGTGAATTCATGCAGAAATGAGAGTTGTAACAAACGATGCAAAAATGTATAGATACATTATTACATTCTTCGTTCATATATTCCCTCCATTAACATTGCATGACTGTACCAAACAATGCAGTCCATTTACAAGCAACTAGCTTAAATGCATTTTTCGAGTTATTGCCATGTTCACACGCTTCAAAAAAAGAAACATTGAACTATTATTTCAGTGGTTTGCATGTCGGTCACGTTACTAAATATAGAAACTTGATTTGATGGGGGTATGCGCATTATGTGCACCAATTGGCACATAGGTTACACGATACGGTGCAGTTTGCGCGTTAGATGTCATTCGTCGTAGATGTCATTCCACGGGACCTACGTTATATATTCCATCTCTGACAGGACTAAAACTCGATCTCAACAGGTGGCAGGGTCCGCCGCGCACCTACGCCACAGAGACCCCAAGACAAATATGGTTCGTTTAGTAAACTGACTTCGCTTTAACGACCGCTTCGCTTAATATGAATACACTTGCAAAAACAACAGTATGCCAATAAAGCGTTCAAAAGTGAGTAGCGGTCCGATCGATACATTGCATTGACAGCAAGGTCTTTTTATTGAACGAACAACCAATTGTTGCGGTTTTCTGAAGCTATCACTGAAGATAATAGGGTCATAACAACAAACATGTGGCTTTTAATATTTGATATAAAAATAGTGTTAGCGTACAGTAACATCTTTAGTGTGAAGATGGAGGTGGATTACTCATGTATGCCGTCGTATGCTAGTAGGGAC
This sequence comes from Arion vulgaris, assembly GCA_020796225.1. Classification (NCBI taxonomy): domain Eukaryota; kingdom Metazoa; phylum Mollusca; class Gastropoda; order Stylommatophora; family Arionidae; genus Arion; species Arion vulgaris. The sequence continues at coordinate 30,712,328 of CM036772.1, forward strand.
ATAGACTATGACAGCTCTTGGGGACGTTCAAAGGAAACATTGAGAAGAACTGTGGAGAGAGTGTTGAAATATTGGGGCCTGATATAGGAAACAATTGGTAAAAGGGCAGCAGAACAGCAACAATGGAAATCTCTTGTGGAAGTCTTATATGTCAAAATGGGTACACGAAGAGGATATAGATAGAACAAACATATTTTGTGTTATACGACACACACACATACACACATACTGCATAGACATGATTGTGAAAAACGCACAGAGAAAAACAAACACACCCACGCCAAAAAACCAGACATAGAAGCAAGCGCAGATGCGCACACATACACAAGCAAACACGCACGCGCAGCGAAATATCACAAATATGAAGTACCATATTTTTTTACAAACTACACAAAGACAAAATCGACGCTGCGACCAACATGTCTTCAGCAATCAAATGATACAAGAAATACTCTGATTTCCAGATATGGGCAAATAGCTTCACTTCTTTGTGGGAGCATTGGGAGAGGCGAGGTGTGGGAGCATTGGGAAGTCTGTGTGAGTTAACCCAAACAGAAAATCCGACCTGGAGCCCATAAGGTGGACAGGCATCATGTGATGCCCTACCGACAGCTCCTGCAACCAAGCTCAAACTAATACCAGACGTCGTGCTTGCGCTATCAACGAAGTTGAGAGGGGGTATATGACGCTTGTGCAACTCAGCTACTCCTTAAAAACGTCCCAGGCATGCGTCACGGAGAGGTCACTTCGTGGTCGAGTTTGTTGACCCGAAGCATCCGATAACATACGGCTGGCGGCTCAGGTATAAACAAAAAAAAAAACTAGGAGATAAGACCACAACCGTCACGTGACCTCGCATTCCATGCAGTATTGTTGTATAGAGACTAATTCATTTTTAAAACAACACAACATGATAAATCAAAGTTATATTATGTAAAACAATGTTAAGTCTTAACAATAAGGGAATATCAGTATTATTAATATTTTTCATCAATAAATAACCACGGACTCATAGAATTGAGTAGAGTTACAAAAAAGTTTACAGTGTTCTATCAAACATATACAAAAACCAGCCCCCATTAAATAGGAATTTTGGTTTTCCTGTTTGAGCTAGTCGGTCGCCCGTGTGTTGCATGAGCTCTCAAGGGAGCAAGAATAGTGCCTCTACGACCTACAGGCATGTCATAAGAGGCAACTGATGTAGGACCTAGGAATCTCCCCTAGTAAATAAAAACAGCGCAGAAATTGGATGTGCTGGCATACTTGCTACTTGTAGGTGTATATAACTGGCACAAGGTGCAGTCGCTCTTAGGCTCGGATCGCATACAAATCATAAAGAGTGGTTAACAAGTGGTCTAGATGGAGAGTTCCAAGAAGAAGAAGAGATAGTCGGTCTTATGTTGCCGGGGGCAACGGTTGACCAAACCAACACAGACGAGAACAACAAATCCAAGAAACGTGATGGCCTTGTTCTAAACATGAGACAAGTACCTACAATGGTACCCGGTATGAAGCGTATCACATAACAAAATGCAAGCATGACAAAGTAGTGTACTTAGTGTATCTCGAATCCTAGGATTACAGTGTGTCAAGTTTAAAATAAGCAGAAGTGTATCAAGTTCAAGTGGTAGCGTCCCTTGCGGAAGGTCACTTTCATCACAGCCACCCGAAAACTTGCTATCCCTAGCAAGTTCGCTCGCCTACTCTAGCGTCATGTTCAAGGTTTCTTTGATATCCTGATGTCGCCTTCCTCGTCCCCTGCATCACACTCCAGGAAACATGTCTTCCATTACCGTTCTCTCCAAACCACTGTGTCGTTTAACGTGGCCAAAATATTTTCATCTTCCAGGACATGATATTATTTATGAGTCAATGCTCCTTGATATGCCGGTCTTGTAGGATGTCTGTTTTTGTCTTTTCTCTGTCCAGAATATTCTAAGAACTTTTCTGTAACACTTTATTATATATATATATATATATGGTCTTTATCGTCTCTACAGACGATCATATGCCAAGTGTGTGTGCGTGCGCACGTGTGTTTCTGTGATGATTCCTGAATGTGCGCTTGTTTCTCTTGCCTTTAAGCTCCTTCAGTTTAAGCCTTTAGGTTTCAAAGATATGAACCTTGTAAGTTGTTTTATAACCGGTAAACACTTAGTTAACCAAACAACAAAAAGCAACACTTCTATTCAGTACAATGACAACTAAGTTCATAATGAAAACTTAGTATAACCAAACAACAAAAAGCAACACTGCTTCAGTACAAAATAACAACTAAAAGTTCACATAACTCGGTACAACACTTAGTATAACCAAACAACAACCAAAGCAACACTTGCTATTCAGTACAAAATGACAACTAAAAGTACTACCTCCGATCTTGCAACACAACAACAAGTCTCAACAAGCCCAGTGCTTGGTGATTGATTCCAGATGAAATGTGATCGATAGTGACAAAATGAGCGATTGAGGAAATGATTGGGGTAAGAGGAAAGAAAATGAGGGGTGGGGAGAAAGGAGTGTTGTTGAGAGGAAACGCTGTAAACACTTTCCGGTCCGGTGATTTCTGATCGACTTACTGTGCCGGCTATTTGTAGAATGTGATTTCTCATTTTGGATTGAAATGATCTATTCCCCTCACTCTACTACACCGTCAAGATTAACCATTTCCGTACCACGCTCTGGTACTGAGTTCTTACCACCATGTTTCATTAAAGCATAATTTTTGTTTCAATGTTGTTTGCAGTATGTATATCGTTGTGAGGAGGGAGGAGATGTTTCTCTGTGGCGGGAAGGGCAGGCTGGAAAGCCGCTGCCCGGGCAAAATTCATTTAAAAAAAAATTCCTACAAAAATATCTTCACCATCTTCAAAGTTACACTGGGGACCCTCGCCGGTAGTAGTAGTAGTAGTAGTAGTAGTAGTAGTAGTAGTATGGTATATAAATTAGTAGCAGCAACAGTTAGAAGGAGTAGCTGGACTCAAGAAGGCCATTATTAGAAGTAGTAGTAATAGGAGGGTGGAGTCTGTGGCCTAGGGGTTAGTGACTCGGTCTATTAACCCCGATGTTCTGAGTTCGAATCACGCTGCGGACAGTTTGGTTGCAAATTGTTTACGTGGATTTTAACAAAGGGCGATGGCACCACCCGTTCAGAAAGCAATGACAAACTACTGAACGTAATAATGCCTAGAAAAATCACAAACAGCGTTAAAAGCTGGGGTTGATTCGAAAAGTCCTGTAAAGGATATGCAATTAACTTTACGTAATAGGAGAAGTGCGACATCAACAGCAATAGTAGTGGCCGTGGTAGCGGCAGTAGCAAGAGTAGTGGTAGTAGTAGTAGCGGCAGTATGAACATCAACAGTAGTGGCAGTAGCAACAGTAGTGGTAGTAGTAGGAACAGTAGTGGTTCAAACAGCGGCAGTAGTAACATCAACAGTAGTAGTAGCAGCAGCAATAGTTTGTGGTAGTAGTAGTGGCAGTAGCAACAGCAATAGTAGTGGTAGTAGTAGTGGCAGTAGCAATAGTAGTGGTAGTAGTAGTAGCAACAGTAGTAGTATCGGCAGTAGGAACAGTAGTGGTTCAAACAGCGGCAGTAGTAACATAAACAGTAGTAGCAACAGCAGCAGCAATAGTTTGTGGTAGTAGTAGCAACAGCAATAGTAGTGGTAGTAGTAGTAGTGGCAGTAGCAACAGCAAGTGGTAGTGGTTGCAACAATGGTAGTAGTATCAACAGTGAAATATTGAAGAGAACCGAGTATGAAGTGGTTGGGCAACATGGGACGAGAATCAAGGAAACTATAAACAACAGATACGACACATTCAAAGTGTTTAATCTCTTAACTTGACATAATTACTGCGCCACTAGCTCTGTTTCCTGTTGAACATAGCACTATAACTGTCAATCTCAACCCGTGTCTAGTCTTGAGCCCTGCCAATCTGGATTCAGTTTCCCTTACTAATATTATTTGTCTGCGTTACAAGTTTTAAGATCTCCACCACCCCACTTCACAATAAGCATTCTGTCCTGTCGTATCACCACAGATCAGAGAAACCCAACAACCAGGTATATTTAGTAATAACATTCGCTGCTGTATATCATAAGCTATGAACGATTAAATCAATCTGAAAGCCACCAATACTAACACGGAACGACTACCAAAATATTAGCAGATTAGAACAAGCTGTCATTTGGAGCCTCAGAACAGGATCCAATCGACTTCACTACCTTCCAGTGTGTTTCCGGGGCTCGCAAGGGGAGCAAAGAATAGTAACACTGCGACCTACAAGGCATGTCGTAAGAGGCAACTGAGGTAGGGGCCTAGGGAAGCTACTATAGTAAATAAGATGCGTAGCAGAGATCGAATGTGCTGGCCTACTTGTAGGCGCATAACTGGCACAACGTACAATCGCTCTTAGGATCAGATCACATACAAACCACAACGAGTGTTTAACAAGTGGTCGATATGGAGCTTTGGAAGAAGACTCCGCAACCACATGCACATGTGGGCATGCACCAGAGGCGGATGAGAACATACTTCAAAACTGCTCCAAATATGATATACTGAAGCAAACTCAATGGTCTTGTGAAACAACACTGAAAATTGAAAAGAAAACTAGAAGATTGTATCATCAACAACATCATCAAATAGCTTGTCCTGAGCAGAACTTTGCCACCCCAACAGTCCTCCGGAATTTCTCTCTCTCATAGACCAGATGTCCTGCCTCTACAGCCGTCATGTTCAAACCATCAGGTACATCCTGAATCCATCTAAATGAATAGTTAGTTTGTTCGTCTCGTGCCAAAGGTGACACATAAGGCAGAGGTTTTAGATCTCCATGTGATGCGGTTCGTTGCTAGCAGTTGGAGATCGTGTATGGTTTTACATCCCAATAGTTTACTTTCTTGTTGGATGGTTCTTCGAAGAGTGGTCTTTGGTCTTCCACGTTTTCTTTTCCCAACTGGTGACCACATAAGGACTTGTCGATTTAGTCTCTTTTCGTCTGATCTAAGAACATGACCTAAATATTTCCACCTTCGTTTCCTTATAATATTTGATACGGGTTGTTGGTGTGTTCTATCTCTCACTGTGTTGTTAGAAACGAAATCACTCCATTTACTTTTAATAATTTTCGGGGACATTTATTCTCAAAGCTGTCCAGTTTCTTATCAATTTTCTTTGTTGATTTCCAACTTTCACAACCATAGGTCAGTACAGGAACCACACATGACCTAAATAATTTAACTTTTGTACATATACTAAGATCTTGAGATTGCCAGATATTCGTTAATTTAGTCTTCTTCTTTGCGTTCGTTTTTACAACCAATTTTAATCACTCTTTGTGATATGTTTGATCTTTGCCAAGAACGTGTATACGTTGCACATTGGTTTGGTAGGCCCCTAAACGCATAGACTTCTACACGTTTAGGACACGTGCATCCGATTTCAGCCAAACCTCCTTAATCGCCTTTACGACATGCATGGCAGGTAACAGTGGTTCTATTCTTTACATCCCAAATTTGGGTTCCGGTAACCACTCGGGCGGTTAATTTAGTGAAAGCACTAGCTGCTATAGCAATACGAGTTCATTTCTTTCATCGTGTCTCCGTTGTTTGATACATACCCAAATATTCAAATGCTTTCTCCAGTGTTTGGTCAATTATTACGATGTTGTCTGTCGAGTTTGTTTAAAATGAAATAATTTTAGTCTTCATGAATAGAAGATTGTATATTCTATTTTAAATAAGGTTGGGAGCCTATGCTGTATACAGTGGGAGTTTTGTTGCATTCTTAATAAGTGGTCATATCTTTGGTTTCCTTAAACACCAATTTACTTAGTATCACCGCAGCCTACCCACGGTTGTCTCCAGATCTGGTCTGACCACCACAGATTTGTAGACTTCCGTACATCACCAGTGTAATTCAAGCAAGGTTTTGTCCCAACTTTCTGTCTTATGCTGATGTCGGTGACTGTGTCTTTTCTAGTGTTGTTTGTAATTTTTCGTTGGCATCGCGTTTTACATGTTATTTTTTGCGACTGTACTTTGCTCATTGTCCATGTTTGGCGCTGGTAACATAGAGGCATGAAAATGCTGTTGATCATCTGGTGTTTAGTCTTCCTTCCCTTCGCTTGAAATATTGTCTATATATTCATTTGTCTCTTGTATAAACTTCACTGTCTTTTGTTGCTCACACAGAGGTCCGTGTAGTTTTCTGTCCAGTGTTGTTTCGTTAGGTCAGTGAGTTTGCCTCAGTATATCATATTCGAGGTAATCTTGAAGTATGTGCTCTGCAGTCTGATGTGCCTGTCCATATGGCTGAATTGCCAAATTGTGTATACATGCGGCTGCGGAGTCGATTGTGTCCTGTTCTAATGCGCAAAATGGCAACATGTTCCAATCTGTTGTTTAGGGTGTCGGTGAGATGTTTGGATGCCTTAACAATTAGGCTAGATGGTGCAGTCTATCTATCATCATCATAATCATCAAATACCTTGTCCTGAGCAGAACGTTGCCACCATAATAGTCCTTCAAAATGGATCTCTCTCATAGGGTAGATTTCCCGCCTCTGCAACCGTCATGCTCAAACCATCAGTTACATTCCGAATCCATCTTCTCCGTGGTCTTCCTCTTTACAGTGATGACTCAATCCATAATGGTCTTCAACCCTTCGTCAAAATTCAATTTTCCAACTTTTTGTAGCATCAGCCATTTATTTAATTTTGAGTTCTTTCTGATATATCTATTTGGTGTCTTCTGTCCATGGTATAAGAACTCTTCTTAACCTTTATTTAAAGCTCATATATTTTCCATTGTAATAGTCATTACTATACTTTTGGCCGTCTGCCCAGCGTGTTCAGCGTTGACTGCGTGACAAAGACTCTTCTGTGCAGGTTCAATTCTGCGGATGCGAAAGCCAAGGTTCCAGATTCACGGTGTTCGTGGCCGAACTAGTGATTCCAGGCACGAACCGAGGCTAAGCTCAGTGCTTCTGGATAGGAAAAATCCATACGTTGCCACTGGCAATTATACATGCTCTTAGTTATTCTGTTATCAGGTTTGTAATTTAATGTTCACTAGAAGGAAGTATGCCCTTCTGTGAATAACGGCATCTCTCATCATCAATATAATAATAACGTCATCTCGTACTGTTATATGTTACATAGGGCCTGCAAACAATTTCTCTATCATACGACGCGCGCTATATGGGCAACTCGCTCAATCTCCTCCATGGAACTGAGACCTCTCTCTCTCTCTGGAAAGTTCGTTTCAGGGTCTCATTAGGTCGTCATCTCTTTCTTGAACCCTTTGCATCCCACTTCAATGCCTGATTTGACTCTCTGATCGTTTCTTCTCAAGTTATGTTCAACATATGGAGATATGTTGGACACACCTCTTCATCATTGCACTTTTGTGAATAACCATATGTACCCTCTCATAATCATCACATTTCGATGAAAACCCGCATGTGCTCTCTTATCATCATTGCACTTTTGTCAATAACCGTATGTACACTCTCTCTCTCGCATCATCATTGCACTTTGGTGAATAACCGTATATGCTGTAGCTCAGCGGCAATAGATGAGGTGCATAGCGCCAACGAGATTCATTCTGTAAATTTTTTGGATGACGGTTACTTTGACAGGAAGCAAACAACTGATTATATTATTGAGTAGTACCAAGACTTTGCGGCTTTGTGACCTGCTCTTATCGTAGTACCAAGACTTTACGAGCCTGCTCTTATCGTAGTACCAAGACTTTACGAGCTGTGCGGGCCTGCTCTTAACGTAGTACCAAGACTTTACGGCTTTACAACCTGCTCTTATCACGGGTGAAATGTGCATATATAACCTCTGAACTTATCTTTTTCTGACACGATTAAGAATTTCGCCGTCGCCACATGCTGTCAAGGGTCATTGAACATTCTCCCCCGGATGAAATAAACAGGACCGTTGATGCGAGAGATCCGTTGCTCCCATTTCCCCCCAAATGGTAAGACCCTGAAGAGCACAATATGTAAATATATGTGTGGAACGTGCCAACAAATATAATGAGAGAGACACATATAAGCAATATTTGAACGAAAACAGAAGATTTTGTTGGAAAATGTCTGAATAAACATAACAGCAAATGATTGACTTCATTACATCGGGTTTCTCATTGCAGATATCCGTGGCGTAGAGAGATATCCGTGGCGTAGAGGTTAGGCGCTCGCCTTTCCTTCCAAATCTACTCGGTTCGCTACCACGTGGAGCCATCGGGACATTTTTCCCAGAGATCAATGTGTAGGTGATATCAAGTTCCTAGTCCTATCAGAGACCGACGATAAAACGAAGGTCACGTGTTCAAGTTGAGCACGTGACAGAACAATTGGAAAGTTCGAAATCAAGAAGAGCTGACCGGAAATCCGATTCCCAGGCAAAATAAATTCGAAAGATTTACAGAACAAATTCCTAGAAAATATTTTTAGTATCTTCTAATTTATACCGGCGACCCACGCTGGTGCTACAGAGTGCGTGCAAAATTCATTATAAAAAAAAAAGATTAAAATAAAATTTCTTTAAAATTTCCACTATCTTCAAAATTACACCGGGGACCCTCGCCGGTTATACGGAGTTTATGCACTGCCGCTGAAACCTTGCTGTATAAGAAAGAGAGTGATTATTCACTGAAGTGCAATGATAATGTTCCTATACCAAAGTGCAATGATAATGTTCCTATACCAAAGTGTAATGATAATGTTCCTATACCAAAGTGTAATGATAATGTTCCTATACCAAAGTGTAATGATAATGTTCCTATACCAAAGTGCAATGATAATGTTCCTATACCAAAGTGTAATGATAATGTTCCTATACCAAAGTGCAATGATAATGTTCCTATACCAAAGTGTAATGATAATGTTCATATACCAAAGTGTAATGATAATGTTCCTATACCAAAGTGTAATGATAATGTTCATATACCAAAGTGTAATGATAATGTTCATATACCAAAGTGTAATGATAATGTTCATATACCAAAGTGTAATGATAATGTTCCTATACCAAAGTGTAATGATAATGTTCCATATCCAAAGTGTAATGATAATGTTCCTATACCAAAGTGTAATGATAATGTTCCTATACCAAAGTGTAATGATAATGTTCCTATACCAAAGTGTAATGATAATGTTCATATACCAAAGTGTAATGATAATGTTCCTATACCAAAGTGTAATGATAATGTTCCTATACCAAAGTGTAATGATAATGTTCCTATACCAAAGTGTAATGATAATGTTCCTATACCAAAGTGTAATGATAATGTTCCTATACCAAAGTGTAATGATAATGTTCCTATACCAAAGTGTAATGATAATGTTCCTATACCAAAGTGTAATGATAATGTTCCTATACCAAAGTGTAATGATAATGTTCCTATACCAAAGTGTAATGATAATGTTCCTATACCAAAGTGTAATGATAATGTTCATATACCAAAGTGTAATGATAATTTTCCCATATACCAAAGTGTAATGATAATGTTCATATACCAAAGAATGAAGTTCTATACAAGTGAATGATAATGTTCATATACCAAAGTGTAATGATAATGTTCATATACCAAAGTGTAATGATAATGTTCATATACCAAAGTGTAATGATAATGTTCCTATACCAAAGTGTAATGATAATGTTCATATACCAAAGTGTAATGATAATGTTCATATACCAAAGTGTAATGATAATGTTCATATACCAAAGTGTAATGATAATGTTCCTATACCAAAGTGTAATGATAATGTTCCTATACCAAAGTGTAATGATAATGTTCATATACCAAAGTGTAATGATAATGTTCATATACCAAAGTGTAATGATAATGTTCCTATACCAAAGTGTAATGATAATGTTCATATACCAAAGTGTAATGATAATGTTCATATACCAAAGTGCAATGATAATGTTCCTATACCAAAGTGTAATGATAATGTTCCTATACCAAAGTGTAATGATAATGTTCATATACCAAAGTGTAATGATAATGTTCATATACCAAAGTGTAATGATAATGTTCCTATACCAAAGTGTAATGATAATGTTCCTATACCAAAGTGTAATGATAATGTTCCTATACCAAAGTGTAATGATAATGTTCATATACCAAAGTGTAATGATAATGTTCATATACCAAAGTGTAATGATAATGTTCCTATACCAAAGTGTAATGATAATGTTCCTATACCAAAGTGTAATGATAATGTTCATATACCAAAGTGTAATGATAATGTTCCTATACCAAAGTGCAATGATAATGTTCCTATACCAAAGTGTAATGATAATGTTCATATACCAAAGTGTAATGATAATGTTCATATACCAAAGTGTAATGATAATGTTCATATACCAAAGTGTAATGATAATGTTCCTATACCAAAGTGCAATGATAATGTTCATATACCAAAGTGTAATGATAATGTTCATATACCAAAGTGTAATGATAATGTTCCTATACCAAAGTGTAATGATAATGTTCATATACCAAAGTGTAATGATAATGTTCATATACCAAAGTGTAATGATAATGTTCTTATCAATACATTTATTCCTTTCTTCAATCAATCAAGTACCATGCATGCCTGCGTTGTCGATCACTCTGCGTGTCTCTCTTCAACTCTCCTTAGTGCAGTTAATCAGATCTGACATCGATCTTTTGTCGAACCATGATGTCAAACCATCCAACATCTTCTTCCTCTGTCTTCCAGGATATCTTCTATGAATGTTACTTGTTGTCATAAACTATTCGAAACCTTCTCTTTGCATTATATGCCGGAAGAACCTTGATTGTCTGATTCTTATTCTTTTGATAAGGTTTCTTTGTATGCATGCCTGTTTTAAAACATCATTTGTTTTCATAGCTGTCCTTGAAATTTTCCGTATTCTTCTGTAAAGCCACACCTCTGTGCCTTCAGTGATATTATTGATTGCTTGTTCGTTGTCCATGATACGCTGTCATACATAATTCATGCCACAAGTTTACCAACATAAAAACATGGTTTACCCCTGAACTCATAGTTGTTCTAAAATAAGATTCAAGACGGTGGGAGAACACACACAAAAATCACACTGAAAGTTTCCAGGAATAAAAAAAAATACAGCCTACAGAATCACAACCAGTCCAACAAAACATCACTTTTGAACTAACAAGATGTCAGTGAGAGTTACCGCTACTTGATTCTATTCACCAATGGCGCGATTTGACACAATACACCAGTGGTTCTCAAAATGTGTGCCCTTGCGCACCAATTTTCCAGATAACATTCCTAGGTGCGCCCAATGAAATCCCTGATCAGGGGGTTTGGCAACGTGTCAGCGGGCACCAGGATAAAAAATTGTCAAGACACATTAGTCCCATGCTTCTCATAGGCAGAAATTAAATTATGAATGAAGGTATCTAGCATTTCCCAGTTATTTCTGTATTTCTTTGCTTTTGTTGCACCTTATTTATCAAGTTGATTGATTTATATGACCATCAGCATTGCACTTCGGCGAGTAATCATGTGTGCTCCGATCTCTTTCTTACACATGCAGATCTCAGCGGCAGTGCACGAACACCATAGCACCGGCGAGGGTCTCCGATGTAATTTTAAAGATGGTGAAGAAATTTTTGTATGAATTTTATTTTAAATATTTTCTAATGAATTTTGCCTGGGCAGCGGCTTTCCAACATGCTCTTCTCGAGTCTGAACTGTCAGTGGCACTTTTACGTGCTCAAATTGAACATGGGGACTAAGTTTTATCGTCTGTCTCCGATAAGACTAGGAACTCGATCTCATGTACACTGAAATCTCTGAAAAAATATCCAGATTGCTCGACGAGGGAGCGAACCTCGTACATTTGGCACGAGAGACGAGCACCTAACCTCTACGCCACAGAACCACTATTTCTGAAGTTTTTGTGTATGATTCACCTACAATATTTGGTAGGACTTCAAGTGTGGCCCGACTTCAAAAGCGTTTGAGAACCACCCCAAATCACCAACAGTAAGAACACTTCACATATCGGACACATGTCAAAGAAGGAATTTATCGATTCAAAGAACGGTTTGGGCGGATTCCTTCCTAAATGAAATACAGTTAAGTTTTAACATCAATAATTTGTAAGTCTAAAGTACGCTAAAACAGGATCTTCAAACAAGAGATAACAGGTTGGTTTTGTTTTTTTGTAATATTAAGAAAATAAATGACTCATCCGATCGTATCGATCGTAAGTTTAGAAATAAAAGAGAAATCTATTTCTAGTAAATTATTGCTGAGCTTAGTTCGTAGTATCGACATTTTCTGACGTCGTGATAGAAAAATGAAACATTTGTAATGTTTGAGATAATGGAGTCTAAAGCCGAAGGATTGGCACCATTGCACCGGGTTGTTGCCCTTTCACTCCGTATTTTATTGTTTTTACACCTGGACGCGTTTTTATGGCAAGATATACTGCATTCCTGAAAGAAGTAAAAGTTAAAGAGAATTGGCTGATAAACAACATACTATACAGAAAAATTAGATACTTTGGTCACATTAAGTGTCATGATGGCATAGAGAGAACAATATTGGCAGGGTCCCAGGACGTAGAGGCAGTCCAAGAAGAAGATGGCTACAAGATATTAAAGAAACCATGAACATGACCATCGACGACGTGGGTGAACTGGCTAGAGACAGTGAATTTCAGATGTGCTGCAAAGAGAGCAACTTCCTATAAAGTATACGCACCTTGATGATGATGATGATACTGCATTAGCCAGTGTATTGACTTTGCGTTATCTTTACAAATTACAATGAGCCCGGGATATCGGCTGGGAAGAGTGAAAGGATTAACCCATATGGCTCGGTCCCTCTTCGCAGAAACGACCCAGCAACTACCGAGAGTAATGCATAGATTCTGTAGCTCTGGCATCAATCCTAGAGTCTATGGATGGAAAAACGATGCACCCATGAACATAACGGCGCGGTTGGGATTCGAGCACCACGACATTCGGAACGTAAGGCAAGGGCTTAATCACTTAGCTCCCGTTTGAGATAATGGCTAGTGTAAAAGGTTATCCCCCAACGTCTATAAAGAAGTAAATGGTGGAAGATAAGAAGTGAGCATGGACTAATTTTTCAAGCCATAAGGATCTCAGGTGGACACAGCCTCAATTTGGTACCAGAAAATGCACAGTAAAGTAAAAAGTAAAGGTGGCCGGCGTGATGTTGACCAGATCACCCATCGTGTGCCGACGGTCGATTAAAAAATACACATCTAACACCGCATTCCGAATATACATCATGGTATTCTTTTTCTTGCGTTTGCCCGCTATGAATTCATGTGATCTGAGCCTAAGAGCGATTGTACGTAGTGCCAGTTATGAGCATACAAGTAGGTCAACACATCCGATTTCTGCGATGCTTTTTATTTACTAGGATAGCTTCCTAGGTCCTACATCAGTCGCCTCTTACATGTCTTGTAGGTTGCAGTGGTACTATTCTTTGCTTCCTTGCGGTCCTCGTTACTACACGGGCAAACAATTAATTAATCTGAGTCGACCTGAGAGCCCTCACCGTGGGAAATACTCCACCCGTGAATCTCACGCCAAGCCGAATAGTAAAGCTAGTTGATACATATCAAGAGAGAGAGAGAGGTCAGAGAGAGAGAGAGAGAGAGAGAGAGAGAGAAGTTCTCTTTGATTTGAAGTTGCTTCTTTCTTGTCTCGAATCCTGTTTTGCCTCACAGCGGCGTCAGGATAAGGGCAACATTTCTAAAAAAACATACTTTTGTGTGGGCTTCATAAACAATGTCTATCGTCGCCTCCGTTTTCTCTGAGGTCCACCTTTTGCTTTGTATCTACTATATCGGAGTAACATTGCTCTTTGAGGCACTGTCTGTTGGTAATCTGCTTATGTGGCCGAACCATTTAATCTGTTGTTTCTTGATGAAGCTCAGTAGTGATGTTGTACGCACTGTTTTCCCCTGATGTTTTCATTTCTAAACTGGTCTCTTCTTGATACTCCCAGCATTCTGCGTAGACACTTCATCTCCATCATGACTAGTTTTCTTCTATCTTTTGATGTCATCGTCCAGGTTTGGCACTGATAACATAATGTTGGTAGAAAGATTGTCTTGTATAATGCTCTTTTAGTGTTCATGATGACATGTTTGCATTTCAAAATTGCTACCATTTGTCCTATGATTTGATTTCCTTTATCCTGTTAGATTTCGTTTTATTGATTTTCCATTTGCTTCCATTTGTTGAAATCACTAAAGATCAGCATTGAGAATGTGAATATGTAGCGACCCGGTTCAGAGATATTTATGACATATAGGACAGGTGATTGAGAAAAAGTTTGACTAGGCACTAATGTAGGCTAGATTAGAGGAAAGTCATTTGATGTCCGCTTCCAGGTTTGGCACTGATAGCATAAAACTGCTTCTAGATAGATTTATTGCCAACTATAAGTTACTGTCAGCTATGTTGTGTTTGTTTAGTCATAGTCAACGACTTGTTTACAAAAGAAAACAACTGTCACCGTATTAGTTACCGTAACGGTAACAACAGTATCAGCGATGATAAGTGTACTGTGAAACAGGGATTCTCAAACAAGTATGATTTAACACCACGTTCTTGTTGTAGCGGATATAATGTTAAATTTCGATTTGAGAACTTGAGAAACTGGACACATATATTTCTCCCGTATAATTATACATTAGAAATGTCGCTGGAATCACACCAAGCATTCAACATATTAGAAGGTAACACAACACCCAGTTCATTACCAGAAATCAAGACACATATCAAGCGAAAATACAAAGCGTTGTGGAGCAACAAACCCACAGCAAACACCCACAAGATCCCATCAGCACACTAAACAGAAAACAGCACACATCGTTCTTTGGCCTAAGAACAGGTGACTTGCAGGCTCAACTATCACATGCACAGAATAAAGCCTGCTCAGACTGCACAGTATGCATGTTAGACAGAAACACATACTCCAGAGCACATCCTGCAGTCTTCATCATAACTCTACACCTTCAACATAGCTACAACATAACTACACAACGAAACGAAACATGGCCTGATAAAGAACACAGAGCAAGCTATGGGAACTCTCGAGGAACTCCAACTGACATGCAGCTTCATAGAGCAACCCATCTCATGGTTTAGACGATACAAATTGAACGCAAAGAAGAAGACAACAAATAAAATGGTCCGATCACTAATTTAAGTATGAAACCAGATCTACTACCATCTTGCGACTATAGCAACCAACAACCCGGATCAGAACGCAAGGAAGACCAACAAATAATGGTCCGATCACTATTTAGGAAACCAATCTACCGACTTTCGACTATAGCAAGCCAACAACCCGGACTCAGATCCATAGGAAGACCAACAACCCGGACTCAGATCCATAGGAAGACCAACAACCCGGACTCAGATCCATAGGAAGACCAACAACCCGGACTCAGATCCATAGGAAGACCAACAACCCGGACTCAGATCCATAGGAAGACCAACAACCCGGACTCAGATCCATAGGAAGACCAACAACCCGGACTCAGATCCATAGGAAGACCAAGAACTCGATGGATAGATAATATCACAGATATCCTGCGACATCAAAGACTAACAACTACAGATGTAACACACCTGGCACAGGATAGAAATCTGACTGCCCACGACGCTTCACATCACATGTGAACAAGACAAGACCGTATACGCTAAATAGGGCCTGTAAGTAATTTTTTCATACCTCTCTGTCCAATAGAGTAGTTTGATCTTCCATTCTTTATTTGTTACCGAATTTAAAATACTAATTTCCGTCTTGTGCGTGTCACAAGAATAAAAATATTAACTTGACATAGTAAGTGCACGATGTGCTTCTTTGCAACGATGTTAAACGATACAGTGTGGCTGACGATACAGTGTGCGACGATATGAACGTCATGTACTTTTTTCTAACTGACTACAAAAACAGCGACACCAATTTTTTTATCGTTAAAATACAAATATGAATAGAAAAGTAATGTTATATTAATGCTATTTTGCTACCGACAGCATTAACTGTATTTAATTTCAATTTACTTCATGTATACAACCAGTTTCAGTTCTCTTTTATTCCCAACTTCTATCTTTAGGATCAACGCTAATTTTAGTTTGGCAATGCAAATGGTAGTTAATTGAAATAACGTGATAGTTTCCTAGCAAATGACTTATAAATAGTCCGATAGTTTCTACAGCCCGTGTGGTGTCTGCACACGAAGCAAAGAATAGTACCACTGCGACCGTAAGAGGCGACTGATGTAGGACCTAGGTAAGCTACCTAGTCTTCTTCTTTGCGTTCGTTTTTACGACCAATTTTAATCACTCTTTGTGATATGTTTGATCTTTGCCAAGAACATGTATACGTTGCACATTGGTTTGGTAGGCCCCTAAACGCATAGACGTCTACACGTTTAGGACATGTGCATCCGATTTCAGCCAGACTTCCTTAGTCCCCTCTTACGACATGTATGGCAGGTTACAGTGGTTCTACTCTTTACACCCCAAATTTGGGCCCCGGTAACCGACCCGGTGAGCTACCCTAGTAAATAAAAAGCATTGCAGAAATCAAATGTGCTGCCTACTTGTAAGCGCATAACTGGCATAACGTATAATGGCTCAGATCACATACAAATCACACACAGTAGTTAGCTAGTGGTCGAAAAAGAGCGTTCGAAGAAGTTTTGTATGAATTGACTTACTTTTTTTCTTCCCGATCCAGAAGCACTTGAGCTTTTCAGCTCTTCGGCTCGTGCCATTGTAACCCTTCGGTTCGGGGTCACGAACACCGTAAATCTGGGGAATCTGTGGCTTTTTCTGCCATCCCGCGGAATTGAACCCGCACACACAGAGGGATAGTCACCCGTAGTCCAACGTGCAACGAACACGCTGGGCAGACGGGCATTGACTTACTTTAAATAGCCCCAATAGTTTCGTATAAAATGACTAAACCTAAGTGACTGAATAATAGCTGCCAGATTCGATCGATGCCGTGTGTTGGCATGTTAAACTCTATCCAATAGAACTGTACAGACATCCACTTAGCATGGCGGCTAAACCTCTTAACCGTCTTTAAACTACTTCTACAGTTTCATCTGTATATATTTGGTTGCTTCGTCCCTGAGAATAAACTAGTGGACAGGTTATCATTAATCTTTATTTTCCAATGTAGGTACGCCCTTTCTTCTTCAATGATACAGCTGCGTCTATGCGTGTATCCTTCAGCTGAATAGCGTGTTGTATTTATGATCTATGTTCTGTATTTTCTACACACTACGGGCAAGATCCAGAACCTGACTACCGTACAGCTAACGGAAAAAGGGGCTCTCTGTGTCTAAACATTTGCCGTGCACTCCGAAGATCGTGGGTTTGAATCTGCAAAGCGCTGTTCTGTTCATTAGTGTATTTTTTTGGTTCAGAGATCCCTAGATTGTTGCCGGAGCTACGGAGTTCATGCGTTGTGCAGTGCTCTCGGCAGGTGGCGTTTTTATTTATGTGAAAAGAGACCGAGACATATGGGGTAAAATATGGAGATACCCACTTGAGTGGAACCCGCAAGGAAAACGGAAAAGACTACGTCCTAAACAGACCTGGAGACAAAGGCTTCTTGAGGAACTGAAGGGTGCTCGCCTATCCTGGGAGACCATAAAGAAAGCCAGAGACCGGGAAAAGTTGTGAACAACGTTTGAGGTCCTATGCTCCACGAGGAACATAGAAGAATAAGTCAAGGAAGTCAAGTATCACTTTCTGAACAGAAAAAAAAAACCCAGAAAAAACTTTACAAATGTTGTTGACGAATATCGTTAATTGTAATTTCAAAGTCGTAAAAGATCTGACGGAGTTTATCACCAATTTATGACAATTATGACAGTTATGTCGGAAAGTCTTTGCATTTTGCGACAATGTTGACGAATCGGCAACAAAGTTAACTGCCAAAAGCAATTATATACCGCATTTAAGTGGACAACTTTTCAACCAATAAAATCCGTATTACATCAAGGCCGTGTCATGTTACTACAACTACACAAGAGGCAGTTTCATGTATGAATGAACATGGTTCTTATCTGTGTCACACGCGTCCACATACCATTTTTAAAGTGTGTTCAAATAGTGGTTCTCAAACTTTTCTTAGGATGATGCGAGATTTTCTTAGATGTATGTCCTAGAAAATATAGTATGTTTTAAACTTCTCATGCTTTTCTTTTAGTGGAGGAGAAGGATGAAGGAGGGGAAGGAGTGTGTCTCTGTTGTGTATAGATTAGGTTGTTCGTCTCTCGTTCGCTCCCTCGTGGAGCAATCGGGATATTTCTCCAGGGATCACTGATCTCAGTGTAGGTGAGATCGAGTTCCTAGTCCTATCGGAGACCGATGATAAAACGTAAGTCCCGTGTTCAATTTGAGCACGTAAAAGAGCAATTGACAGTTTAAAATTGAGAAGAACATGCTGAAAATCCCCTTACCGGGAAAAATTCATTACAAAAGATTAAAAATAAAATTCCCACAAAATATCTTCTTACCATCATCTTCAAATTATATCGGGGACCCTCACCAGTGCTACGGAGTTCGTGCATTGCAGCTGAGATCTTCCTGGGTAAGAAAGAGATCGGAGCACTCATGGTTACTCACCGAAGTGCAATGACGATGATAATATCAATCATTCAATCAATCAATCAATCTTTGAATGGTGTAACATTTTCTGAGAAATATGTGAGAGGAAATTGTATTATTTCTGAATGTTCTAATACTTTTCTTTTAAAGTTACACTTTTTAGTCACAAAATAGATACGTGTCTACGCAGAACGCTGAAGTATCAAGAAGAGACCGGCTTAAAAATGAAGATGTCAGGGGGAAAAGTGGGTTCAACATCAGCACTGAACTTCATTAAGAAACAATAAATTAAATGTTACAGCCACATAAGCAGATCCCCAACAAACAGTGAATCTCAAATAGCAATGCCGCCCGAGTGGTTACCGGGGCCCAAATTTGGGATGTAAAGAATACAACCACTGTTACCTGCCACGCATGTCGTAAGAGGCGACTAAGGAGGTTTGGCTGAAATCGGATGCACGTGTCCGCTAGGGAATGCTAACCCAAAACAAATGCTTGCAGAAAACGGATGCACCAGGCCGTAAGGCGCATAACATGGTGCAACGACCCCTCACAATGAGGAATGGGATAACGGATTCTACGGTCGTCAATCTGCCTCAGAGATTTAGTCACGCAGTAAAGTCAGACCAACCATCACGAGGGTGGCCAAAACTTACTACGAGGGTGGCCAAAACTTACTGCAGGAAGAGGTCGGCACAAACGAGAAAGCAGAAACCATAGGAATTATATCCTACAGAACTGCCCCCAGTATGCAGACTTCAGAAGAAAGAGGTGGCCCACTTACACCAGCATCCAAGACAAACTGTATCTCGTGGCTGATAATCTGAGACAGACGGCTGCCTTTATTAGAGAATCCGAAATTCTAATCTAGTGAGAACACAGAAGAAGAAGAAATAGCAATGCTACTCTGATACAGTGTATACAAAACAAAAGGCCGTCAACGCAAATGGTGGATCTCAAAAATAACAGGAGATGAAAAACACAACTTTTAAAGCGAGCATAAAAGCGATCAATCTCTTCGTATCCTAACGCTGTGAGACGACAAAACAGGATTCAAGAAAGAAAGAAAACTTTCTGATTAATATGTGAAAGAAAATGTAGTATTTGTAAAGTTTCACATACTTTTCCGCCTCTGCAGGCGTCATGCTCAAATCATCAGTTCACCCTGAATTCATCTTCTCCGTGCTCTCTCTCTTCTCCTTTTGATTTGATGTTTCCTTCCATAATGGTTTCTTCCCCCCAACATTTAATGTCTTTATGTCTAAAATACTTCAATTCTCTCATTATTATTTGTAGCATCTGCCAGTTGTCTTTGGTTTCAAGTTATTTCTGGATATATCTATTTGTTATCTTTTCTGTCCACAGACTCAACAAACATTTATATAGACTAGGAATAAGTCAAACAGTTCTCTGCCAGACTCAGCAGGCGGAACAGAAACCGGAGCATATTCTGCAAAACTGTCCTCTTCTGGATGAGCTGAGATGCGACATGTGGCCACACCCAGTCGACCTGAAAACTAATCTTTGGGGAAACCTGACAGACCTGAAGCTGACTGCCCAGTTTGTGGTCCACAGTAAATTAAGCGCATGACCAGAGATCGCTGAAGAAGGAAACCTGACAGACCTGAAGCTGACTGCCAAGTTTGTGGTCCACAGTAAATTAAGCGCGTGACCAGAGATCACTGAAGAAGGAAACCTGACAGACCTGAAGCTGACTGCCAAGTTTGTGGTCCACAGTAAATTAAGCGCATGACCAGATATCACTGAAGAAGAAGAATCGTCTCTGTCCATGGTACACGGAAAACTCGTCTGTAACACATTCGCAAACAATAAAACAACGAGAAAGTGGCTGACCAAAATACACACGTTCAGTTTACAATGAGAACATAATAACAAGATTAAGCAAGGACCATATATATATGGCCCTTTTCGTCTTTACAGACGGTCAATTGGCAAGTGGTTTACTGTGACAATTTCTGAGTTTGCGCTTGTCTCTCTTGTCTTTCAGCAGTCCTCTAGCCTATGTAGATCTTATAGTAGTAAGTGCCTATCACTTCACATTTCTAGTACCTAGTTTGCAGGAGAGTGGCGTCTGTGGCTTAGGGGATAGTGACTAGGTCTATTAACCCGACGTTCTGAGTTCGAATCACGCTGCGGACAGTTTGATTGCAAATTGTTTCGCGTGGAATTTTACAAAGGACGATGGCACCACCCGTTCAGAAAGCAATGGCAAACTACTGAACGTAATAGTGCCTAGAAAAATCACAACAGCGATAAAAAGCTGGGGTTGATTCGCAAAGTCCTGTAAAGGATATGCAATTAACTTTTTTGAGTATGCAGGAGGTAGGAGGGTCAATTCATTTGATCATGTGTGGAATGTCGAGTGTAGGATTGAACTCACAACACTTTTGTATCCGAGTAGATAAACAAACGCTAAAGCTAATCCCTCCCAAATAACAGCGTAAACTATATTCAGATAAAGTCAAATGGGTCTGCGTGGCTAAATGGGCCACCTTGCGTTCTGAAGATAGTGGGTTCGGATCAGAATCTCAGTTCTGTTCACGGGTTCATTTTATTCCTAGACCCCTATAACTGCTGTTGCCAAAGCTACAAAGTTCGTGCTTTGTGCAATACTTTCAGCAGGTGAATTATCATTCCTAATGATAGATGGACCGGAGATGGACCGAGCCATATGGGGAAATCTTGGGGCAATGGAGTCAATCCATCGTTAGACCCTTTTCAAACACAATAAATATTCGCGATACATTTGGTGGTCTTGCGCAACACAATGTTTGAGAATCCCTGTACAAGATTATACATTCCAAACTATCGTGTACTATAGCTCTACCATAAATGATATAGCCAATAAGCAGGTCAACAGGTCAACTAAATATACACGTGAATAATGTCAAAATACAACAGACTCCAGAATTCAAATATCTCGGGAGTATATTCACAGCAGATGGAAAGATGGACAGAGAATCGAGACTAGATGCCAGAAGGCAAATGCAGTGACATACCAACTGTCACCACTATTAAAACATCAAGCATTAACATGGCAGTCAAACGACAACTGATAAACTGCATATTTATTCCAACTCTCTGCTATCAGTGCCAAACATGGCCCCTGACTAAGACACAAGAAAGAAAGATTACAACATGTGAAATGAGATGTCTACGAAAAGCTGTCAACGTTACAAGGCGAGATAGAGTGAGAAACGAGAATATCAGAAGCATCGTTGGTACTATACCATGCATACAGTACATCGAGAAGCAAAGATTCAAGTGGTTCGGCCATTTAATGAGAATGGAACCACATTTACTACCATCACGTGCCTATAATAATCGACACTCAGGGCGCAGAGCACGAGGCAGGCCAAGAACAAGATGGATAGATAACATCTCAGAGTCCTGCGAAAGCATGGACTGACAACGTCAAGCGCAACACACCTGGCACAAGATAGGAAACTAACTCTCCCCACGACGCTTCACGCAAATGTGGTTAAGATAAGATAAGATAAATGAGAACAAGGAAGGCGATTGAAGAGAGGTCGATCCTGGATGGCCGAGGCTATTATTAAACAGGTCTGTACTCTAGATGAGCTGAGGCACGGTGACGAATGGATGCCTATATCAGAGGATATGACTGCTTACGCCAGGGTTATCAGCACACTTGGACGCCGCTGTAGAGAATGGACCCCGGGCGTCGTCAATGCAGAAATTCTTGCACTCGTGGATCAGCACTCCCACCCAGGTGATATCATTATCTACACCGATGGCTCTGTCAAGCGTGGCACCAGATCATCGTGGGCTTACTCAGCACAACGAAACGGTCGCACACTTCATGAGGACTGCGGGCTTTTGAGACAACGACATCGAGCATGACTATGGAGATCACCGCTGCCCCCAGGGCTCTGTCATGGGTGGCTGAGCAACAGATTACCCATACGATCATCATATCAGACTCGATGAGTATGCTTCAACTGATTGCATCTGGAAGTATGCGGGTGGAATGGGTGAACAGCATTCGGAGATCACATCTCAAGAAAATGACTTGGCTGTACACGCCTGGACATGCTGGAGTGCGGGGTAACGAGCGTGCTGACTCTCTTGCAAACAGTGCCCCGACTCAAGTGGGCAGAAGCATGGACAGAGCCGATATCATCAATGCGGTACGCTCTCAATTGTGTGACATGGGCGGGTCTCAGACACTGGAACGAGTTCGAGAATTGGGTGTTAAGTTTGGACATGCCAGACAGTGTCGTCTTCGTGGTAGAGAGAAAAGATATAGTAATCAACTTCTCATGGGTACTGTGAGCAAATGGACTTTGGGATGGCTGCTGCAACGGAGGACAGAGCACGAATGGGAACATAACATAACATAGCTCTACCGTCCTTTCACAGTGTAAGCTCTACCGTCCTTTCACAGTGTAAGCTCTACCGTCCTTTCACAGTGTAAGCTCTACCGTCCTTTCACAGTGTAAGCTCTACTGTCCTTTCACAGTGTAAGCTCTACCGCCCTTTCACAGTGTAAGCTCTACCGTCCTTTCACAGTGTAAGCTCTACTGTCCTTTCACAGTGTAAGCTCTACTGTCCTTTCACAGTGTAAGCTCTACCGTCCTTTCACAGTGTAAGCTCTACTGTCCTTTCACAGTGTAAGCTCTACCGCCCTTTCACAGTGTAAGCTCTACCGTCCTTTCACAGTGTAAGCTCTACCGTCCTTTCACAGTGTAAGCTCTACCGTCCTTTCACAGTGTAAGCTCTACCGTCCTTTCACAGTGTAAGCTCTACCGTCCTTTCACAGTGTAAGCTCTACCGTCCTTTCACAGTGTAAGCTCTACTGTCCTTTCACAGTGTAAGCTCTACTGTCCTTTCACAGTGTAAGCTCTACTGTCCTTTCACAGTGTAAGCTCTACCGTCCTTTCACAGTGTAAGCTCTACTGTCCTTTCACAGTGTAAGCTCTACCGCCCTTTCACAGTGTAAGCTCTACCGTCCTTTCACAGTGTAAGCTCTACCGTCCTTTCACAGTGTAAGCTCTACCGTCCTTTCACAGTGTAAGCTCTACCGTCCTTTCACAGTGTAAGCTCTACCGTCCTTTCACAGTGTAAGCTCTACCGTCCTTTCACAGTGTAAGCTCTACCGTCCTTTCACAGTGTAAGCTCTACCGTCCGTTCACAGTGTAAGCTCTACCGTCCTTTCACAGTGTAGCTTCAAGCTGTGAAACCAAGTTATGAATGCATAACACAACTAGAAACTATTTTTTCGGACTGCAACCAACCAACTATATTCTGTGTAGACACTTCATCTCTGTCCTGATGGAGAAAACTTGTCACAAGAGAGATTAAGTGCCTAAGCAGAATGCTGGGAATATCAAGAAAAGACCAGTTTAGAAATAAAGACAGGAAAAAAGTGTGTACAACATCAGTAACTGAACTTCATCAAGAAGCAACAACTTAAATGGTTCTGGCCATATAAACAGACTACCAACTTAAATGGTTCTGGCCATATAAGCAGACTACCAACTTAAATGGTTCTGGTCACATAAGCAGACTACCAACTTAAATGGTTCTGGTCACATAAGCAGACTATCAACTGAAATGGTTCTGGTCACATAAGCAGACTATCAACTGAAATGGTTCTGGTCACATAAGCAGACTACCAACTGAAATGGTTCTGGTCACATAAGCAGACTATCAACTTAAATGGTTCTGGTCACATAAGCAGACTATCAACTGAAATGGTTCTGGTCACATAAGCAGACTACCAACTGAAATGGTTCTGGTCACATAAGCAGACTATCAACTGAAATGGTTCTGGTCACATAAGCAGACTACCAACTTAAATGGTTCTGGCCATATAAGCAGACTACCAACTTAAATGGTTCTGGTCACATAAGCAGACTACCAACTTAAATGGTTCTGGTCACATAAGCAGACTACCAACTGAAATGGTTCTGGTCACATAAGCAGACTATCAACTTAAATGGTTCTGGTCACATAAGCAGACTACCAACTGAAATGGTTCTGGTCACATAAGCAGACTATCAACTGAAATGGTTCTGGCCACATAAGCAGACTACCAACTGAAATGGTTCTGGTCACATAAGCAGACTATCAACTGAAATGGTTCTGGCCACATAAGCAGACTATCAACTGAAATGGTTCTGGTCACATAAGCAGACTACCAACTGAAATGGTTTTGGTCACATAAGCAGACTACCAACTGAAATGGTTTTGGTCACATAAGCAGACTACCAACAGACAGTGCGCATCATTATTCTTCTTCGAACTCTCCATATCGATCACTTGTTTAACCCCTCTTTGTGATTTGTATGTGATCTGAGTCTAAGAGCGAGTGAGTATGGTGCCAGTTATGCGCCTACAAGTAGGCCAGCACATCTGCGATGATTTTTATTTACTAGGATAGCTTCCCTCCTCTTACGACATGCCTTGCAGGTAGCAGTGTTATTTTTCTTTGTGTCCTGGCTACACACGGGCGACAGTGCGCACCAAAGAGCAATGTTACTCATATACAGTGAATATAAAGCAAACGGCCGTCCACGCAGAAGGTGGACTCAGAGACAACAGGGGCGATGAAAAACACTACTTATGAAGCGCACAGAAAGTCCGTTCTAGAAATTCCTTTTTTATCCTGACGTAGTGAGACTGAATTAGAGAAGAGAATGAAGATATTGCAAGTTCGTTTAATAATAGCACATGAGAGTCAGATATTATGTGTTATCTGTAGAAAATAAACTAATTTTCTAAGGAGTATTATATAGATATATATGTTGCTGTTCAGGTACCCGAGTCATGCATGAATCAGAGGTCGGTATCTCTCGCTGACGTTGGCACGATAAGGTAAGTACTTCTGTCTCCGGGAATCTCTGTGCCGAAGTGGTTAAGCAGTCTGTCTTAAGTTCTGAAGATCGTATGTTCTCATTCGGACCGCAACTTTGGTTCATGAATGCAGTTTTTCCATAGATCCCTTTCATTATTGCGAGAGCGAGTTCGTGAATTCTTCAATAATTGTGAAAGGTGACGTGTTATTTCTGTGGGGAGGGTTCTAACATAGCCAACTCTAGATAACTAGACCAGACAACTGACCGGGACATCCCTGACCTATATCAGAGATGGGAGCTAGAATGTGTATATGTTTGATGATGGAATGGTTGTCCACTATTGCCATTTATCATACGGGAAGCTTGAATTTGCGTTCCATGGCCAGATGAGTCACCGTGTTGTGTTATACCCGTGTTTATTTAGTCTGCGAGCGTCTGTAGCTTAAGCGGTAGTGAGCTCGATCACAACCCAAGCGCACCTGGTTCAAACTCTGCGGTGGGCAAGTTTGGAGCAAATTCTTTTTCGTGGGATTCTTACGAAAGGTTAAATTAGACCTCGCCGTTAATAAAAAAAATGCAATGGCAAGCTACTGGGCGTATAAGTGGTGCCTAGAAAATCAAGTACTCGTTTACTGTGGTTGATGGCTACGTCCTGTAAAGCCACGATTTTTTTTATTTAGTGTGTCTGGATATTGTATATCCATCTTTTTCTTGGTGTTTCCTTAGCTCTAGTACCCGATCTCTCTTTATTGTATGCTGTTATTGGTGGTTGGTTGTATTTCTCTCTTTAGCCTGTTACGCCCTTGGCGTTTAGGGCAGCAACAAACGTACACCATTCTTCCCTGTTCATGGCCTTCCTCTGTATTGTGTTCCAGCTATGATTCATTTCCTTCAGCTCTTGCTCTATCGTTCTCCTCCAGGTCGTCTTGGGTCTTCCACGCTTTCGCCTACCCTCTGGAGTCCATCTCAGTGCAGTTTTCGTGTCGGAGCCAGTCTCCATGCGCATCACATGTCAATCCATCTCCAGCGTCGTCTTCGGATGATAGTGCCCATATTCTCTTGTTGGCATCGTGCAAGCAATTCTTGATTCGAGATAGTAGTCGGCCAGTACACGCGTAAGATTTTTCACAGACAAGTTGTATGAAAGGCGGAGAGTCTGGACATATCCTGTTCTGTCAGTCTGGACATATCCTGTTCTGTCATTCTCCAGCATTCCGATCCGTACAGCAATGTTGACAGCACACAGCTGTTATAGATACTAGTCTTGGTTCTGATGCTGTATTGGGCAATTTCCAGGCGGTCTGAAGGGTCATGAATGCACTTCGTGCCTTACTCAGTCTGTTTTTAATGTCAGATCCAGCGCCTCCTTCATTGCTAATAACACTTCCAAGGTATGTGAAAGCGGTTGTATCTCGGAGGGTGGTTGTATTTCATTCTCATTAAATGTCCGAAGCACTACATTTATTGTCTGTCAATGTATTCGGTGCATGACGTTATGCCCACTCTACTTCTGATGTCCTCGTTTCGTAGTCTATCTTTCCTGGTGAGCCCCTGGATATTTGTTGTCAATATATATTATAAACTATTCTTAGATCTTTGATGTCTATATTTAAGCTATATAACATTTTGTAGAACTCCTGATGATATACTTTATCGAACCTGCTGGGGCAAGGCAGAAGGGGGAGGGGCAGCAGCGGCACTGGCTATGCTCGATTCCATTTACATTGAGATCTGGTTCACTGAAAACTCGCAGCGACAGCTTCAAGTGAGAAACGAAATAAGTGCTTCTGGGATGAGACTGCGAGCACCGCAAGTTACATAAACGTCATTATGAAGGCGTATCGGTCAATACGTTAGTGTGCTATGTTTATCTTCTTCTTCTTGCAACGTTTTCAGACATCGATTTGTATACTTCTAAAGTAGTTAGTGGTCAACTGGAGTCCATGTACATCTCCATATAGCTTGTCCTGGACTGACACCGATTTGTATACTTCTAAAGTAGTTAGTGGTCAATTGTACATCTCCATATAGCTTGTCCTGGACTGACACCGATTTGTATACTTCTAAAGTAGTTAGTGGTCAACTGGAGTCATTGTACATCTCCATATAGCTTGTCCTGCACTGATATGGGGATTGACCATGCGTTTTCTCTCTGTTCACTGTATGTTAGACATTCTTACAGCGTATGTGTCTTATCTTAACCACATTTGCCGTGAAGCGCCTGGGAAGTTAGTTTTCTATCTTGTGCCAGGCGTGTTGCGCTTGACGTTGTCTGTCCATGCTTTCGCAGGTTATGTGTCATGTGTATGTGTCATAATGGGCTATTTTGTACTTGTTAAACAGTTGGTATCTCGGCCTAGTGTGCCCTGTTAAAACTGATGTGTTCTTCTCTATTGAGTTGATAATATGTATCATTCTTTTCATGACCTGGGTGGAATCTCACTCATGTGTTCTTGTATGACATTTTTATCCGCACTTTTGCTTTTCCTCCTATGTCATATTGGTGTCTGTCTGTAGTAGCCTGCCGCCTGCTTTTACCAATATATCCGCTGTCACGTTGCCATGTGTTTTTGCAGTGGGATGGTATCCATTGTATTACCACTCTCTAAAAAATGTTGCATAATCTATTCTCTAATCATGTTTTGCCTTTCAGCGTCAGGTCGAAAAAGGAGACACATGGAGCGAGCCTCTCTATGTGCCTTGACTTTCTTTCTATTCCTGATTTGCCTCACAGCTTCAGGGTAAGAAGAGATTTCTAGAACGGGCTTTTGTGTGCGCTTCATAAACAGTGTCTTTCGTCAGTTATCTATGAGATCCACCTTTTGCGAGACCGGTCTTTTGCTTTGTATCCACTGTATCGGAGTAACATTGCTCAGTTTTTGAGTAACACTGCCTCTTGCATACTTGGCGTAGTAGTGCTTGCAGTTCCTTTAATGATCTTGCGACGTTCTTGTTTGAATAAATCTAACACGATACTTATTTGTGAACTTGGTGCTGGAGGGAGATGCTACCTTAATGATCTTGCGACGTTCTTGTTTGAATAAATCTAACACGATACTTATTTGTGAACTTGGTGCTGGAGGGAGATGCTACCTTAATGATCTTGCGACGTTCTTGTTTGAATAAATCTAACACGATACTTATTTGTGAACTTGGTGCTGGAGGGAGATGCTACCTTAATGATCTTGCGACGTTCTTGTTTGAATAAATCTTACATGATATATATTATTTGTGAACTTGGTGCTTGAGGGAGATGCTACCTTAATGATCTTACGACGTTCTTGTTTGAATAAATTTAACATGATACTTATTTGTGAACTTGGTGCTGGAGGGAGATGCTACCTTAATGATCTTGTGACGTTCTTGTTTGAATAAATCTAACACGATACTTATTTGTGAACTTGGTGCTGGAGGAATGCTACCTTAATGATCTTGCGACGTTCTTGTTTGAATAAATCTAACACGATACTTATTTGTGAACTTGGTGCTGGAGGGAGATACTACCTTAATGATCTTGCGACGTTCTTGTTTGAATAAATCTAACATGATACTTATTATTTGTGAACTTATCACTTTCATTCACAAATTTATTACTTGGTTTTAATGCAGTCTCATTGTATTCGATTCTTGTGCATTTATTTTTTTTACTTAAAATAAGAAGGTATCGATTAATGGTATCGAAAAAGGGAAGCTCAGACTTTGGATCTCATCAAATATGTGTGAATGAAGTGGTCAGCGGATTCCTGTTTCCGGTCATTTGAAGTGCCGCGGTATTAACAACTAAAGTGGCAGACGTAATCTTAGCGATGTGAGAAAATTATTGGTCATCTTCTGCTTCTTCTCGTGTGTTGCTATTTAGAAAGGTCTATATATATATACAAATGTGAAAACACGCATTTTTCTTGTGGCATATAACAAGACGGGTCCTTTCCTGAACACACATGGACAGTGACAAAAATGGGAGGCCGAGAAATACATACAGACGAGATTTAGAGGCGGAGATCAACAATATAAAGAAGAGCTGGAGGGAACTGCAGGAGATAGCTAGAGATAGGAAGACTTGGCATGAGTTGGTTGAGGGCCTATGTCCCAATCTGGGGTAAAAGGCAGAGTGAAATATATAATACTGTACTATACATGTCTTTATCTATTACACCTTACTTCCATATCAGCTATTCTCACACGATCATTCAATACTAATTGTTTCAACTATTTGCCAATATGGTTAATGTTTGACTGATGAAAAACAAAACAAAATGGAAAAACAGTTACAACAACAGCATCGATTTCAATACATCGTATGATAACATCAGACATCACTTTTCTTTTCATAGAAAACAAAAACAATATAATAGGCCAGGCAGAAACAGTATTTCAGAAAACGAAGGGCAGTATCATATTCAAGTATTTGTCAACGATCCAGCGAAGGAGGAGATATTCATTGTTTGTAGTGCTACATAGTCGGCGATGTGTAGTATGTTACATAGTCGACGATGTGTAGTGTGTTACATAGTCCTGTCACAGGATCAGTGTAGTGTTACACAGTTGGAGCAGTGTTCAGTTCTGAAGATAGAAACAGAGGCACGCGCACACACACTAAACAGCAGACAGAAAAAAGAGTATCTATAGGTTCAACACACGCGGACAAACATCAGAAAGAAAAAGAGTAATAACAGACTCAACATCGGACAAACAGCTGAAAGAAAAAGAGTAATAACAGGCTCAACATCGGACAAACAGCTGAAAGAGAAAGAGTAATAACAGGCTCAACATCGGACAAACAGCTGAAAGAAAAAGAGTAATAACAGGCTCAACATCGGACAAACAGCTGAAAGAAAAAGAGTAATAACAGGCTCAACATCGGACAAACAGCTGAAAGAAAAAGAGTCAAAATCGACAAACAGCGAGAAAGAGTAATAACAGGCTCAACATCGGACAAACAGCTGAAAGAAAAAGAGTAATAACAGGCTCAACATCAGACAAAGAGAATTGACTAAAAAAATAGTAGTAACAGGCTCAACACACTTGCAGAGAGAATTGACAATCTATATGAAAGTACTTACTGTTGGTGATTTAGTATCCGTTGGAGCAGAAGCAGTGCCTGTGAAGAAAAGGCAAAACAATGGGTTAAGTAGATCAAGTTAATATAGATATAATGAAAGACTACAGTAAAACTATGCAGCAATGGCGAAACACGTTAATAAAATACTCTAGTTTTACAAAGAACAAAAACAATATGCAGCAACGTTTTGACCAAAAGGCTTTGTTGTATCAAGCAAAGGATACAACAACAGAAGTGACAAGATCCGAGACTTCCTATACAGCAGACATAACACATACAGTCAGATAAAATATCCATAATTTTAGGGCCGTTATGGACTGTATATGTTATGTCTACTGTATAGAAAGTCAGGATTTCTTTGCTTCCATTTTATCAATTATCAGAGTACTATCATCATAGCACTCCGGACATGTCCATAGGTGCTTGGATCTCCGCCTCAGCAAATCCAGCAGCCCAACACGTTAGTTCGATGTTGATTAATCAGTCTCTTTGCATATTTGGTATGCCGTTCTTTATGGGCTGTACCAATATTGACACCCATCTCTCTCAATCTGGCCAGAGAGTGGGATTCCATGTTTGTTTTTACAATCGAGAAGCACTTGAGCTTTCAGCTCTTCGGCTCGGTGCCGTGGACATCGTAACCCTTCGGTTCAGTGCCACGAACAACGTGAATCTGGTGAACATATGGCTTTTCTGCCAGCCCGCGGAATTGAACCCGCGCTCACGGGGAGCTTGTCACCCGTAGTTCAACGCGCTGTGAACACGCTGGGCAGACGGGCATTCATTGATATATTGACTTAGATAGACTGAAGGCGGATATACAGTAAGAATCAAATTATAAAAATATCGATATCAATATAAGTTACAATGTTTGGCATATCCTGTTGCTTATCAAGATTTGTTGAATACATATTTCTTACAAGAGCGTCTGGTCGAATGGATTAGAGCGCGGCTCAAATGCGGAGACCGGTGTTCAATCCACGGTACGGCCTAGGATTTTTATGCTGTGGGTATATAAGAACCATTCTAACCCGAACAACTTCGCTGCGACTGCACTAGCAATGCGGCCATTAGGTTTCTTAGGTTCTCGTCCCACCTGTTCTACACCCCCATAAATGCAGTATTACAGGCAGTATGTTTTTTACATCCGGAATTTTTTTTAAATAAAACACTAACTCGTTTTATGATACCGAGCGAAGCCGGGTATGTTATCTAATTATAAATTAATGACCACACAAATTTGAACCGAAGAATCATCATCATCACCAGGTGCCGTGCCGACTGGCGTAGGCGATCATGGATCTCCACAAATCTCTGCCTCTGGCGTTTGCTATCATCTCAGTTGTTTACCGTTTCATGAAGTCAGGTTATCCACAATTTTATGTATGTCTTCATTTGTCTCGTCTACCCTCGATTTTACCGGTTGTTACAATGTGTTCTAAACCTCCCTCCTCATCACATGCCCGAAAAATGATGACTGACTCTTTCTTATATTGGTGATAAGCTTTCTCTGTGTATTGATCTCATTCAACAACTCAACATTAGTCATTTTAGCAGTCCATGGGATTCTCATTATTCTTCTGTAAAACCACATCTCTGTGACCCTCCAGAGATTTTTCGATCTGTGTGTTTATTAGCCATGAATCGCATCCGTATGTCAGTATGAACCGAAGAATAAGTTGTTTATTTATGCACTGTATAGAATGCACTGTCTTAGAAGAGCTGCAGGTGTGACATTAAGAGACAAAATTAGAAAAGACGAAGTCAGAAGAATGTGAAACCAGTCATGCAATTCATAAAAGAACAACAGATTAAATTGTTTGAACACCTGACAAGAATGCCCTTTTATCGCCTACCACAGACAGCCACACAGAAAAAGTATAATGGGCACAAAGCAAGAGAATGACCGCGCAAAAGATGGAGCTACCACATCAAGAACAGACTTACGAACATGAATATCAGCTTACAAAGTGTTTTAAAACAAGTACACACAAGATCACTACGTTTCACCCCCAATACTTCTATAAAGAAGTAAATGGTGGAAGAGAAGAACAAGCACACACAAGATCACTACGTTTCACCCCTAACACTTCTATAAAGAAGTAAATGGTGGAAGAGAAGCTAGAGTTTTGAGAAGAAATTTGTTTAATGTCTTATTCGTGATTAGGCTAGTTTATATAGACAAAAGTGTAACAGTTAGAGCACTTACACAGTAGCTCAAGTAACGAATCAATGAAAACCGACTGTATCGTGATCTGATCCAGTCAGTGGTAGAAGCATTGAATTCTCTACAACGGTAAAGAATTAATTTTTTTAAACTCTCATTTGAACGACATATTCTTATCTTCCTTTGCGTTCCGGCCTAGCCTGATGGACCAACTTCTATCATGAATTTTACTGTTGTTTTTAGGGACTCCGTTCCTCCGTACAGCTTTTCGCGAAGCTCTGTGTGTTGTGGCCAGTACTCTTTTCGTATACCTGCTAAACGTTGACAGTCTTGCAAGACGTGTTCTGCCGTCATGTCTGCCATATTGCATGGGCACAGGCTAGTTGTGCCAATTTTAAATTTATGGAACATGTGGGCTCTGAGCTTGTTGTGGCCGGTACGGAGGCGAAATAATTGTTCACTGCGAGAGAGACCATAGTATCCGTCACTGTCTGTGTACTGCGGGTGGTCTTTTGCCCATTTGCTTCGATAGTGCGAACCGATGGTTGTTTTGACTTCCTCATAGCTGATCTCGAGATCAGTCTGGGGTATCGCCCGCCCTCTTTGGCTAGCTTGTCGGCCGCTTCGTTTCACCTAATGTTGCAGTGTGACGGTATCCACTGGATGACGGTGCGTTTGAGTGAACTCGTTAGTTCAGCGAGGACGTTTTGAGCTCATTCATCTCAGTTTGCCGACGCATTTGAGTGCCGTGATGACCGATAGAGCATCGGTGAATATCACGGCCTTGTTGCGTGTAGTGTTTCTTCTCTCCAAGATCATTTCGACCGCCTCTTTCATTGCCTCTGCCTCAGCTCGGTAGTTATTCGAGTATTTGCCAGTTGCAATCGCTTTCGTGACCGTTACTTTCTTTGAGATTTTAAGCACTATTCCTCCTCCGCCATCGCTTATTGCGTTATTTGCCGATCCGTCCGTGTAGACGTGCGTCCACTCATTTTCAGGGTACTCTGATTCTATGTGCTCTTCTGCTGCAGTTTTTCTGTCGAGGTCTTATCTGATTCTCCCCATGTTCTTTATTGCTTTTAGAGTGACTGACCAGCATAGACATCCAACAAATCACAAAATGCTGGAAGTTCGGGACTCAGCATTTAGGCAGTTTTACAGTAGATAACGCAGCCATTACTCACAACGGACCAAGAAAATGACGTCATTCAACCGCGATTGTTGATTCCCGCGTTTTCCTATTTGTCATCAGGATACTGAATTATATGCTTAACCGATGTGCGTTTGTCATTTCTAAATATTTGTAACTAATCGTTACTTTTGCAACAACTATTCGTTACTTAGTGATCTCTGGGTATCGGCACCTAACCCACTTGTTGTCAGCTATTGTTACGGTAATACTAATAAACCTAGAGTTTGATAAGTAAGACATACGGCTACTACTGTAAAGCAGTCAAAGTATATGTACTAAATAATAAGATACTTCTAAAATAGTTAAAGAACACATCGTTTTTAAATGCATTACATACACGCAAGGCGAATGCATGACTCACACTCAGTTGATCAATTGACTTCGTTTGTCATCTAAAAATAGCTACAGTACACTGCGGGATATATTTTGCTTGACAAAGCAATCAGACGTTGCCTGTCTTTATTTGTGGATTCATTGAGCTGTTGGCTGATCCTCTCCAGTTGTTATATTGCTTTTAGAAGAGAAAGCTCAGAGCAAATAAATACAAAATGTCATTTCCTGTAATACCGCTTTAGACTGAGAAGAAGAACATGGGAGACATCAGACTGAGGAATTTAATGTCATTGCCTGCAATACCGCTTTAGACTGAGAAGAACATGGGAGACATCAGACAGAGAAATTTAATGGCCACATGGTTAGTGCAGTCGCCGCGAAAGTGTTCAGGTTAGTATTTCTTTATGTCACGACAGAAAAACTCCTTGGCCTTAATGGGGATTGAACCCGGGTCTCCCCAATAAAATCTCCTTGGCCATACCAGCGATTGAACCCGAGTGTCCCCAATAAAATCTCCTTGGCCATACCAGCGATTGAACCCGAGTGTCCCCAATAAAATCTCCTTGGCCATACCAGCGATTAAACCCGAGTGTCCCCAATAAAATCTCCTTGGCCATACCAGCGATTAACCCAGTGTCCCCAATAAAATCTCCTTGGCCATACCAGCGATTAAACCCGAGTTCCAATAAAATCTCTTGCCATACCAGCGATTAAACCAGTGTCCAATAAAATCTCCTTGGCCATACCAGCGATTAAACCCGAGTGTCCCCAATGAGAGCCAGCGTTCTAATACATTCAACGAGACGCTCCTCCCTGCTAATGAGCAGCGTAGACACCCAAAAAAAAAAGATACTGTAAGACACGATTTTTTTAAGATTAATCTCTGCTTGCGTCAAGTACACAATTTGCGTGATTTACTTTTCCTTTCCGCTCCTCGTGAAGCATAGGGCATCAACAGTAGTTCGTCACTTTTCCCAGTCTCTGACTGATTTCTTTTTTTTTTGGTCTTCACGGATACTCCAGCGTCATTCAGTTCCTGAAGAAGACCCCGTCTCCAGGTCTGATTAGGACGTTACCGACTAAGGTAAGAGGCATAGGAAAGCTATCCTAGTAAATAAAAAGCGTAGCAGAAATCGGATGTGTTGGCCTACTTGTAGGCGCATACTTGATACAACGTTCAATCAATCAATCAATGATAGATAGCAACGTTGATAAAGTTAACTAACACGGTATACATCAATGATTGTTTCCCCTCTCGCAATCAACTGCACTTTGCAGCTGCTACCTACAGTTTACAAGATGTGAGATTTGCCTCCCTTCACACTAGAAAAATGATGAAATCTATTCTTGTCCAGCTGTTAAAACTATACAAATACGTTTACCTTCTACAGAGTCCTTGTCAGGCCTACAACAATATAAGAAAATAATAAAAAAAATTATGTGCGGTCTGTGTATTTGACTAATGTTCATTCTGCCAGTAAAGAAAAATATTTTTAAAAGAACCCGTTTTAATACCATGTGGCGTATTGTGAAAATAAGTTGTTGGACTCGTAATGTGTGTGTGTCCAACGGTACACGATGTGTGATGTGATCAACATCAGTATATGAGAATGCCATGGATAAAGAAGCTAATAAATCGATTTATTCAGAAAGAAACTCAAAATCAAAGAAAATTGGCTGATGCTACAAATAAAAATAAAATACAAAAATATTTTGGGCATATAAAAAAATAGGAAGTGTTGGTGAAGACCATTATAGAAGGTAGGAACCCGACAAAGAGGATAAGAGGAAGACAACGGAGAAGATGGATTTAGGATGTAACTAATGATTTGAGCATGACAACTGAAGAGGATGTCTGAAAGCGGGACACGTGTTGTTGCTTTTGTTGAATTGAGTAAAGCTCCAGAGACATTACACCAGCTTGTGATGCAGTCAAGTTCTCTCTGTATCCCACTCACATCCTTGTCTTTTCCCATTCATACAACAGAGTGTCATCAGCAAATGACAGTTTTACCTCGAAAGTGCAGTACCTGACGTAAAGCGATGTTGGTTAATCCCGAAGGATCCCTACCTACACGCACGATCTCCGCCGCGAGACGCAGAATCCATGTTTACGTTAGAGTCTACTATACAGTAGTCATACAGCTCATCGGCACGTGGGTGCACATTGTGCTTGGATTCAGCGATCGAAACACCACTCTAAGCACAACAACATTGTGAACAAGCATCTACAGTAACAACAACAAAATGGTCGACATTTTGTTGACATCAGAATCGAATCCCCGAAAATCTATACAATTGTTGAGTGTTTAATGTGACCACAGCTTGTGTTTGAGGGACTGTGTTGATCATGTTATTGTCAATACACTTACAGATCTGGTGACAATGAGAACCATGGCGACTGATAGTAACCAGCAACGGTTGCTTGTCATCCTGTAACAAGCTCTGCTCCTTTCCACCGTAGCCTCCGATATCTTTAGAGTTGGCGGTGTTTCAATCATCGAATATGCAGGGGGAATCCTTACTGTTAGTAAGATGCAAATTAAACGTCTGGAAAGAAAACAGAATGAAGCTATGCGTATCACCATGTGTTGCACAACTGATACACTGCGTGGTGATGAGGTTTCTCCTTGACTTCCCGACCAGGGAGTATAGAATCAAGATAGCTAGATTATGCGCGTTTCTAAAACTAAAATAAAGTGATAAAAAGGATCATCAACTGAGCGAAGTGCACAGCATCTGAAGTTAGAATTTGTTGAAGCGGGGGACATCGTGTGTTGGCAGTGCTGCAGATTCAGCTGGTAAGTGGGTTCACAAATACTTACAATGGGGGAGAAGTGGATACCTGTGCCTTCAATGTTTGGGTGGAGGGAGAGGGGCGCGCGACGGAAACCATTTTTACCACCATCAAATTCGAAAAAAGTGAGAAATCCCGTATCGGTGGATGCAGACGTCAAGGCCATCATTAATAAAAACTAGTGATGCTGACCTTCCTTACTTTCGTTCGCTTGAAATATTGTCCATATATTCAACGTTGTCTCTTGTATAAACTTCAGTCTTTTGTAGCTCACACAGAGGTCCGTGTAGTTTTATGTCCATTGATGCTTCGTTAGGCCAGTGAGTTTGCTACAGTATATCATATTCGGGCAGTCTTTAAGTATGTGCTCTGCAGTCTGATGTTCCTGTCCACGTGTGCACATGACTGAATTGCCAATGCTGACGTTGTGACTTACATGGTAATTCGCATAGGACTTCTCTGCAAGCTCATATCTAGTGGTCAGAAGCTAGTGGTCAGAAGCTAGTGGTATATTTAATGACACGAATAGTACAATGAAACATGGGCAAGAATGAACTAATGCAGTCTAGCAAGAGCTACACTCATGTGCAATCTGAGCTGATTCATTAAATATGATCGACAGGTAGAAGAAATGAACTAATTCTGAGCAGACTGTAGGCAGGCTAGAGACAGAACTCGAACCATTACAGACGCCCTGATGTCAATACGGTACATACTCGACGCGGAGACGGTGAAATGAGGTACATACTCGAGGCGGAGGCGGTGAAATGAGAATCGTGGCATTTCCCCTACATGACGTCGCCATTAACCACAGTAAATGAGTCGATTTTCTAGGCACCACTTATACGTTACGTAGTTTGCCATTTGCTTTCTGAACGATGAGACCTATTTTTAACGTTCGTAAAAATTCACGGGAACAAATTTGCTGCCTAGCTGCCCACCGCGGTGTTTGGGGAAGACAGTAATGTTTGATTAATAATGATTCGGTGTCGTCTGTGACCTAGGGGTTAGTGATTCGGTCTATTAACCTCGACGTTCTGAGTTCGAATCACGCTGCGGACAATTTGGTTGCAAATTGTTTCGTGTGGATTTGAACAAAGGACGATGGCACCACCTGTTCAGAAAGCAATGGCAAACTTAGTTAGTCTTTCCTCTTGGGCCTGTGGGCGGCGCATGGGCAGAGGTCATAGTTCTCCATGTCTCGCGGTTCGTTGCTATCTGTTTTAGGTCTTTAATGCCTACTAGGCCCATCGTTGAGCCTTCTCTGGTGATGGTTCTACGCAGAGTCTCTCTTGGTCTTCCTCGTTTTCTTTTTCCCTCTGGTGTCCATATGAGGGACTGGCAAGGGAGTCTTCTCTCATCCATTCTAAGCGTGTGGCCGATGTAGTTCCAAACTACTGAACGTAATAATGCCTAGAAAAATCACAAACAGCGTTAAAAACTGGAGTTGATTCGCAAAGTCCTGTAAAGGATATGCAATTAACTTTTAATAATGATTCTCTATCAATCAGTCCCTTCTACCTCTGACACATCATACCATAACCTTTTACACACCAACCTAAAAAAAACCACACACCATTCATTCTGTAATGTGTTTTCGTACGCGTCCGCACGTAAACAGCGCACACACATAATTTGTAGCAGCGGCGGCGCGTGCGCAATCTGGCTCCATTCAACTTCAAGCGAATTTAGATGCGTAGATTATACGTTTATACACACACAAAGAGTAGCGAAGTCAGGTTGGGGAGCTAGCTGGCTGCCAGGTTATACCGATTTGTTCTGTTCGCGGGACTGTCTTCTAATTTTTGTACGTGCGTGTGCATGTTTCCGCGAATGATAATAGAGTATATGTTGATATGTTATTTCTGTAGTGTGTTACTGGTTTTTTTAAAAAATGTAATAATAAGTCTAGGTCAGTGATATGAGAATAAACATAGACAAAACCGACAATCGCTATGACATTCGCTAGAGAGGAAAGCGCTATCAATATCTCCATCGACAAACATTCATTAAAAACAAGTCAAGGACATTACATACATAGTGAGCATTTTTTCAGCAAATGGAAGAATAAGTAAAATATATGCAACAAATTAAATCAAATAATAGGACAAATGGCACCAATTTAAAAATGCAAATATGTCACCATGAAAACTGAGCAATGTTCAACACAATATTTCTCTCTACATTATGCTATCAGTGCCAAACCTGGATGCTGACATTAAGTGACAGAAGAAAACTAGCTACGACAGAGATGAAGTGTCTACGCAGAATGCTGGGAATAACAAGAAGAGAGACCAGCTTAGAAATAAAGACATCAGGAAAAAGTGGGTACAACATCAGTACTAAACTTCATCACGAAACGCCAAATTAAATGGTTCGGCCACATAAGCAGATTACCAACAGATAGTGCGCATCAAAGTGCGCCTCAAAGAGCAATGTTACTCCGATACAGTGGATACAAACAAAGCAAAAGGCAGACCATGCAAAACGTGGAACAGAGATACCAGAGGCGACGCAAGACACTGTTTATGAGGAGCACACAAAAGCAAGTTCTAGAAATCTTTGACGCTGTTAGGCAAAATAAGGATCAGAGAAACGAAAAGGTTACTATTTTTTTAAAGTGTATTGATAAGTCTACGTACTCTTCTTCTTCTTCTTTGTGTCTTGCTACACTGACAACGTGACAGATATTGATTGGCGTGACTATGAACAACAATGCAGATTGTACAATAAAGACCAGGAGACATGCGACGGAATTTCAGAGGATGACTCATCCGTGTGTTATCAGGCTCGCAAGGAGCAAAGAATAATAACACTGTGACCTACATGGCATGTCGTAAGAGGCGACAGAGGTGAGGGCCTAGGGAAGCTACTCTAGTAAATAAAAAGCATCGCAGAAATCGGATGTACTTGTAGGCGTATAACTGGCACAACCTACAATCGCTCTTAGGCTCGGTTGACATACAAATCACAAAGAATGGTTGAACAAGTGGTGGATATGGAGCGTTCGTCGAAGAAGAAAAGAAGTTTTTGGGTTATATTAGCGCGTGCAGGCCAACAAACATGAAAAATAGGAATGAAAAACTTTTGGAGAACAGAAGTTAAAAATTAACACCTGAGACTATGAGAGTTAGCCCTTTAATTTTACTATCTTATCCAATCAAAGCTCATCTGGTTTGAATACAACCGCGTCCAGGTGTGCTGTCGACCTGTTTAACACGGTAACAAGGACAGGTAACAAGGACAGGTAACTTTCAACAAGGGAGATAACGTTCGTGTGTAACCGGCACAAAGACAGGAGTGTTTGTCCAGAACTTTCTAACGAGTTTCATATTTGCTATCTCTCATTTCCCCCCTCGTCTCCATTGTGTCATCATCATAAGGTACCGTCTCCGCACCAAAAGTTGACTGCAAATGGACTTCCAACATTCCATGTCTCGTCTTTATGTTGTACTTTGTGAAGCTGTAATTTGTCCACATATTGGTGTTTTCCTTCCACTTGTGTCTTAGTCTACCTCTTGCTTGTCGTCCTTCGACCATTCCCTTTAACCCTTTTGCTCCCTAATTTTTTTTTAAAAATCTCCAGATGCATTTACTCTGCAATGTATACTAACGTAGCCAGTGTAGTGTCTTTGTGTCCTTTTAAAAGTGCCCATGAGCCAGTATATGTGTTCAGAAGAGCAAATGGGTTAATAAGGTTCCATCAATATGTAGTCTTCCTCTTTCTCGTCGTCCGTCAACTTT
Organism: Arion vulgaris; assembly: GCA_020796225.1. Classification (NCBI taxonomy): domain Eukaryota; kingdom Metazoa; phylum Mollusca; class Gastropoda; order Stylommatophora; family Arionidae; genus Arion; species Arion vulgaris. The sequence continues at coordinate 30,753,129 of CM036772.1, forward strand.
CTCCTTTAATATGGATTTCTTCAATGTGCATTTTCTCTTGATGTGTCCAAATTTCATTTTTATTTCTGTTTGTAATTCTTGCTTCATTACAAGGTTTTATCGAATTTTATTTGTCTGTTTTTCTTTCATGGAAGATGACCACTATAATTCTTATGTACATCCACATTTCAAAGGCATTAATTCTGTCTTCCAAATACTTGCTCATTGTCCATGTTTCTGAATCAATGTGTAGGGGAAGCCAAAGTTAGAAAAGCTGAATTAAGCAATTGTTAGATACACCAAACTACCAGATCAAGTGCCATCTCCACATAGATAGTTGGTTAATGAGCACAAGAATTTAAGATGATGAACATACTTGGTTACTGAACTGACGTCACAGCACTCCGGAAAGACACATAGGTGCTCAGTCTCCCACAACAGATGTCCAAGAATATGTATACTGATGGTTCCTGTGGCTCACTGGTTAAACACTCCTCTCTTTACCCCTCAAGCTCTAATTGTACAACACGTAATTCTAAACTCCTTAAATCTCTGGATTGAATCAACAAATCTCTGGATTGAATCAACAAATCTCTGGATTGAATCAACAAATCTCTGGATTGAATCAACAAATCTCTGGATTGAATCAACAAATCTCTGGATTGAATCAACAAATCTCTGGATTGAATCAACAAATCTCTGGATTGAATCAACAAATCTCTGGATTGAATCACCATCAATTTTAGTGTACTTAAACAAGAGGTCGGCAAGAGACCGAAGAACATCCCTCTTATCCATCCTAAGTTACTCAATGATCGATGCAAGCCTGTCTGCATCTTCTGAAGCATCGACTAATAGTCAGAAACAACAACGGCACCAGTAAACCAATGGAAGGCAACAGTAACAGCCTCTACCTCCATTCCCATACTGGAAGTAATTGTCCTGTATGCTCCAATTCACTCAGCAACAACCCTACCATGCGCACTAGCCAAGAAATCCCAGCCTGACTTCTCACCATAATGCACAGAGCCATAGGTAGAAACATTATCACAATCTCTTGCATTATCTTTTATCAACTGTTTAATTTCGAGTTCAGCCTTCATGTTGCCACACTCTCTACATTCTCTTCCAAGAGTAATGATAACGTTAAGATAGTTGGTCATACTAACATCTACTGGGGTCCATTCTTTCCCTTTTGGTAGGGTTGCAACTCTCATGCCATTAACATAATTATAAATGGAGAAGGGCTGGAACAAGTGTCAAGTTATGCATATCTTTGGCATAGTGCAGATGAGAAAAGGAAGTTTAGAAGAAGATTGATTGATTGGACCTTCATCATTGCACTTTGGTGAGTAACTATGTGTGCTTCGATATCTTTCTTACACAGGAAGATCTCGGCTGCAGAGCACGACCTCTGTAGTACCGGCGATTGTTCTCGATGTAATTTTGAAGATATTTTTGGAGGTATTTTATTTTTAATCTTTTCTAATTAATTTTGCCAGGGCAGCGGCTTTCCAGCCTGCTCTTCTCCATTTTGAACTGCCAAGGGTTCTTTTACGTGCTAAAATTGAACACATGACCTACGTTTTATAATCTGTCTCCGAAGGACTAGGAACTCGATCTCACCTACAGTGAGATCAGGGATCTCTGGAAACATATCTAGATGGTTCCACGAGGGAGCGAACCTGGTACCTTTAGCACGAGAGATGAGTACATAACCTCTATGCCACGGAGACAATAGAAATGACCAAGAATATATTTAACAACATGAAAAGTGTATTCAAAGTCAAATAATTTTTGTCTATTCCCAGGTGGAAGATGCAGTTGGCTGTCCACTCTTAAGCGTAAGGATGGGAGCTTTAATTTGCGTTCTAGAGCCAGATGAGTCGCTCTTGTTGCATTATATCCGTGCTTATGTAGTGTGCAGCCTACAATGAACATCAGGTGGTACGACAAGATAACCAACTCTGAAGTACTACAACGTGCAAATCTGCCTTCCATCATGGGCATGCTCAGCAGTAGGCGACTAAGATGGTTGGGACATGTGAGAAGAATGGAAACTTATCGCATACCAAAACAAATGCTGTTCTGTGAACTTTCGGAGAGGAAGAGGCACCAGGGCAGACCACTGCTCAGATATAAAGATGTCTGCAAAACCTCAATGAAAAACTTTTCTATAGATCCCAGAACATGGGAGGGACTAGCTGATGACAGAGTTGTGTGGAAAGCCAAATTACGGAAGGGCGCAGAGTCTTTTGAGAAGAGACATATACGAGCTGAACAACAAGAGAGAAAAGCGAAAACTCAGAAGTTGTCACAGTAAAACACTTGCCTATTGACCGTCCGTAAAGATGAAAAGGGCCATATATGTAGTGTGGTCTTGATATTGTCTATCCATCTTTTTCTTGGTCTTTCCTTAACTCTAGTACCCAACCTCTTTTTATAGTATGCTGTTATTGGTGGTTGGTTGTATTTCATTCTCATTAAATGTCCAAACCACTGCATTTGTTGTCTTTCGATGTATTCTGTGCATGAAGTTATGCCCACTCTGCTTCTGATGTCCTCATGTTTCTCATGTCAAATTCAAAGGAATACACAAAAAATAACACTTGTCATAGAAGAGAAGAAAATTAACAAGTACTTCAACAAGAAGGAATGGAAAAACAATTCACACAGTGGTCACTGGGGCCCAAATAGGGGTGTAAAGAATAGAACCACTGTTACCTGCCACACATGTCGTAAAAGGTGACAAAGGAGGTTGGATGTGGGGCTAGCTACCTCACACCGTAAAAAACACTAGATGGCTACAGAGCGGAGAGCAAACCGAGTAAACGCTGGCTGAAACCGGGCACATTGTCGAAGGATAAGCACCAGAGCTGCAAATGATGCTGAAGATGTGAAGTAAAACACACCAATACTTACTAGAATCAGATTTCCACATGAATAGAATTTATGGGGAGACCTGGTACATTGGTCTGGGTGGAGAGATAGAAAAACAATTGCTCTGGGAGATCAGATATTTTGGTTAAATTTAATAAGTGGGTTTACAGCCGAAGGATTGACTTCATTGCACCTGGTTTTACCCCATATGGCTCGGTCCATTCACAGAAGTGGCACTTCACCTGCTGAGATTATTGCAGAAATGGCACTTCATCTGCTGAGATTATTGCAGAAATGGCACATCACCTGCTGAGATTATTGCAGAAATGGCCCATCACCTGCTGAGATTATCGCAGAAAGCGCGGACTCCGTAAACAATCTTAGGAGTCTCTGGGAAAAATGCACTTGTGAACAGAACGGCAAGGGCTAGATTCGAACCCACAACCTTCGACTCACAAGGGATTAACCACTTCTGAGACATGACTGTTGAAAACCATCTCGGAAAGGGAAGGTGGGAGACAGGTCAACAAGGGGAGATACAACTGGGAGCAGGACCATGACCCAGTCATCAATATTAAACACCAACCTCTCTTGTCAGTGGACAACTTTGCTTATCTTGACAACATCCTATCCAGAGTGATAAACTTTGGGGCCTACAAAAGGATATTCAAAACCAGTGTTGCATTTGGAAGGTTATATTACTGTTGTGCGAGTAGATGAGAATAAGGAGTGTTAAGAACCCCAGGGGAAGCAATAAATATGATCAATAAATAGACGGTATACAAGTATTGGGGCTTCCGGGATAAACAAATTACCAAACGCAGGATTCGAACCATATACCCTCATTTCTTACAGCACCCATTGCCTAGCCCTACATTACAAGTATTTTTAAGAGTACAGCCAGCGAGCTATTTAAAAAAAATAGCTTTACTGGGGAGTGTCTGTCAAACACTTTGTTTTGCTAGACACCGAATAATGAGGTCAGATTTGATAGAACTGTTTGCACAAACACATGCGATAAGCTTATTGTGTTTATACTGTATATTTGAGAGGAAACCAAATCGTACATACACACATGTATACACATATAGCAAACATGCATACATCATACATAGTAGCTTCCAGTTTATGTGTGGAGCAGCATTGCCACAAAGCTCACAGTTTACCAGGCCATTGTGCTCACCACCCTGTTGGATGCCATTGAGACATGGACAGTATATAGACACTCATGAAAACTAAACCACACCCACATTAATTTTTCTACACAGACTACTCAAAATAAAATGGCAGAACAAAATTCCAGATACTGAAATCATTTGTGAGAGCTAAGACTCCAAGTATCCGCTCTAATGCAGAAAGACAAGGTGAAATGAGGGGGTCATGTCCTGTAGGTACCTGATATGATAAACACACCCCAAAACAGCCGATGCTTGGTAAGTGTGATGGGAATAAACGACCGGTTGGTAGACAGAACGAAACACTTAAAATACTCATTAAATTGTCTCTAAAATGCTATGATATGGATATCGAAAAAGGGTGGAGACTGCAGTTATGTATTTTGTAAAACTGTAGTACTTTGTTTTTACGTGTTTACCTATGATATGGATAACGTGTTTGGAATCCCTTGCCCAAGATTGCTAAATGCTGCAACACAAGAGGAACTCACACAGCAGGGAACCATCGTACTGATGATAATGAACAAATAAACCCATCTGTGCAAAAGGACTGAACAAGTAACTTCGCCATGTCCAGCTCTGATCATGTATGCCCCATCTATGGTTACAAATTGTTTTGCAGGGTTGGAATCTAGTCACCTCTACACTCACCAGAAAGGTGCAACCCAAGACTGAGGCTGTTATCATTGGCTGTGATTGATATATTCTAAATTCTAACAGCCTGTACCACTGTGGCTTGCGAGTATGATGACAGAGCATATCCTACAGAACTGACCTCAGTATGCAGACCTGAGAAGAAAGAGGTGGCCAACTTACACCAGAGTCCAAGACAAACTGTATGGCGTGGCTGACAATCTGAGGCAGATGGCGGCCTTTATTAAAGAATTCGAAATCCCATCTAGTAGAACGCAGAATATAAATAACGTTGGCCCATTCTGTAGGTAAAAATATTTGTGATGGAAGGTTGTAGATTGGCATTAGTTAGTGAAAAGCAAAGGAACCCATTTTCATACCGTGAGATATAGTGCAGAAGATGGTGTTAAGGCTTGTATTGTTCATTGACTATATTTCTATACAGACAATATTTCAAGTTAACAAAAGGAAGCAAGGATACATAAATGCACTCAAATAATACAGCTGCTCAATAACTCTTTCAATCATTGCAGTAACACTGTGACCTACAAAGCATGTCACATGAGGCGACTGAGGTAATGGCCTGGGAAGCTACCTAGTAAATAAAAAGCATAGCAGAAAACAGATGTGCTGGCCTACTTGTAGGCGCATAACTGGCACAACGTACAATCGCTCTTTGGCTCGGGTCACATACAAATCACAAAGAGTAGTTAACAAGTGGTCGATATGCAGCGTTCGAAGAAGACTCATTCAATCTCACACACATATAGTCACAAGTGTACTCACCGTTTGTAAGTTTTGTTGGTGAAGATTTGGGTCTGGACAGCAATGTTGTTGTTTTGCTGGCAGTACTAGTTGTGGTTGTCTTAGTTGTTGTCTTGGTGATGGTGCTAGAAGCAGTAGTAGGGGTACTGCTGGTAGTGGCAGCTGTAGCAGATTGTGGTCTTGGTGTGCGAGGGGTAGCCGAGGTGGTCTTGAGCGGTAGCTGTGGTGGTTGGGGTAGCTGGCTTCTTTTTCTCTTCTGTTGTTGTAGTTTTGAGATCCCTTGGCTTTCTTGGTGCGACTGGTTGGGCGTAAGAAGGTAGAGGAGCCGTACTTTTTGCTGATGTTGGAGCTGTACTTTTAGCCGATGTTGGAGGAGTACTTTTGGCTGATGATGGAGCAGTGCTCTTGGCCGAAGCTGGAACTGTACTCTTTGCTGAAGCTGGAGTCGAGGTTGGTGGTTTTGTTGGGGATGTTGCAGTCTTGGCTGGTGTTTTCTTCTCAGTTGCCACAGAAGTTGGTCGGGACTCTGTAGGCTTTTTTGGTGTCGCTTTTGAGGAAGAAGTTGTAGTAATTTCAGATTTTTTTGTGGTTGTTGCTTTTCCGTTGGTTGCCTTGGTCTCCTTCGTGACTTTTGTTGTGGTTGTTGTTGTGCTGGGCTTAGCACCAGCCTTTGCTGAGGATTTTTTAACGGTGGTGGTTGTCTTAGTTGTTATTGTTGCAGCGGCTGCAGCAGCAACACCAGCAACGACTACACCAGCAGCTGTAGCAGCAGCAGCCTCAGGGATAGCACTACTTGGTTCCTCCTTGCTAGCGGCAGAAGTTTCCTCTGCAGATGAAGCAGGTTCTTCTGGCTTTTCAGGAGCAACATCTGCTATGAGAACATCACCTACACTGTCTTCAAATTCTTTCACGGTATGTTTCTCATGTTCATGTGGTTGAGAATCCACACTGGATTCAGACTCGTTAGTGGTAAAATCCACTCCAGCGTGATCCACAGCAGAATCAACATGTACCTCTGGTTCTGCAGCAGGATGTGAAACATGAGAATCTACCGGTGAGTCGTAATCACCATGTTTAGCATCTTCTTCGTACACACCATTCACATCGTGAGCAGGAGGGGCGGTATCTGCAGGGTGATGTACTAAATCATCATCGCTACCTTGGACATCTTCATCGTCTTGTTGGTTGTAGGTTTCCTGATCATGTGCGAAGTCATTCTGAATATCCTCTTGACCAGATCCGCTATGAATATCCTCACCTAATCCACCACTCTGAACGTCTTGGTGGAATCCACCACTCTGAACGTCTTGATGGAATCCACCACTCTGAACGTCTTGATGGAATCCACCACTTTGAACGTCTTGATCAAATCCACCGCTCTGAACTTCTTGATCAAATCCACTGCTATGGGTGTCTTGATCAAATCCCCCACTCGGAACTTCTTGATCAAATGCACTGCTCTGAACTTCATCACCAAATCCACTGCTCTGAACTTCATGACCAAACCCACTGCTCTGATCTAAGAAGCTATCATGTTTAGGCTCGAAGCTGCCATGTTTAGGCTCGAAACTATCATGCAAGCTACTACTTTCCTCAGCGATAGTGACACCCTCGTAGTGGTGATTATCTTGTTGGTTTCTTTTATCATCTCCGCCGATAAGCTCACCCCCGTCGTCATAAAAACTACCTTCCATCGACATCGACATGAGCGCAGCATCATTATTTTCCTCCATTTGCTCGCTATCTTGCACACCGTACTCACCGCTTCTTTCCTCGGTGCTAGTTTCCGTAGTTTCAGGAGCTGTCAGAACCCCTTGATCTAAATGTTGGGATTCTTCGTCTTCCTCTTCTTCGTCGTCTTCCTCGTCGGAATGCAAGAACGCGTTGTTTTGTGAAGTAGAAGTGATGGCCGTTCCATCCACGTCAAATTTCGTTTCTCCCTCCACTTCCGCAGCGGTTAAAAAATCCAGTGTGTTATTTTCGTCCGGTTCGGCTCCGTGTTGTAACAGCGTTCCGTGCTGACCTAAATCTTCGTCAAGCTCGTGATACGGGGAGGTAGCGTCTCGGGGGGCTTCCGCGGGGTCAAAGGACGACACATTTTTAGGTTCAGGCGGGGAGGGGAGAGGTTGTGGGATTGTTTCGGGGGATGTTACCTCTGATAGATTACTCACAAAACTGCGATCATCCTGTTCTGACAGTAACACACCTGACTCAGAAAATGTTTGTAACTCTGCATTTTCCAATTCTTCATTATCATAACTTATCAGATCATCACTGTGCTCCCCTTTGGCTGTAATGGCATGTTCCATTTCTTCCTTCTCATGTCTCAGCTGTTCTTGTGTGTAGTCGTCCGGTGTGGCTGCGTATTGATCAGCCTCTTCATACTTATTTCTCTGCTGTTCTTGTAAATAATCATCATTTTCTGTGTTCCCTTCTTCCATTAAGTCTTCCTCGCGGTTCACTTCTCCTTGTGTGTATTTCCCCCCTTTTGGAACAACTTCATCATCATCTTCAACGTTCTCATCTTGGTATTTATCTTGTTCATCATCTTCATGATGATGTTTATCTTTTGCATTAACTTCATCATCTTCACCGCGGTATCTCTCATCTTCATCATCATTATGTTTCTCTTCTTCCTCTCTATCATGTTCATCTTCAGAATCTACCTCGAATTCCTCACCATGTCCTTGTTCTCTTCTTTCTTCTCTCTGTTCTTCATAAAGATCAGTATCAACGATGTTAGATGATTCAGTAACAGGAGTCTCACTTTCTAGAAATTCTTCCTCCTCTGGGATAACCCTCCCCCCTCCCTCAACATCACCATCGTCAGAGAATGCCTGATTAACAATTCCCATGTCGTCTTCAGCAACATGTTCCGCGTGGGGCGGTACGTTTTCAACATCCCCCTTTTCTTCATCGTCATAGCCACCGCTTTTAGAATCGATATCGCTTGTCTGCGCGGCTGGATATTGATAGCCATCAAAATGGCCTTGATACTCTGGGTTGTCCGTGGCGTCGTGATGGCGCGGATCGACGTCTGCTCTGTTTGGTTGTTGGTAGAAATTCGATTCTTCTTGCTCAGAAGCGGTTGTCTCTTCGGAATGAATGCCTTCATCAGTAAGGAATCGTGTATCGTCCTCAACGTGCCGGACTTGTTCGTCCTTCTCCAAGTATTCTTCCCGGTCATATTCTCTATCCGCTTCTTCTTCTTCTTCGTAATGATCTTGTTCGCCATTCTCTTCCGGCTCTGTTTGGGAGTGGGTTTTATCTTCATCTTCATCTTGATTATAATGAGGGTTTACCTCGCTGTCATCATCATGTTCAACACCAACGGTATCTTCAGGACCTTCAGAACCTCTCCCCTGGAAATGCTCAATCTCTTCATGCGATGCCGCCCCGCTGTGATCATCTTCCACCGCCTCTTCCTCCCTACCATATCTCGTCTCCTCGTTCAAGAAAGGGTTGTATCCCATGATAGGTCTATCATTATTATCAACATAACTACCGCCATTGTTGACAGTATTCGCCCCAAAAGGATTTAAACCGTTGCCCTCTTGACCATCCTCTTCTACCTCATCTTCAAGACCATCACCTTCATCTCTAGCATAGCGCTCATCCTCAAAGTTATCTGCTTCTGGGAAGCTCTGATTCCTTGTTGCTTCCTTAGCGAAATTGGCAGGCAGATCTTCGTCCTGGTCATCTTTGAAATGTCCATAATCCCCTGCGCCATGATCTTGTGGGAAGTCAGAATCGTGTTGGTAGTGTCCATACTCGTGGGTCGATGGGTCGTGTTCATTGTGTGCCATCATGAAAGATGGCTGAGGAGAAAATTGATCGAAAGAGTGCCTGTATGTGGTCACTGAACTTGGAGAAATGAGATGATATCTGCAGCTAAACTGGAATCTTCGAAACTAGGACCGATATCTGGAGACCAAAGAAAAGTCAATAATGATGATTATCATATTAATGAGACTAGTCATTACGACAAAGTGTTAACAAATCGAGTGCTTAAAAAGTTAACATCAACTAACAACAACAACATCAACTAACAACAACAACATCAACTGATGACATTAACGGAAACATCCGGAAAAGAAGTGGGTGAAACATGAGTACTAGACTTCATCAAGAAACAACAAATTAAATGGTTCGTCCACATAAGCAGATTACCAACAAACAGTGTGCCTCAAGAAACAATGTTACTCCGATACAATGGATACAAAGCAAAAGGCCGCCCACGCAAAAGGTGGACCTCCGAGATAACAGAGGCGACGAAAACGCTGTTTATGAAGCGCACACAAAAGCCCACCCCATAAATCTTTTCTTATCCTGACGGTATGAGGCAAAACCGGATTAGAGGAAAGGAAAACAGAGTCATCGGAAACAACGTAAAAACAAAATACTGTAATTTTACACAGTACAAAAACAATAATACAGCGACCGAAACTAGCATTTGCAGAATGGAGATGTTAATCATGTTATGGAGTGTATGTCCCTTTACTTTTCTACACCTAAATATGCAGGAGGTAGAAGTACCAATTCATTTAATCATTTCTGAAAAATCGTATGCGGGAAATGAACCCACGGCACATTTGTGTACAATTTGAAAAACTAACGCTCTACGTGTTGCGATAATTCGTCCCACGTACTGATACACATCAAGTAGTTTGTCCCTTCCGGAACCTGGTTCCCATGACAGTAGTTCTGAAAAACTCTATGTTCTGTGCAAGTTGACCGGCGTCAGCAGCGGTCATTCTCAGATCGTCAATAACATCTTGTACCCATCGTTTTCTAGGTCTTCCTCTCCTTCTTCTTCCAGGCATTATTCCCTTCAAAATTGTATTCTCTAGACACTCATGTCGTTTGATGTGTCCGAATTATTTAATTTCAGCATATATGTTGAATAGGTATGGTGACAACATTCAGCCCTGTCTAACTCCTTGGTCTATGCCAAACCACTTTGATGTTCCGTCTTTTATTCTCACAGCTGCTTGTTGGTCTTTATATATCGTTTTTACAGTGTGCCAAAACGGAAACCAAACAAGAGGTATTGATAGATAGATTAACGACAGTGTTATAGAAGCATATTACAATCATACACAAGGTATAAAAGTATGTTTCACAGCAAGAAAAATATAAGATTCGATCGAACACAGCTCGACCAAGTAGCTATATTACTTCAATGCCAATGGGACGGATTAGCGCAATGCGTAAGCGTTCGACTATTGCCTCGCACTCAAGAGGGTTGTGGGTTCAATCCGACATTCGACGATCCACGCGTAAGGAAAGAAATTGGCTATCCTACCTCCTGCACACTAGGGTCTATAAATGTGATGTGACAGGCAATTCATACCCTAAGGTCATAAAATACTACCGGGAAATACTTATTTAAACTTTAGACCGGTACTCAGAAAAAAATGTAAGGGAAAGAATCGATAAATACATAAGTAAACTTGAGCAGTTTTCAGTCGTCTCCTCCTTTATTGTGAAAATTCAATTTCTGTCCATTCTCTAATAGCATTTGAAAACTTGCCCGTCGCAAGGATACATGCCCAAACTTATGGACAACATTGACCATCAAATGGAGGACAGTATCAACAGCATTTTTTAGCTTCTTTCTTACCGCTAATTCGTGTTTTATCCTGCTGTGTCAGGATAAGAAGAGTTTTTTAGAATGGGGTTTTATGCGCGCTTCATAAATAGTTGTTTTCATCGTCTCTGTTATTTCTTAGGTCAACCATTTGGGTGGACGCACTTTTACTTTGTATCCACTGTATCGAAGTAGCATTTCTCTTTGATGTGCACTGTCTGTTGCACTGCATCGAAGTAGCATTTCTCTTTGATGTGCACTGTCTGTTGTACTGCATCGAAGTAGCATTTCTCTTTGATGTGCACTGTCTGTTGCACTGTATCGAAGTAGCATTTCTCTTTGATGTGCACTGCCTGTTGGTGGCTTATGTGGCTGAACCACTTAATTTGTTGTTTCTTGATGAAGTTCAGTACTGATGTTGTACCCCCTCTCTGATGTCTTCATTTCTAAACCGACCTCTTCTTAATACTCCCAGAATTATTTCTGCGTAAACACTTCATCTCTGTCATGACTAGTTTCTTTCATCTCTATCGTTTGATGTCAACGCTTATGTTTGGCACTGGTAGCATAGATTGATTGATTGATATGACCATCATTGCACTTCGGTGAGTAACCATGTGTGCTCCGATCTCTTTCTTACACATGAAGATCTCAGCTGCAGTGCACGAGCTCAGTAGCACCGGCGAGGGTCCCCGATGTAATTTTGAAGATGATGAAGATATTTTGTAGTAATTTTATTTTTTATCTTTTCTATTTGGATTTTTCTACTCTTCTCAATTTTCTATTGGATTTTCTACTCTTCTCAATTTTCTATTGGATTTTCTATTCTTCTCAATTTTCTATTTGGATTTTTCTACTCTTCTCAATTTTCTATTGGATTTTCTACTCTTCTCAATTTTCTATTGGATTTTCTATTCTCAATTTTCTATTGGATTTTCTATTCTTCTCAATTTTCTATTGGATTTTCTATTCTTCTCAATTTTCTATTGGATTTTCTATTCTTCTCAATTTTCTATTGCATTTTCTATTCTTTTCAATTTTCTATTTGGATTTTCTATTCTTCTCAATTTTCTATTTGGATTTTTCTACTCTTCTCAATTTTCTATTGGATTTTCTATTCTTTTCAATTTTCTATTGGATTTTCTATTCTTCTCAATTTTCTATTTGGATTTTTCTACTCTTCTCAATTTTCTATTGGATTTTCTACTCTTCTCAATTTTCTATTGGATTTTCTATTCTTCTCAATTTTCTATTGGATTTTCTATTCTGCTCAATTTTCTATTGCATTTTTGCCGGGGCGGCTGCTTTCCGGTCTACTCTTCTCAATTTTGAACTGCCAAGGTTCTTTTTTGCAGACGACCAATGTTTGATTTACCAACAAGAACAAGAGCTACACTATCATATCGACACCTTATATTATAACTGTAACAAATATGACATGAACATAAACATAGCCAAAACTGAGATAATGAATATAGGAAGGAAACATAATACACTAAACATCAACATTAATGGCAATACAATAGAACAAGTACAGGAATTCAAGTACCTAGGAAGCATATTTACAGAGGATGGAAGACTCGACAGAGAGATAGAAACTAGAGTCCAGAAAGCAAATGCAATAACCTACCAACTAGCGCCACTACTTAAGACATCCAAACATCTCACTGACAGCTAAACAACAGTTGATCAAGAACATCTTCATACCCACTCTATGTTACCAATGCCAAACATGGACAATGAATAAGAAACACAGAAAATAGCAACATGCGAAATGAGATGTCTCCCCAAAGTCACCAACAACACAAGAATCTACAAAGTTACGAATACCAGCATTAGAGAAAAGGTTGGAACAAGACCGTGCTTGAATTATATAGCGAAACAGAGAATGAAGTGGTTTGGCCACTTAGTAAGAATGTGAACAGACCAAGCTGCCTATGAAGCTTTCCACAACAGAATATCAGGAAGGAAGATGAGAGGTAGACCAAGGAAAAGGTGGATAGATAACGTGGTTGAATTCTGCTAGAGGACTAAGACAACCATCACACAAGTCACTAGAGAAGCGCACGACAAATACAAAAAACCACGACACTGGGTTAACAACTCGGTAACAGTGTAGTGACAAAAAAGAGAAGAAGAAGGTTCTTTTACGTGCTCAAATTGAACACGGGACCTACAATTTATCGTCCGTCTTCTACAGGACTAGCAACTCGACCTCACCTACACTGAGATCATGGATCTCTGGAAAATTGTCCCGATGACTCCACGAGGGAGCGAACTGAGTACCTCTGGCACGAGAGGAGAGCAACTAGTCTCTACGCCACAGATACCCCATAAGAGCGTACAACCTGAAAATGGAATCATCCAGAGGAAGGGGCATACCAAGATAAATATGGTATTATGAAGTTACAGACATCTTAAAACTCCACAATACTACAGCATATCAAGCGACCGAGCGTGCACTATCTCGGAAACCGATCTTCAGTTAAAAATGTGACGCCTGACGGCAAAAAGCAGATCAGGATACAAGAAAGAAAAGAAGTCCACAATTAAACTTACTCGTCCCAGTGGTTATCGGGGTACAAATTTGGGGTGTAAAGAATAGAACCACTGTTACCTGCCACGTATGTAGTAAGAGGCGACTTAGGAGGTTTGGCTGAAATCGGATGCACGTGTCCTAAATGTGTAGAAGTATATGCGTTTAGAGACCTACCAAACCAATGTGCAACGTATACACGTTCTTGGCAAAGATCAAAACATATCACAAAGAGTGATTAAAATTGGTCGTAAAGAACGAACGCAAAGAAGAAGAAGAAACTTATCAAAACGAAATAATTTTTAAAACCCAAAAAATCAAGACATTTCTAATTTACAGCATATCGCACGCGTGGTGCGGGGCTCGCATGGGGAGCAAAGAATAGTAACACTGCGACCTTCAAGGCATGTCGTAAGAGGCGACTGATGTAGGCCCTGGGGATGGGGGCTACCTAGTAAATAAAAGCATCGCAGAAATCGGATCTGCTGGCCTACTTGTAGGCGCATAACTGGCACAAGGTACAATCGCTCTTAGGCTCAGGTTACATACAAATCACAAAGAGTGGTTTAACATGTGATCGTTATGAAGCGTTCAAAGAAGAAGAAGAACAACAAAACAAAATGAATTCAAAAAAACTCTCAAAAATCAATACATTTCTTATATACAGCATATATTGTCTCGTCTTACCCGCGAAAGCCCATGTATCGTCTACCACAGAGAGCCACACAGAAAAAGTATAACGAGTAACAAAGCAAGAGGAAGACCACGCAAAGATGGAGCGACGGCATCAAGAACAGCCTTACGAAAATGAATATCAGCTTACAAAGTGCACACATAAGATCACTACCCCCCAACACTTCTATAAATAAGTAAGTAGTGGAAGAGAAGAAGAAGACCAGCGCAAAGAGCACATTAACATCAACCGGTGACACACTAGCAAGCTCACAAGCAGACACAAGAGACAAGCAGACGTGGAACAATTGCCAACAAGATAGCGCAAACAATAAAAATAACAACAACATCCGGAGAATTCTAATACATCTCCAACAATGGCTGGGCTGGATCGATTTTTGTCTGAGAGTCACCCTCAGGACCAAACGGAACTTGAAAGATAGTCGTGCTGTATCAGGGATGGAAAGAACGAGGGGGAAGCAATCGATATTCTGTAGTTTGACCTATATTCTACGTGTAAAAATATCAATGGGGATTGGAAAGAGAGGAGAAGGAGAGAAAGACTTAAAAATAACTTAAGTGGCATATATTTATATAACAAAAGACTGTGCACGGTTGAGCACGCGAAGTAAACAGACGCGAGAATGCCTTGGAACTGAGGAATGAGTCGAATAAAAGGCTTGCTGTCTTTTAGATCAAACTGGATGCATGAGGGGCAGAGTGAGCAGTGTGTTTAATCACCGAGCCACGGGAACCATCAGTATGCATACTCTTCGATATGTGTTGGGGAGACTGAGCACCTATGGGTCTGCCCGGAGTGCAATGACGACAGTTTAGTAACCAATAACACATTCGTTACAAAAATGATGATCACTAATTATTGAAGAAGACACAAACTTAGATAAGAAAATTAAAAGGAATTCGGAAAGACATATATAGACATGTTAAACGCAAGGAAAATGTGTAGATTTGTGATCACGTGTTTTGCCAATCAAATATGTTTTACTGCAGTCTCATATATATATTTTGTGAATATTTAGAAATTACATAGAAGATATCCCCGCATAATATCTTCTTCTTTTTCTTGGCTTTCGTTCTTTACCACCAATTTTAATCCCTCTTTGTGATATGTTTGATCTTTGCCAAGAACGTGTATACGTTGCACATTGGTTTGGTAGACCCCTAAACGCAGACTTCTACACGTTTTGGACACGTGCATCCGATTTCACCCAAACCTCCTTAGTCGCCTCTTACGACATGCGTGGCAGGTAACAGTGGTTTTATTCTTGATATCCCAAATTTAGGCCCAGGTAACCACTCGGGCTACCCGCATAATATGATTATTCTATATTTATGTCCAGAAGTGACACCCGTCATATTTGACGTATTCTCATGACGCCGCGTATAGAGTGTGCACAGACTAGACAGGATGTTGAATGATATCATATAGGATTGGTTTATCACAAAGAGCCTCACTATTTGCACTGAGCCTTCCTTCCGCAGTTACCGTAGCTATGTATAGTAAAACAATATATATATATATATATATATCATCATCATTATCAAGTAGCATGCCCTAGCAGAACGTCACTTTTATCAAAGCCTTTATGAAAAGCTCTTTCTAGCAAGTTTTACCGTATCTTCTTAAATCATATTCAAGATTTCTGTGACGTCCTGCTGCCATCTCTTCTACATATAAAAATGAAAATCGTGGCATATCCTTTTTTCCGATCCAGAAGCACTTGAGCTTTTAAGCTCTTCGGCTCGGTGCCATGGACGTCGTAACCCTTCGGTTCGGTGCCACGCACACCGTAAATCTGGGGAATCTGTGGCTTTTTCTGCCATCCCGCGGAATTGAACCCGCACACACAGAGGGATAGTCACCCGTAGTCCAACGCGCTACGAACACGCTGGGCAGACGGGCGGGCATATCCTTTACAGTCATCAACCACAGTAAACGAGTCGTCAATTTTCTAGGCACCACTTATGCGTTCAGTCTTCACCATTGATTTCTGAACGGTGAGGTCTATTTTTACCTTTCGTAAAAATCTCACGGAAACGAATTTGCTTCCAAACTGCCTGCCGCGGAGTGTGCACCAGGTAGGCTTGGGTTGTGAATCGAGCTGACTACCACTTGAGCTACTTATAAAAAGTAAAGTAAATCAAGGAACCCTTTTCATACCACGTCTTATATATGGTAATATGGTGTTAGGACATTATTTTTCATTGATCGTCGGCACACGATGGATGATGTGGTCAACATCACATCGGCCGTCTTTACTTCCCAGTGATTTTCCTGGTACCGAATTGAGACTGGGTTGATCTGATAGCCGTTACTATCGGAAAAATTCCACACCTACTTGTGTAATTGAACCCTCACCACTAAGCTAAGAAGTAAGTGCACTAATAACTACTCTACTGCGGCTATCAAGCTACTTTTTCTCTCTCTCTGCCTTTTTAACCCGGATTTGAGCATAGGCCCTCAACCAACTCATGCCACGTCTTCCTATCTCTAGCTATCTCCTGCAGTCTCAGCTCTCTTTGTATCTCTGCCTCCAAATCTCGTCTCCATGTATTTCTCGGCCTCCCTTCTTTCGCTGTCCCTGTGAGTTCCAGGAAAGGACCTTTCTCAGGCTATTTCTTGTCTTCATCATCATTTAGTCATGATCACTCTTGACGTTCATCTTCTTAACACAACTTAAATACCCGGTAATAATAGCGATTACATTGTGAGATCGCATTATCGCGAGGAAGTCCAGGCCATAATCAACAAGGGACATAACCAATTGATGGAAAAGTGGGCACAATCAGTCGCTAGTAATATGCTTGTCTCCCTTAATTTTAAGTACTGCGAGGCCTCACTTGCCATGCGGTGTCTTTTCTATTTAAAAAAAAAAATTGTTTGTACGATTGACTGCGACCGAAGGTTGATTGATTGATTGATTGTTTTTTATTTATTAGACCATCATTATTGCACTTCAGTAAACATGTATGCTCCGATGTCTTTCTTACATACGAAGATCTCAGCGACAATGATCACAATCTGTAACACAGACAAGGGTCCCCGATTTAGTTTTGAATATAGTAAACATTTTTATAGTAATTTTATTTCAATATTTTCAATGAATTATGCCAGAGCAGCTGTTTTGAACTATACTCTTATTGATTTTCAACTGCAAAGTGTCTATCTTCCGTCTTCGATAGGAATAGGAGCTCGAGCAGGGATCACTAGAGAAAAAAGAACATTCGCTTCACGCGGGGAACGAACCGAACACCTCTGAAACGAGAGGCGAATACCTTACCTCCACGCTACAGAGACCAAAGGTTATACCAAGATAAAGGATGTCACTAATGTTGATTCCTGGCAATCAAAGGCGACTCCCCTCCCTTGTCCATCAAGGGTGACTCCCCTGTAACATTAAGGGTGACTCCCCTGTACATTAAGAGTAATTCCCCTGTCCATCAAGAGCGACTTCGCTGCCTATCATGGGTGACTTCTGTCCATCAAGAGTTACTCCCCTGTCCATCAAGGATGACTCCCCTGACCATCAAGGATGTCTCCTCTGTCCATCAAGAATGACTCCCCTGACCATCAAGGATGTCTCCTCTGTCCATCAAGGATGACTCCCCTGACCATCAAGGATGTCTTCTCTCTCGATCAAGAGTGACTTACTTGTCCATCAAAGGTGACTGTGAATAGGTGCCATACTCCAATCATTTTTAAAATACGGCGCACAGAATTCGTCGCGCAATCCCATATCATTCAACATCCGCTCTATTCTGTACACTCTATACGTGGCGTCATGAAAAAACAACATCACATATGGCGGGGCCATTTCCGGGATCATTAAGTGGCTATTGATGTAATTGGTGCACATCTGTACGCTGATATAGTGGATCATGGTATGGACGGAGTTAAAAGATATTACTTAAAGAAAAAAGTTGATGTGAAGAGAGTAATTAGAAGATAGAATTAATTAGGAGGAACACATCAAAAGATGGACTTGCTGGAGTCCAAGAATGACCATCAGGTCATGGCAAATAATTTACTTAAATTCTGTTGCAACCAACTTTCGATGGGGATGCGGCGCAACATGATGATGTTGACTGGATACTAGGGAGCTTAATCGTACTGTCGTCCGTCTGCCACGGGCGTAGCGTTGGACGACGGGTGACAAGCCACCTGTGAGTGCGGTTCAATTCCGCTGGTTATCAGAAAAGCCACAGGTTCTCCAGATTTACCGTGTTCGTTTCACCGAACCGAAGGGTTACGATGTCCATGGAACCGAGCCGAAAGACTCAAGCGCTTCTGGATCGAAAAAAAAAATCGTACTCTACACTTGTTATATAATCTGTATCGGGGTGGTTTCGTTCATGAACTTTGTCCCGGATGAGATTTGGGTGAGTGTAGGATCTAGGAGTATCCGTGGGCGAGTTTTCTTATACGTGTTGTTTTGTTCCAGAACCAAGTTCTGTAGAAGGTCAATGATAGACTTAAGGTGGTACGATTTAAGGAATAAAGTATGCAGGCTGACTTAACAGCGGAATATTGTGTGAAAGTAAAAGGGAGAGAGTGAACTGAAGTAGGCGGTAGATGGGGAACATGACCAGGCTCCGTAAAAAATAAACTTAAGGGGTTCGGCTCTGTAGAAATTTTAGTTTTAGTCAAAAACATGCATTTTTCAAAGTGTTTAGTTCTATACAGTACAACATTTGTACTATCAATTATACACAAAATTATGTTGTTTTGTTTGTTTGTGTATTAGCATGACAAAATTAATCAGAAACGCCCACCTGCTTTCTTTCAAATTCAAATTTTACAATGAGATACAAGGAGAGAAAGTATACATATTAAGCTGCTGATAGATTCCTCTCGTTCCTTAGAGCCAGGGCAGTCCAAGTCAGGCTTTCGTTGGGGGGTGGGTACAAAATAAACAGGCACACAAGCCGTATAATACATGGCATCGGTCAAACATTAAAGGCCCCAGCGCTTATGTGTCAACGGAGAAGAAGAAGATGAAGACCTTTTAATTTTTTTGTCGCTCGTTAGAACGGGACACTGCGGTCTCAGAGCATACCTACATATAATGGGTCTTGGGGACGCGGTCGCCTGCACCTGTGGAACACCAAAGCGGTCCACAGAGTAATAGCCGTCTATCGCAAGCGATGATGACAACAATCTCAGACATGTACTGTTGCACCTCTCTGTGTGTGCGGAGGTGACTGTAGAGTCCAATCCTAGAACAGAATCCCCGACCACAGGTGGGGCATACATGATCAAGGTTAGACATGTGCGTGTTGT
The DNA here is from genome assembly GCA_020796225.1 of Arion vulgaris. NCBI lineage: Eukaryota > Metazoa > Mollusca > Gastropoda > Stylommatophora > Arionidae > Arion > Arion vulgaris. The sequence goes on from CM036772.1 coordinate 30,772,661, forward strand.
GTGCTCTGTCTTTCGCGCTGCTCGTTTTCTCTGTGACTCAACAATACGATGATTCTCAGCTATTCGGGTTCCTCTTTTGTTGTTACAGCGCCACATTTGGCGATCTTGCGCAAGGGATTCCAGCACGTATTGTCTATATCGAAGCATTTCAGAGACACTTTAAGAGTGTCTTTAAAGCGATTTTTCTGTCCACCAGCTAAACGTCTGCCCCCTTCAAGCTCGCCATACATCAACTGTTTTGGGATGCGTTTATCAGGCATTCGAGCAACGTGACCGACCCATCTCAGTTGGGCCTTCTGCAACAGGGTGTTGACGCTTGGGATCTTTGCTCTTGTGAGGACTTCGCTGTCTGAAATTTTGTCCTGCCAGTTTATTTTTAGTATTCTGCGTAGACAGCTTGTGTGGACATGGTTTAATTTTCTTGCGTGTCTGCTATACACTGTCCATGTCTCGCTTGCGTACAGCAGCGTGGTTAGCACTATGGCCTGGTAAACTTTCAGCTTTGTGACTATGCTTATCTCCTTCCATTCCCACACAGTGACACGTAACCTTCCGAACGCAGCACTGGCTTTGGATATCCTATTGTGGACCTCAGAATCTATGTTTGCCGATCTGGATAGGAGGCTGCCAAGATAAGCAAAGTTGTCCGTTGACTGGAGACGCTGGACAGAGTACATCCTGCAAGACTGCCCCAGCCTGAACAGTATGAGAATGGACATTTGGCCAACAGAAGCACCCTTCAAAACAAACTATGAGGGAACCGGTGAAGACCTCAAACGCGCCGCCTTGTTTATGACACATACCGGAGTAGTCGCATAGCAGAAGCTGATCGCAGAAAAGAAAAGCTATTACGCATACAGTCACCCGTGTGTTTCCGGGGAGTGCAAGGGGAGCAAAGAATAGTAACACTGTGACCTACAAGGTATGTCGTAAGACGCGACTGAGGTAGGGGCCTGGGAAGCTACCTAGTAAACAAAAAGTGTCGAAGAAATCGGATGTGCTGGCATACTTGTAGGAGCATTACTGGCACAGCGTATAATCGCTCTTAGGCTCAGATCACATACAACTCACAGTGGTTAACAAGTGCTCGATATGGGACGTTTGTATAAGACGAAGAAGAAGGATTTGCTGGTCTACCTGTAGGCGCATAACCGACACAACGTACAATCGCTCTTAGGCTCAGATCACATACAAATCACACAGATTGGTTACCAAGTGATCAATATGGAGCCTTCGAAGAAGAAGAAAGTATACAATACATGTCCCTCTTTGTTACTCCCCGTGTAACGCACCATCTTGCACCAAATGGGTGTGTAGGCACATCATGTCGAGAGCCTCTGATATTCGTGTCTTAGTCAACACAGCAGAGGATTACAGAAGAACAAATGGCGATGGGTTGAGCATGAAGTTTGTTTTGTTTGTTTGTTTGTTTGTTTGCAACCCACAAGGAAGTTGGAGTCTTCACTATTTTATCACGTATCAGTCATTAGAATTTGTGATGTCGGCTCCTTACAGGTCTTACCCTAATATCTTCTTCGTCGTCGAGTGCTCCGAATCGACCACTTGTTAAACCACTTCTTGTGATCTATATGTGATCTGAGCCTAAGAGAGATTGTACGTTGTGCCAGTTATGCGCCTACAAGTAGGCCAGCACATCCGATTTCTATAACGCGTTTTATTTACTAGGGTAACTTCCTTAGGCTCCTACATCAGTCGCCTCTTGTAGGTCCCAGTGTTACTATTCTTTGCTTCCCTTGCTAGCTCCGGCAACGCACGTGCGAGTTTACCCTGGCGACATTGGTTATTGGTTACTAGACCGACGTCATATTACCCCGGGCAGGTGCATATTCTGTGCGCTGTGTTTATATTACCCGGCAGTGCATATTCTGTGCTGTTCATATTACCCGGCGTGCATTTCTGTGCGCTGTGTTCATATTACCCCGGGCAGGTGCATATTCTGTGCGCTGTGTTCATATTACCCCGGGCAGGTGCATATTCTGTGCGCTGTGTTTAATTACAAGTATCCCTGAAGTAGAAGTAAGGTACGCCTGAATAGCAACTGACACTGGTTATAAGAAAAATAAGCTCCACGCAAAAATTAGTCAGAGGCACCATATCAGGCGCAATGATTACGCCTAAATTCACAGTGGGGAAACAAAATGTTAAAAGATGCCACACAAAAAGAAAAAGTCAAATTATATGCTCCAAACCCTCGAAAAAACAGTATTCTAACGCGACCCAAAAAAATTATTATTTGTATCAATAACATGGTGCGTGGTTTGAACATAAATTTAGAATTAAATTTACTAACCTTGAACTTTTGTAGACAAAAAATAGTCAAATATCACATTAGTTTCCGAACGGTAATTTGTCCACCTCGCTCAATGCCATGTCACATTTATCATAACGAATAACATAATTACGATTGTCACATTAAGTGTGAACTGGTAATAATATTATTATCATATTAAATAAACTGTTTGAGTATAATTGTCACTTTGAATCAACTAATGAAGAAAAAAAGGAGTTTCACATTGAAATAATCTAGATACAAATATAGATTAATCCAGATACGAATGATTACCACATTGAATAAGACAGCACAGAAGCGTTGTCACTGTAAATACACTAAGAATGATATCACATTGAATAAGACAGCACCGAAACGTAGTCAATGTAAATACACTAACTAAGAATTATATCACATTGAATAAGACATTACAGAAGAGTTGTCCCTGTAAATAAACTAAGAATGATATCACATTGAATAAGACATTACAGAAGCGTCGTCAATGTAAATACACTAACTAAGAATGATATCACATTGAATAAGACATTACAGAAGAGTTGTCACTGTAAATAAACTAAGAATGATATCACATTGAATAAGACAGCACCGAAACGTAGTCAATGTAAATACACTAACTAAGAATGATATCACATTGAATAAGACAGCACCGAAACGTAGTCAATGTAAATACACTAACTAAGAATTATATCACATTGAATAAGACATTACAGAAGAGTTGTCACTGTAAATACACTAAGAATGATATCACATTGAATAAGACAGCACGAAACGTAGTCATGTAAATACACTAACTAAGAATGATATCACATTGAATAAGACATTACAGAAGAGTTGTCACTGTAAATAAACTAAGAATGATATCACATTGAATAAGACAATCACAGAAGCGTTGTCACTGTAAATACACTGACTGCCAATTTCATATGACTGAATATACTGTGCAGAAATCATGAAATGATTTTTACCTGAATGCTGAAAGGTAATAATGAATGACACATAGAACGTCTCGGCGTGTTCTGCACTATAAACTCCAGGTAAAACACTCGCATGTGACTAATCCACGCACCTTGAGTTTTCAGAGAAGATTATTTCCACTTGATATTTTCGCTGAATGTCTTTGCAAAATTAACAGCCTCCTCAATATTGATTTCCGCCGTAAACTGGGTTCCTCGTATTCAATTGTACAGTTACTCCATTTTCATCGCAATCGAATTCTCTATAATTACACAACTCCCTCGTATTGAATTTTGCAGAAATACTAGAGTATCGTCGGCATTCAATTTTCAGTATACTGCAGCTCCACAATATTCGAATTTTATATAATTACTGCCAAGATGAAATCACTACCAATATCTCAATCGTCAAATATCAGTTATAAAACAAGTTTTCTGCCAACAAGAGTTACACTCCAATGTGTACTATCACAATGTGGAGTGCCAGGTAACGAGAAGGCAGACAAACTTGCAAAAATTGGAGCAGAATGTAAACAAGTATAAAACGAGATCACATACTTTGAAGAAAAAAAGAGCTCTCGTGGACATTAGAAAAGAAGCGAAACTATCGAACGATGACTACCACACACTTGACAGACAAGGACAGACTATCACACACTTGACAGACAGGACAGACTATCACACACTTGACAGACAAGGACAGACTATCACACACTTGACATACAAGGACACATCATCTTCCGACTCAGGATAGGACATAACAGACTGAACAAACACCTACACAGACTTCGATTATCCTCATCATCTCTGTGTCTCCGTGGCACCGCTGACCCTTTCGCTGCTACATACATTCCGAAGACTGAGCTAAAAATAGCTACTCTTTGTTTCTAGGTCACAAACGTGAATGTACGCCTAAAGCAGTGATAGTAGCAATTTATAACGTGTTAACACGTCTTTAGCACACAGAGGAGAGATAATAACAGACGTGTTAATGCGTCTTTAGAAGTGAATGGACAAACGTATATATACGTCCTTAGCAGCCTAAGGGTTAAACCACAGAACGTGTCCTGCAAGACTGTACCCTGTATGTCTTCCCTAGAAAGGAATGCTGGCTCCACAACACTACACTCAAAACTACACGGCACCAGAGATGAGTTCCAGACACCAGTCGACTTCATCATAAGAACATGTCTAACGGTATAATCATCAAAACTACACGGCACCAGAGATGAGTTCCAGACACCAGTCGACTTCATCATAAGAACATGTCTAACGGTATAATCATCAAAACTACACGGCACCAGAGATGAGTTCCAGACACCAGTCGACTTCATCATAAGAACATGTCTAACGGTATAATCATCAAAACTACACGGCACCAGAGATGAGTTCCAGACACCAGTCGACTTCATATAAGAACATGTCTAAGGATAATCATCAAAACTACACGGCACCAGAGATGAGTTCCAGACACCAGTCGACTTCATCATAAGAACATGTCTAACGGTATAATCATCAAAACTACATGGCACCAGAGATGAGATTCAGACAACAGTCGACTTCATCATAAGAACATGTCTAACGGTATGATTATCAAAATAGTGATCGCAAAGAAGAAGAAGAAGTTGAAACAAATTAAAGACATTACATATATAGGAAGAATTTGTCAGAAACAAATTAAAGACATTACATATATAGGAAGAATTTGTCAGAAACAAATTAAAGACATTACATATATAGGAAGAATTTTCAGAAACAAATTAAAGACATTAATATATAGGAAAGAATTTGTCGAAACAAATTAAAGACATTACATATATAGGAAGAATTTGTCAGAAACAAATTAAAGACATTACATATATAGGAAGAATTTGTCAGAAACAAATTAAAGACATTACATATATAGGAAGAATTTGTCAGAAACAAATTAAAGACATTACATATATAGGAAGAATTTGTTCAGCAAATTAATAAACAAACTTGAATGAAACAAATATATAAACCAAATCATAGGATAAATGGCGCCATGTTTGAAATTTCTGTATTTCACAATGAACACAAAAACCTGTTCTAGAAATATCTTCTTATCCTGACGCTGTGATGCAAAACAAGATTAGAGAATAGTAAGATATCAACACTAAAAGAGCATTGTACAACAGATATTTCTCCCCACATTATGCTATCAGTGCCAAACCTGGATACTGACATCACACAACAGAAGAAAACTAGTCACGACAGATATGAAGTATCTACGCAGAACACTGGGAGTATAATGAAGATATCTGTTGAGAAATGAAGACATCAGAAATAAAAGTGAGTACAACATCAGTACTGAACTTCATCAAGCAAACAATCAATTAAATGGTACGGCCACATAAGCAGATTACCAACAAACTTAAAGGGCAATCCTACTCAGATACATTAGAACCAAGGTAAAAGGACGACCCTGCAAAAGGTGGATCAAAGAGGAAATAAAAGACACAATGTAACGAAGCGTACACATAAGCCCGATATAAAAATATCTTCTTATTCTGATACTGTAAGGCGCCCTGTGGTGTTGGGGCTCGCAAGGGAAGCAAAGAATAGTACCACTGCTATCTACAATGCATGTAGTAAGAGGCGACTGATGTAGACCCTAGGGATGCTACCCTAATAAATAAAAAACAGCGCAGAAATCGGATGTGCTGGCTTAATGTAGGCGCATAACTGGCACAACGTATAATCGCTCTTAGGACGCAGTGGTACCATTCTTTGCTTCCCATGCGGGCACCGGCACCACAAGGGCGACTAAACAACTAACTAGCTAAACACTAACTAACAAAACAACTAACAACTAAGTACCAACACAACTAACTAAAACAGCTAACTAACAAAACTAACAACTAACTAAGCCAAACAACTAACTAGAAAACACTACAACACAACTAACTAAGTAACCAACACAACTAACTAAGTAACCAACACAACTAACTAGTTAAACAGCTAACTAACAACAAACTAACTAATAACCAACAACAACTAACTAAGCAACCAAAACAACTAACTAGTTAAACAGCTAACTAACAAAACAACTAACAACTAACTAAGCAACCAACACAGATGGACACTGACTAACTTAACTAGAATATATCTCACGTCTGCTTCTATATCATTTCCACTGACACGTACTAATTTCAACACGTCTGCAGCAACAACAAGAAGCAGCTAGGATTGGCATGCACTATAACCTCATGCTCACTGCAATTTGAAGGCTAGGCTGTCTGCTAAGGCAAATAACAAGCTGCAAAAATAAACAAGATTTCCGGATTTCCATTTCCGCAAATACACACACATATGTTCATATTACGTCATCTGGGAAACCCCATGACTCATAAAGGATTATTTATAGACAAGTATTTACTTTCGCATAGTGAACGACCTTTTAGTCTCATAATTATTGTGAAGTTTTGCAGGAAGGGTTGACTTGAGCCTCACAACCCACACAAGACAAACAAAACGCTTAGGTGAAGTGAAAGAGATAATCTCTCTCCCCATGCCTTTTTAACCCCGATTGGGGCATGTCAACCAACTCATTATTCTAAGTCTTCCTTTCTCCTGTAGCTCCCTCCAGCTCTTCATTATATTGTTGATCTCTGCCTCATAATCTCGTCTCCATGTATTTCTAGACCTCCCTTTCTTCCGCTGTCCCTGTGGGTTCCAGGAAAGGACCCTTCTTGTTATATTCCCTCTGATTTTCTCAAAGTGTGTCCTATCCAGCGCCAGCGTCTTTTTTTTAACCTCTTGGTTCACTGGAATCTGCCTTGCTCTCTCCATTTGTTCCCCATTTGTGACCATATCGTAAAATCTCAGTCCCTCACTAGTTGGCTCACTCACTCATTGGTTGGCTCACTCACTTATTCACCAGTTGGCTCAATAATTCACTCACCCACTCCTTCGCTGGTTGGCTCACTCACTCCTTAATAGGCTCACTTAATAACTCACTGATATCCTCACTAGCTCACTCAGTGAATTATTTCATAATTCTCTCACTGATCTACCCCTTCACTCACTCCCTCACTGACTGATTCACTCACTCACTAGTTCACTCACTGACTGATTCACTGACTGATTCACTCACTCACTAGTTCACTCACTCACTGACTGATTCACTCACTCACTAGTTCACCCACTCCTGCTGTTACTCACTCACTTCACTCACTCACTACTGATATCACTCACTCACTAGTTACTCACATGTACTGAATTCACTCACTGACAGTACTCACTCACTGACACTCACTGACTGATTCACTCACTCACTAGTTCACTCACTGACTGATTCACTGACTGATTAACTCACTCACTAGTTCACTCACTCCACGACTGATTCACTCACTCACTAGTTCCCACTCCCTGACTACATCAATGAATAACCAATCAATAACGGTACTCGATCCCTCACTGATTCACTAACTCACTGATTTCCTCTCTCATTCCCTTCCTGATCGACCCACTCGCTTACTTCCTCACTCACTCCTCAAACAAACTCCTCATTCCCACCCACACACACAAACAAACAAACAAAACAATAACCGGTACATCACCTCACACACAACCATTTCCTCAAATTCCACACATTCCACTCAACAACCGCCGCTACGTAGATTCGACTCCACGATTCCACAGTAAACAAATCTTTCACCAACTACCCCCCAAACTTCTACACATACCACCACCGCTAATACTAAACCCAGAAGATGTGTTACCAGGTTGTGAGACGAAATTAAAACTATGGAATGTGGCAACATTGCCTTACTCCTGAACGACAACATCATCATACACAGTATGAAACACAGCATGATACACTGTATGAAACACAGCATGATATACAGTATGATACACAACATGATACACAGTATGAAACACAGTATGATACACAACATGATACACAGTATGATACACAGTATGATACACAATGATACACAGTATGATAACATATGATACAAATGATACACAGTATGATACACAGTATGATACACATATGATACACAGTATGATACATAAACATATGATACAAATATGATACACAGTATGATACACAACATGATACACAGTATGATACACAGTATGATACACAAGCATGACACAAGTATGATACACAGTAAAGATACACAACATGATACACAGTATGATACACAGTATGATACACAGTATGATACACACATGATACACATATGATACACAGTATGATACACAGTATGATACACAACATGATACACAGTATGATACACAGTAACACAGTATGATACACAGTATGATACACAACATGATACACAGTATGATACACAACATGATACACAGCATGATACACAGTAGGATACACAGTATGATACACAACATGATACACAGTAAAAAGTAAAGGATCTCTTGTTACACCACCTGGAATATACGGTAATATGATATTAGACCCGTATTTTTCACTGACCGTCGGCACACGTTTGGTGATGTGATCAACCATGGCTTCCGTAACATACGGCTGGCGGTTCAGGTAAAATTATAGGAAATAAGACCCTAACCGTCTCGTGACTTCACATTCCAGTGTTGTTGTATCAAGTACAAGTTTATATAGTGTTGTTGTATCAAGTTTATATAGTGTTGTTGTATCAAGTTTATATAGTGTTGTTGTATCAAGTTTATATAGTGTTGTTGTATCAAGTTTATATAGTGTTACAAGTTAAGTTTAAAACTAAGGAATATTTACATTTTTCATCAATAAATAACCATGAAAGCATAGAATTGAGTAAAATTGCAAAAAAAGCGCACAGTGTTCTATCAAACATATACAAAAACCAGCCCCCATTATACCGGAATTTTCAATTTCCCGTCTGAGCTAGTTGGTCTGTTGCCGGGGGCCTCGGGTTAATCTGCCTTTACTTCCCAGTGCTTTCCAGGTACCCGATTGAGGCTTGGTCGTCCTGAGATCCGTTGCGATCGGAAAAATGACACCCCCACTGTGAAATTGAACCAGGTCAACTTGCCTAAGAAGTGAGTTCACTAGCAACTACGCTACTGCGGCTCTCTACCTCTAGATGATGGTCCAATATGGAGGTATTCATAGGCACACGATGGGTGGTATGGTCAACATCACGCCGCATTCCTGGTACCAAATTGAGGCTGGGTTCGACCGGAGAGCCGTTACGGTCGGTCGGAAATTATTCCACACCCACTGTGGAATTGAAGTGAGTTCACTAACTACTACGTCTACCCGTCTGCCCAGCGTGTTCGTAGCGCGTTGGACTGCGGGTGACTAGTCCTCTGTGTGTGCGGGTTCAATTCTGCGGACTGGCAGAAAAAGCCACAGGTTCCCCAGATTCACGGTGTTCGTGGCACCGAACTGAAGGGTTACGATGTCCATGGCACCGAGCCGAAGAGCTGAAAGCTCAAGTGCTTCTGGATCGGGGAAAAACAACAACAAAAACTACTACGTCTCTCTACCACCAGGTGATGGCCAGATATGGATGCTATCTCAATCACCTGACCTTGACTTCAGTTATCTTAATCACCTGACCTTGACCTATATTGTTTTATTCACCTTGAATCTTGCCTCGGTCAGCTCCATCACAAAAGTTATTGCTCCATTCTCACTCAATAATAGTATATCCCACTTCTTTGAAACTAAGATCCGCTATAGCATCTCAGTGTACTCTGATCAAAGAGAAATATCAGCTTCGCATTTCCCAAACATCAACCTCACAAAAACTGGTTCGGTTTTTTATTTACTGAAAGGAAAATGTTCCCGTAGTCTTTACAGATCGAAGGGTATATTCTTCTACTTCTTCTTTGAACGCTCCACATCGACCACTTGTTAAACCGTTCTTTGTGAGTTGTGTGTGATCTGAGCCTAAGAGTGAGTATGCCAGTAATCGTACGGCCCTCGGCAGTGCTACAAATTTTGGAACTGCGGTTGAGATCTTCCTGTTTAACTCTTTCCACGCCCATTTATTTCCTCAATTTTTAAGCAGGTAATTCAAGGGAAGTAAAAAATTTTTTTAAACTACGATCCCAACTATCTGCAAAAACTAAACAATATATAATAATTTATATATAAAATAGAAGAAAACTGGAAACTTCAATAGAAAAGCAAAGACAATGTCGGTATAAGTAAAATTCGAAACTAGAAATGACTTTAAGTGGAAAGAGCTTATGACGCATGTGGCAAAATATTAAAGGTACATAAGGATCCTACTTCATGCCAATAATCACTTCAAGCGTGGAAAAGTTAATGGGATCTAGAGACAAACAGATTACCAGGGAAGACAAGAATAGTGTATTATCATCAATCAATCATCAATCAATCAACGGACTTACAATGCGTGATTAAGTCTGAGCAATTATATCAACGGAAACGCGCCGGAGAAAGGACATGTGTTTGAAGAGAATATTATAAAGCACGGAACTTAGACAAATCCCGATAATAAGTCTGAAGCGGGATTCTATGAAAGTTTCCTATGATCGCGTCCTGTTGGCTGAACTCACAGCATCTCCGAGAAGTTTAACACTGCACGAACTCCAAGCTGAGAGTCAACCGATCTCATCGAAAGTTGAATCAGACTCGTCGTTAACCACTGCTACAGACACACAAAGTGAGAGTCAACCGTCTTAACCACTTGCACAACTCGGAGAGTCAACCGTCTTAACCACTCCACAGACACTACAAAGTGAGAGTCAACCGTCTTAACCACTTCGCTAGACACTCAGGAGAGTCAACCGTCTTAACCACTTCGCTACAGACACTACAAAGTGAGAGTCAACCGTCTTAACCACTTCGCTACAGACACTACAAAGTGAGAGTCAACCGTCTTAACCACTTCGCTACAGACACTACAAAGTGAGAGTCAACCGTCTTAACCACTTCGCTACAGACACTACAAAGTGAGAGTCAACCGTCTTAACCACTTCGCTACAGACACTACAAAGTGAGAGTCAACCGTCTTAACCACTTCGCTACAGACACTACAAAGTGAGAGTCAACCGTCTTAACCACTTCGCTACAGACACTACAAAGTGAGAGTCAACCGTCTTAACCACTTCGCTACAGACACTACAAAGTGAGAGTCAACCGTCTTAACCACTTCGCTACAGACACTACAAAGTGAGAGTCAACCGTCTTAACCACTTCGCTACAGACACTACAAAGTGAGAGTCAACCGTCTTAACCACTTCGCTACAGACACTACAAAGTGAGAGTCAACCGTCTTAACCACTTCGCTACAGACACTACAAAGTGAGAGTCAACCGTCTTAACCACTTCGCTACAGACACTACAAAGTGAGAGTCAACCGTCTTAACCACTTCGCTACAGACACTACAAAGTGAGAGTCAACCGTCTTAACCACTTCGCTACAGACACTACAAAGTGAGAGTCAACCGTCTTAACCACTTCGCTACAGACACTACAAAGTGAGAGTCAACCGTCTTAACCACTTCGCACAGCATACAAAGTGAGAGTCACGTCTTAACCACTTACACGACACTACAAAGTGAGAGTCAACCGTCTTAACCACTTCGCTACAGACACTACAAAGTGAGAGTCAACCGTCTTAACCACTTCGCTACAGACACTACAAAGTGAGAGTCAACCGTCTTAACCACTTCAAGCTACAAGTAGAGTCACCGTCTTAACACTTCGAGACACTACAAGTGAGAGTCAAGTCTTAACCACTGCAGACCTACAAGTGAGAGTCAACCGTCTTAACCACTTCGCTACAGACACTACAAAGTGAGAGTCAACCGTCTTAACCACTTCGCTACAGACACTACAAAGTGAGAGTCAACCGTCTTAACCACTTCGCTACAGACACTACAAAGTGAGAGTCAACCGTCTTAACCACTTCGCTACAGACACTACAAAGTGAGAGTCAACCGTCTTAACCACTTCGCTACAGACACTACAAAGTGAGAGTCAACCGTCTTAACCACTTCGCTACAGACACTACAAAGTGAGAGTCAACCGTCTTAACCACTTCGCTACAGACACTACAAAGTGAGAGTCAACCGTCTTAACCACTTCGCTACAGACACTACAAAGTAAGTAAGATAGATAGATGAAAACTTAAGATAAGATAAATGAAAAGATAACTTGGATGAAAAGATAAGAACTATAAATGAAAAGATAAGAACTATAAATGAAAAGATAAGAACTATAAATGAAAAGATAAGAACTATAAATGAAAAGATAATAACTATAAATGAAAAGATAAGAACTATACATGAAAAGATAATAACTATAAATGAAAAGATAAGAACTATAAATGAAAAGATAATAACTATAAATGAAAAGATAATAACCATAAATGAAAAGATAATAACTATAAATGAAAAGATAATAACTATAAATGAAAAGATAAGAACTATAAATGAAAAGATAAGAACTATAAATGAAAAGATAAGAACTATACATGAAAAGATAATAACTATAAATGAAAAGATAAGAACTATACATGAAAATATAAGAACTATAAATGAAAAGATACGAACTATACATGAAAAGATAAGAACTATAAATGAAAAGATAAAAACTATACATGAAAAGATACGAACTATACATGAAAAGATAAGAACTATAAATGAAAAGATAAGAACTATAAATGAAAAGATAAGAACTATACATGAAAAGATAAGAACTATAAATGAAAAGATAAGAACTATACATGAAAAGATAATAACTATAAATGCAAAGATAATAACTAAATGAAAAGATAAGAACTATAAATGAAAAGATAAGAACTATAAATGAAAAGATAATAACTATAAATGAAAAGATAAGAACTATACATGAAAAAATAAGAACTATAAATGAACAAAATATGAGCACATAAATGATGTACATTGAAAAGTTGTAAGAACGCAGATGCAATGTGATTCATCCACAGTAGCGCGCCATTTTTAATCCTCACTTCAAATAGCGTTATTGCAAATCACGACGTAGGAACTATAAGTCCAAACAAATACACAATAAACGCTCTCTCTTTCTTCCTCGTTCACTCACTCACTCACTCACTCATATTCACACCTACCTACCAGCACGCACACAGACCAGCACTCACACATACGACATTCCGAACCAATGACTAATATCGTCATGTCACTCCACCCAAGCCGTGACGTATTCGAATACAACAAAACCTGTACTCGCTAACTACAATGGCCGGGCAAAGTGACGATCAATATGGCAAGGGTCGGCCATGTCGGTTACAGTTTCTATTCTTACTCTTCAGAGAGAACAACACCGACACGGGTAAATCAATTTTCAGATAATTATTCTGGATACGGAAGCCGTGTTTGCTGGAAGCTGGCAACTTTACCAGCGATTGTAACAGTAGAGATATCTCTTCATCTCTCAGACGTAGATCCTACATTTCTTGGGATCTCGCGAGAACAGAAAGGTCACGATAACACCGCCGGAAATCATTCACTTACCGAGGCCAGAACTTATTTCTTAGTACCAGACTTTTAAAACCTTCGATTGATTGATTGATAGGACCATCATCATTGCACTTCGGTGAGTAGCCATGTGTGCTCCGATCTCATTCTTACACCGAAAGATCTCAACTGCAGTGCACAACTCCGTAGCGCCGGCGAGGGTCCGATGTAACTTTTGAGATGTGAAGAAGATATTTTTGTAGAAATTTTAATCTTTTCTTATGAATTTTATAGGGCAGCGGCTTTCCAGCCTGCTCTTCTAGATTTTGAATTGCAAATGGTTGTTTACTGATTCAAATTTAACACTGGATCTACGTTTTATCGTTCGTCTCCAATAGGACTAGCTCGATATCACATACACTCAGATATGGATCTCTGGAAAATATCTAGATGGACAAAAATTCAAACTCTACAAATATAACGAACCCACTTCATATAATTAATACATAGGAAGAAAGTTGAATGCGTTTGAAAATAGATGTTTGTGAAATATAATGAACATAAAATGGGACGAATTCTAGAGAAGTGATGAAATCAGAGAAATGTTTGGTCAACCACTAGTAACAACTGTTATAAGAAGAAGATGGAGATATGTTTGGCATACCTTGAGAAGAAATGATCATATAATCATAGGAAAAGCATTGAAGTGGGAAGCGAAGAGTTCAAACTAGCTACACTGTATACAGAGTTTTCTACAACAGAACACCAGGAAAGAAGCCTGAGAAATAACCTCACAAAAACATCTCTAACAAGCTATAAATAAAGTCTGAGAAATAACCTCACAAAAACATCTCTAACAAGCTATAAATAAAGCTGAGAAATAACCTCACAAAAACTTATTTAACAAGCTATAAATAAAGTCTGAGAAATAACCTCACAAAAACATCTCTAACAAGCTACAATATAGCCGTCCATCGCAAGCGATGATGACAACAATCTCAGACGTGTGCTGTTGCACCTCTCTGGTGTGTACGGAGGTGACTGTAGAGTTCAATCCTAGAACAGAATCCTCGACCACAGGTGGGGCATACATGATCAAGGTTAGACATGTGCGTGTTGTGTGCTCTGTCTTTTCTGTGACTCAACAATACGATGATTCTCAGATATTCGGGTTCCTCTTTTGTTGTTACAGCGCCTCATTTGGCGATCTTGCGCAAGGGATTCCCAGCACGTATTGTCTATATCGAAGCATTTCACAACAAATAAAATCTGACAAATAATCTCACAAAAACATCTCTAACAAGCTATAAATAAAGCTGAGAAATAACCTCACAAAAACATCTCTAACAAGCTATAAATAAAGCTGAGAAATAACCTCACAAAAACATCTCTAACAAGCTATAAATAAAGCTGAGAAATAACCTCACAAAAACATCTCTAACAAGCTACAAATAAAGCTGAGAAATAACCTCACAAAAACATCTCTAACAAGCTATAAATAAAGTCTGAGAAATAACTTCACAAAAACATCTCTAACAAGCTATAAATAAAGCTGATAAATAACCTCACAAAAACATCTCTAACAAGCTATAAATAAAGCTGAGAAATAACCTCACACAAACATCTCTAACAAGCTATAAATAAAGCTGAGAAATAACCTCACAAAAACATCTCTAACAAGCTACAAATAAAGCTGAGAAATAACCTCACAAAAACATCTCTAACAAGCTATAAATAAAGTCTGAGAAATAACTTCACAAAAACATCTCTAACAAGCTATAAATAAAGCTGATAAATAACCTCACAAAAACATCTCTAACAAGCTATAAATAAAGCTGAGAAATAACCTCACAAAAACATCTCTAACAAGCTATAAATAAAGCTGAGAAATAACCTCACAAAAACATCTCTAACAAGCTATAAATAAAGCTGAGAAATAACCTCACAAAAACATCTTTAACAAGCTATAAATAAAGCTGAGAAATAACTCACAAAACATCTCTAACAAGCTATAAATAAAGCTGAGAAATAACCTCACAAAAACATCTTTAACAAGCTATAAATAAAGCTGAGAAATAACCTCACAAAAACTTATTTAACAAGCTATAAATAAAGTCTGAGAAATAACCTCACAAAAACATCTCTAACAAGCTATAAATAAAGCTGAGAAATAACCTCACAAAAACATCTCTAACAAGCTATAAATAAAGCTGAGAAATAACCTCACAAAAACATCTCTAACAAGCTATAAATAAAGCTGAGAAATAACCTCACAAAAACATCTCTAACAAGCTATAAATAAAGCTGAGAAATAACCTCACAAAAACATCTCTAACAAGCTATAAATAAAGCTGAGAAATAACCTCACAAAAATATCTCTAACAAGCTATAAATAAAGCTGAGAAATAACCTCACAAAAACATCACTAACAAGCTATAAATAAAACTGAGAAATAACCTCACAAAAACATCTCTAACAAGCTATAAATAAAGCTGAGAAATAACCTCACAAAAACTTCTCTAACAAGCTGTAAATAAAGCTGAGAAATAACCTCACAAAAACATCTCTAACAAGCTATAAATAAAGCTGAGAAATAACCTCACAAAAACATCTCTAACAAGCTATAAATACAGCTGAGAAATAACCTCACAAAAACATATCTAACACGCTATAAATAAAGCTGAGAAATAACCTCACAAAAACATCTCTAACAAGCTATAAATAAAGCTGAGAAATAATTTCACAAAAACATCTCTAACAAGCTATAAATAAAGTCTGAGAAATAACCTCACAAAAACATCTCTAACAAGCTATAAATAAAGTCTGAGAAATAACCTCACAAAAACATCTCTAACAAGCTATAAATAAAGTCTGAGAAATAACCTCACAAAAACATCTCTAACAAGCTATAAATAAAGCTGAGAAATAACCTCACAAAAAACATCTCTAACAAGCTATAAATAAAGCTGAGAAATAATTTCACAAAAACATCTCTAACAAGCTATAAATAAAGCTGAGAAATAATTTCACAAAAACATCTCTAACAAGCTATAAATAAAGTCTGAGAAATAACCTCACAAAAACATCTCTAACAAGCTATAAATAAAGTCTGAGAAATAACCTCACAAAAACATCTCTAACAAGCTATAAATAAAGCTGATAAATAATCTCACAAAAACAATTCTTCTTCTTCTTCGAACGTTCAATATCGACCGCTTGTTAAACCACTCTTTGTGATTTGTATGTGATCTGAGCCTAAGAGCGATTGTACTTTGTGCCAGTTAGGCGCCTGCAAGCACACCGATTTCTGAACGCTTTTATTTACTAGGATAGCTTTCCTAGGTCCCTACCTCAACCTCAATGGTCTCTTAGCACACGCCTTCTAGGTCGTATTGGTACTATTCTTTGCTCCCACAGCGAGCCCCAGCAACACACGGATGTCACAAGAACAATAACTGCCCCGGTACAGTCAAAGATATAATAACACTAAAACGGAGTTATATTCTCCTTTCTTCTTTTTGCCTCTTCACTCCTCGTGGAGCAAAGAGCCTCAACCTTTGATTCGCCACTTCTCCCGCTCTCTGAATGTTTTCCTTATAGCTTCCCAGCATAGTCCAGCATCATTTCTCTCTCTCTCTCTCTTGCGATCACCGTCCAGACCGATGTACCAGATTTCCCCATAAATTCTATTCATATTCATGCAGCCTTAGCATTGGTATGTTTTACGTCACATCTTCAGCATCACTTGGAGCTCTGGTGCTTATCCTTCGGCGATGTGTACGATTTCAGCAAGCGTTTACTCGGTTCGCTCTCCGTTATGTAGCCATCTAGTGTTTTTGACGGGGTAGAGTAGCTAGACCCACGTGTTACCTCCTTAGACGTCTCTTACAACATGCGTGGCAGATAACAGTGGTTCTATTCTTTATACCCCAATTTGGACCCCGGTAACCACTCAGGCGCAGCATCATTTAGTTCCTCAAGAAGACTCCGTCTCCAGATCTTCTTATTAAGAGGTCCCCTTTTCCGTTTTCTTTACGGGTTCCCCCAAATGTTTGTCTAGTGACATTTGACCTGTTTTTCTCCGCAGGAAATGCCCGATCTATCGCTACATTACGGGTCGTTCGAGTGAAATCAATTGTGTGCTTGCAGGTTGTCGCTCGGTGCTCTCTCTGGCGAAAATCACACGTAGGTCACACATAGGTCACACGTAGGTCACAAAGAGTGGTCAACGAGTTATTGTTCTAGAGCACTCGCGGAAGTGGCTCTCTGGACTATAATCCCATGCTCACTGTGATGAATAGGTAATGGTTTTAGAGCTTCTACTGTGCTAGAAATGGGAGAATACTGCAGTGATGACCAATAGACCCTACCTGAGTAGGAATCCCCTCAGCACTAAGCGTAGCACACTACAAGCCTAGTTTGCGGGAGGTTTCTGGGTCAGCAAGAAAACCGGGTACTCTCCCAACCAGAGCCAACTATAAACTACTGGGCCTTCGGGCTCAGGTGAGAATTGTGGGAAATCAGACCCCAAATACACCACGTGACCTCGCATTCCAGTATTGGTGTATATAGACGAATTCATTTTAAAATCAACACAAAATGCTAACTCGAAGTCATATTATCCAACAAGTTAAGTTTAACAATAAGGAATATCAATATTATAAATATTTTTCACCAATAAATAACCACAGACTCTCGAATTTAGTAAAATTGCAAAAAGCGTGCAGTGTTCTATCAAACATCTGTAATTTCCAGATCCCTTTTCTTATCTTGGTCAGGGAATACCCGGCCAGTTGTCTGGCCTGTGCTAGAGCCTGGCTGTGCCCCAACGCACTATAGGAAAAAGGGTAAAAATTCATACTTCCTGGGTGGTTCGACAACAACACCAACTACACACGCGTGAACTGAATTAAAGTGACAACGCCACGTGATCAGACACACTCATTATTTCGAGTACCCAAGCGTCCAAACCAATTGGGAGATCGAATCACTCGAAGGATCTGATCTTCAAGTACCTCTGAAAACGGTGAAGTCTCACCGCATGGCAATGGGACACCAGTAAAATGTAAGCAGGCCTCACGCAAAACTCAGAAGAGCAATACCAGGGGTCATAACTTCCGCCTGAATTGACAGCGACCGAACGCAGAAGAAGAAGAAGAATAGAAAGACAGAATATAAGTTCCATTCCAAACTTCTTCTAGCGCTGCATATATTATTCATCATTAATCGTGTCTGTAATCAACAGGCGGTTGCTAAGTAACCACAATACATAATATATATAGATCAACAAAAACTATGGTTACTTGAATGCGAGCTAGTTTGCTGTTTTATTTGCTTTGTTTTGTTCATTACGGTCAAGCACCGCCAAGCACCGCTATAACACTGCTCACAAACTGCATGATGAAGTCAAATTTACACAGCTTTGAGAATTGATTGATTTACCCGTGTGTTGTCGAGACTCGCAAGGAGCAAAGAATAGTGCCACTGCGACCTACAAGGCATGTCGTAAGAGGCAACTGAGGTTGGGGCCTAGGGAATAAAAATTTACCCTTGTAAATAAAAAGCGTCGCAGAAATTGAATGTGCCGGCCTACTTGTAGACGTATAATTGGAACAACGTACAATCGCTCTTAGGCTCAGATCACATACAGATCACAAAGAGTGGTTTAACAAGTAGTCGATATGGAGCGTTCGGAGAAGAAGAGGGATCGATTGGACCCCATAATCAATTTAAAGGAACAATTGTTCATACATCGATGCATATTAGGTAATACGGTGTTAGGTCCGCATTTTGCATTGACCGTCGGCACACGATGGTGATGTGGGCAACGTCATACCGATCTTCAATTTAGTTCAGTGAATAGCCATGCGCGCTTCGAGTTTTTTCACCCACATGAAGATCTCAGCAACAGTGGTTGAGCTCCGGCGTAGCGTGTTATCACCTTCGCCATCTTCGAGCACAGTAACGGCTTTAATTCGCCATCTACAAACTGTAAAAATACGCCATCTACGCCCTATTCTCATTGACAGTAACTCTGTCACACACACTGGCTGGATGACCACAGCCTGAATAGAATAACAGCTGGGTTAGCGCAGAACACCCATTTCTAATAATAGTCTTTATTTATTTTGTCCAATCCTGTGTTGCCTCACAGCGTCGGGATAAGAAGAGATTTCTAGAACGAGCCATTATGTACGCTTCCTAAATAGTGTCTTTCGTCGCCTCTGTTATCTCTGAGGTCCATCTTTTGCGTGGCCGCCTTTTGCTTTGTACCCATTGTATCTGAGCAACATTGGTCTTTGAGGTGCACTGTCTGTTGGTAATCTGCTTATGTGGCCAAACCATTTAATTTGTTGTTTCTTGATGAAGTCTAGTACTGATGTTGTAACCACTTTTTTCCTGATTCGTTTCTCAACTGGTCTCTTCTTGCTGCTCCCAGCATTCTGCGAAGACACTTACTTCATCTCTGTCGTGACTAGTTTTCTTATATCGTCTGATGTCAGCGTCCAGGTTTGGCACTGGTAGCATCATGTGGGAGAGAGTATAATATTACTGCGTCATTTTCTACGTCATCCCCCAGTCTTATGTGTGTATATAAAAATGAAAGTCATGGCATATCCTTTACAGGGCGTTGCCATTAACCACAGTCAACGAGTCGATGATTCTATAGGCACCACTTATACGTTCAGTACTTTGCCATTACTTTCTGAACGGCGAGGTCTATTATTACCGTTCGTAAAAATCCACACGGACAATTTTGCTTCCAAATTGCCAACCGCAGGGTTTTGTTTTTTGTTTTTTCTTTCGTCCGCTTTCAACTCAGACGAAGTTCCATCTCTGAAACTGATTTTTGCGTGAAAATCTGTTTTTCAATTTCTTACAATGGCAGCAGTGTGCACATTGTAAATTACTTTACACTGGCAGCCGTATGCTCAATGTACTCGTAATTAGTATTCCTCGCCATACAGGCAGATTTTCTCCGACTTCAGAGGTACTCACGTTATCGTCCTGAGTAAGACCAGGGGACTCGAACAAATGCCGGACAGTAGGTTCGAACCCGAGCTATGAGGCGTCTCACAGTTAGCAGGCCGAGCTACTATCAACTACTCTAGGCAGTCCCCCACCGCAGGGTTTGAACCAGGTACGTTTGGTTTGAAGTCGAGCTCACTACCGCTTAAGCTACAGACGCCCACATGTATACACATATATGAGTGTATATATGAATGCAATAAACAAGTAAAATAGTAGCGTACTCGCTTTACGCTCACATCGAGATTAAAGATAACGAGGAGATAGCGAGTGCAAACTGAAGTACAATGAGTGGATATATGCAGACCGTCTTGTACGTTTTTAGTTTGCAGTCGACAGAACATACAGAAGAGACATCTTATTAATATTATTACTGTGTTTTTTATTCTCATGAATCATATTATGGCTTGCATACAACATATGAATCAATAACATACATTTACAAGAGTATCGTTCATACTGATAAATAAACACGCCACATATGTATATATATATGTAACAGTGAGAGATAGAACACAGCAACAACCTGTATCAAATATTATAAGGAAACGAAGGTGGAAATATTTAGGTCATGTTCTTAGATCAGACGAAAAGAGACTAAATCGACAAGTCCTTATGTGGTTACCAGTTGGGAAAAGAAAACGGGGAAGATCTAAGTCCACTCTTCGAAGAACAATCCTACAAGAAAGTAAACTATTGGGATGTAAAACCATACAAGATCTGCAACTGCTAGCAGCGAACCGCATCACATGGAGATCTAAACCCTCTGCCCTATGTGCCGCCTTTGGCACGAAAGGAACAAACTAACTATATAACTGTCGTTTGCCTGTAATACTGCTTTTAGGGCGGTGTACGACAGAGGGAAGGGGGCGGGGCATGTGAATTTTAATGGCCGTATGGTTAGTGCTAATGGCCACATCTCTGTAGTGACTAGTTTTCTTCTATCGTTTGATGTCAACGGACAGGTTTGGCAATGATAATATAATATTGGGATAAATATTGGGTTGTAAAATGCTCTTTTAGTGTTCATGATGACACGTTTGCATTTCAAAATTCTGCTTGAGTAGGCATACATAATTATTTTTATCTCTTTTCATTTCTATCCAGTTTTACAGTAGCCTGTACGATTTCTCTCTTCTCTCTCTCGATCGATCGTTCTTTTTCGGCCATTTTTGTCATTCTTATTGTGATATATAAACAGCCTTTGCCAAGAACGTAGTTTTACGTCACAATCTTCAGTACTATTTGGTGATCTAGTGCTTGTTCTTCGACAACGTGTCCGATTTCAACCAGAATTTACTGGGTTCGCTCTCCGTCAGCCCTTGACTGTCCCCAGACAACCTGCAAGGCAGCAGGTTGCTATTATCTTTTAGGTAGCGACCCTAGACGACCTACCCTCCCGGGCTGTTGAACTCCTTGATTATCAGAAGCATGCCAAGGGATCATGAGATATAGCCAACAACCTCGGCGTGTACAGTATATTCTTCCAACTACTGAACAAGGTTTGAGTCATACAAATCTGTTGACAGATACAATGGTACTTTTACAGTCACTTACTTACACGTTAAAGAATTGTAAACGATAGAAGAAAACTAGTCACAACAGAAATGAAGTGTCTACGCAGAATGCTGGGAGTAACAAGAAGAGACTGGTAGAGAAATGAAGACATCAGGTAAAAAGTGAGTAAAACATCAGTACTAAACTTCATCAAGAAACAATAAATTAAATGGTGCGGCCACATAAGTAGTTTATCAATAGATACACCTCAAAGAACAAAGCTACTCCAATACAGTGTATACAAAGCAAAAGATCGTCTACGTGAAAGGTGGACCTCAGAGATAACAGAGACAGTAAATGACAATATTTAAGAAATGCACACACAATTCCGTTCTATAAATCGTTTCTTATTCCGACGCTGTGAGGCAAGATATGATTCTGACGCTGTGAGGCAAGATATGATTCTGACGCTGTGAGGTAAGATATGATTCTGACGCTGTGAGGTAAGATATGATTCTGACGCTGTGAGGTAAGATGTGATTCTGACGCTGTGAGGTAAGATATGATTCTGACGCTGTGAGGTAAGATGTGATTCTGACGCTGTGAGGCAAGATATGATTCTGACGCTGTGAGGCAAGATATGATTCTGACGCTGTGAGGCAAGATATGATTCTGACGCTGTGAGGCAAGATATGATTCTGACGCTGTGAGGCAAGATATGATTCTGACGCTGTGAGGTAAGATATGATTCTGTCGCTGTGAGGTAAGATATGATTCTAACGCTGTGAGGTAAGATATGATTCTGACGCTGAGAGGCAAGATATGATTCTGACGCTGTAAGGTAAGATATGATTCTGACGCTGTGAGGTAAGATATGATTCTGACGCTGTGAGGTAAGATATGATTCTGACGCTGTGAGGTAAGATATGATTCTGACGCTGTGAGGTAAGATGTGATTCTGACGCTGTGAGGTAAGATATGATTCTGACGCTGTGAGGCAAGATATGATTCTGACGCTGTGAGGTAAGATTATTCTGACGCTGTGAGGCAAGATATGATTCTGACGCTGTGAGGCAAGATATGATTCTGACGCTGTGAGGTAAGATATGATTCTGACGCTGTGAGGTAAGATATGATTCTGACGCTGTGAGGTAAAATATGATTTTGACGCTGTGATGTAAGATATGATTCTGACGCTGTGAGGCAAGATATGATTCTGACGCTGTGAGGTAAGATATGATTCTGACGCTGTGAGGTAAGATATGATTCTGACGCTGTGAGGTAAGCTATGATTCTGACGCTGTGAGGTAAGATATGATTCTGACGCTGTGAGGTAAGATATGATTCTGACGCTGTGAGGTAAGATATGATTCTGACGCTGTGAGGTAAGATTATTCTGACGCTGTGAGGTAAGATATGATTCTGACGCTGGAGGTAAGATGATTCTGACGCTGTGAGGCAAGATATGATTCTGACGCTGTGAGGTAAGATATTATTCTGACGCTGTGAGGTAAGATGTGATTCTGACGCTGTGAGGCAAGATATGATTCTGACGCTGTGAGGCAAGATATGATTCTGACGCTGTGAGGCAAGATATGATTCTGACTCTGTGAGGCAAGATATGATTCTGACGCTGTGAGGCAAGATATGATTCTGACGCTGAGAGGCAAGATATGATTCTGACGCTGTAAGGTAAGATATGATTCTGACGCTGTGAGGTAAGATATGATTCTGACGCTGTGAGGTAAGATATGATTCTGACGCTGTGAGGCAAGATATGATTCTGACGCTGTGAGGCAAGATATGATTCTGACGCTGAGAGGCAAGATATGATTCTGACGCTGTGAGGCAATATATGATTCTGACGCTGTGAGGCAAGATATGATTCTGACGCTGTGAGGTAAGATATGATTCTGACGCTGTGAGGTAAGATATGATTCTGACGCTGTGAGGCAAGATATGATTCTGACGCTGTGAGGCAAGATATGATTCTGACGCTGTGAGGCAAGATATGATTCTGACGCTGTGAGGTAAGATATGATTCTGACGCTGTGAGGTAAGATATGATTCTGACGCTGTGAGGTAAGATATGATTCTGACGCTGTGAGGTAAGATATGATTCTGACGCTGTGAGGTAAGATATGATTCTGACGCTGTGAGGTAAGATATGATTCTGACGCTGTGAGGTAAGATATGATTCTGACGCTGTGAGGCAAGATATGATTCTGACGCTGTGAGGTAAGATATGATTCTGACGCTGTGAGGCAAGATATGATTCTGACGCTGTGAGGTAAGATATGATTCTGACGCTGTGAGGTAAGATATGATTCTGACGCTGTAAGGTAAGATATGATTCTGACGCTGTGAGGTAAGATATGATTCTGACGCTGTGAGGTAAGATATGATTCTGACGCTGTGAGGCAAGATATGATTCTGACGCTGTGAGGCAAGATATGATTCTGACGCTGTGAGGCAAGATGTGATTCTGACGCTGTGAGGCAAGATATGATTCTGACGCTGTGAGGCAAGATATGATTCTGACGCTGTGAGGCAAGATATGATTCTGACGCTGTGAGGCAAGATATGATTCTGACGCTGTGAGGCAAGATATGATTCTGACGCTGTGAGGTAAGATATGATTCTGACGCTGTGAGGCAAGATATGATTCTGACGCTGTGAGGCAAGATATGATTCTGACGCTGTGAGGCAAGATATGATTCTGACGCTGTGAGGCAAGATATGATTCTGACGCTGTGAGGTAAGATATGATTCTGACGCTGTGAGGTAAGATATGATTCTGACGCTGTGAGGTAAGATATGATTCTGACGCTGTGAGGTAAGATATGATTCTGACGCTGTGAGGTAAGATATGATTCTGACGCTGTGAGGTAAGATATGATTCTGACGCTGTGAGGCAAGATATGATTCTGACGCTGTGAGGCAAGATATGATTCTGACGCTGTGAGGCAAGATATGATTCTGACGCTGTGAGGTAAGATATCATTCGAGACAGGAAGAAGAAGAAGAAGAGTAGAAGGGAGCTAACATTAGTTCAACCATGTGCTATTTGTTTCTTCTTTTTCCAACGCTTCATATCAACCACTTGTTAACCGCTCTTTGTGATTTGTATGTGATCTGAGCCTAAAAGTGATTATACGTTATGCCAGTTTGCGCCTACAAGTAGGTCAGCACATCCTATTTCTGCGATGTATTTGATTTAATAGGGTAGTTTCCCTAGATCCCTGCCTCAGTCGCCTCTTAGATGGCTTGTATGTCGCAGTGTTACTATCTTTGCTCCCCTTGTGAGTCCCGGCAATACACAGGCGGTTATTTGTTTATTGTGGTTAGTTAACGTGTTGTAGGACAGAACAGCTCCACGAAAACAAAGCTCATGATATTCAGCTCAAATGTGAAATCTGTGTTGCTGTATGGCACGAAAACGTGGCGAGTCGCCAATTTAAATACAAATAAAATGCAGATCTTTGTCAACTGAAGTCTTCAGCGAATTCTAAGACTGAGATGGTATGACAGAGTTGCAAATACAGACCTGTGGATAAGAACAGGACATGAACCAATCGTGACCCAGGTTAAGAGGAGAAAATGGCGATGGGACGGACATACTCTGCGGAAGACACAGTCGAGTATCACAAGACAAGCACTTGAGTGGAGCCGGCAAGGAACAGGGAAAAAGGGACGTCATAAACAGATATGGAGACGGAGTCAACTTTGAGAAACTGAAGGAGATCGTGCTATCACGTGATGTCATACATAAACTGAAGGAGATCGTACTATCACGTGATGTCATACATAAACTGAAGGAGATCGTACTATCACGTGATGTCATACATAAACTGAAGGAGATCGTACTATCACGTGATGTCATACATAAACTGAAGGAGATCGTACTATCACGTGATGTCATACATAAACTGAAGGAGATCGTACTATCACGTGATGTCATACATAAACTGAAGGAGATCGTACTATCACATGATGTCATACAGAAAACCGCCAGCTCAAACACACACACACACACTCTTATACACTCTCTCACACACATACACGTAAAGACATATTCCACATATAAACGTGTTACACGTACGCACGCACGCACACACATACACACTCACATAGATACACACACACACAAACACACACATTTTACTCTCTCTCACACACACACACTTTCATACACACAAACACACACATTTTACTCTCTCTCTCTCTCTCACACACACACTTTCATACACACACACTTACACACAGACTTTACACTCTGCTCCTAGAGCGCCTCTCTCTCTCACGCACACACGCATACAAGTAAAGACATCTTTCACACAGTTAAACGTGTTACACATACGCACACACACACACACACAAACTTTACTTCTCTCTCTACACACACACACACACACAGACTTTACACTCTGTCTCTCTCGAGCGCTCTCTCTCTCTCGCTCTCACATACACACAGGTAAAGACATCTTCCACACAGTTAAACGTGTTACACATACGCACACACACATAGACACACAAACAAACTTTACTCTCTCTCTCTGTCTCACTCAGACATACAAGTCAAGACATCTTCCACACAGTTAAACGTGTTACACACACACACACGCACGCACACACACAGACACGCGCGGACACACAGGTAAAGACATCCTCCATAAAAGTTAAGAGAAGAGCACGCATGGACAAGCCCTATCTGCAATGATGTCGATCGCATTAGAATAACATAATATAACACACATACACACACACATACAAACACATACCGCATCTGCACGGAGATAAACAAATGCAGTATCAAACGCAGACAACAGTTTGCGAAATTGGGCCAATTCTTGTCAAAATCAATACATTCCGCAGGCTGCATATTCACAGTACAAAACAAATCTCCTTGGTTGTTTGTGATTGGCAGAGTAAAAATACGTTTATAATATAACGGCTGTATGGGGATCGTGAGAGATATAACGGCTGTATGGGGATCGTGAGAGATATAACGGCTGTATGGGGATCGTGAGAGATATAACGGCTGTATGGGGATCGTGAGAGATATGACGGTTGTATGGAGATCGTGAGAGATATGACGGTTGTATGGAGATCGTGAGAGATATGACGGTTGTATGGAGATCGCGTGAGAGATATAACGGTTGTATGGAGATCGTGAGAGATATAACGGTTGTATGGAGATCGTGAGAGAGATATAACGGTTGTATGACAGAGTTACAAACACAGACTTATGAATAAGATTGATAGATTGATAGAACCATCATCATTGCACTTCGGTGAGTAACCATGTGTGCTCCGATCTCTTTCTTACACAGAAAGATCTCGACTGCAGTGCACGAACTCCATAGTACCGGCGAGGGTCCCCGATGTAATTTAAAGATGATGAAGATATTTTGTAGAAATTTTATTTTAAACTTTTCTAATGAATTTTGCCCGGCAGCGGCTTTCCAGCCTGCTCTTCTCAATTTGGAACTGCCAGTCGCTATTTTACGTGCTCAAATTGAACACGGGACCTACGCTTTGCCCGATAGGACTACGAGCTCGATCTCACCTACACTGAGATCAGGGATCTCTTGAAAAATATCTCGATGTCTCCACGAGGGAAGCAGCCTGGTACCTTTAGCATGAGAGACAAGCATATAACCTCTACGCCACAGACCCCCTCACCCCTAGACCACAGACCCCCTCACCCCTAGACCACAGACCCCCTCACCCCTAGACCACAGACCCCCTCGCCCTAGACCACAGACACCCCTCACCCCTAGACCACAGACACCCTCACCCTAGACCACAGACCCCCTCACCCCTAGACCACAGACACCCTCACCCCTAGACCACAGACACCCCTCACCCCTAGACCACAGACACCCCTCACCCCTAGACCACAGACCCCCTCACCCCTAGACCACAGACCACCTCACCCCTAGACCACAGACACCCTCACCCCTAGACCACAGACACCCCTCACCCCTAGACCACAGACACCCTCACCCCTAGACCACAGACACCCTCACCCCTAGACCACAGACACCCCTCACCCCTAGACCACAGACACCCCCCACCCCTAGACTACATGGACCTCTGTGTGGGCTACAAAAAACTGAAGTTTATACAAGAGACAACATTGAATATATAGACAATATTTCACGCGAAGAAAAAGAAGAAGCAACGGAGTCAGAATAATCAACAGAACATAAAAATTATGACTAACCATATCGCGTCGCTTTGTCTAGTTCACAATGTGATAGTTTTATCGATACCATATTCATTGTCTGTCTAGCAAGGCGTCGACATCAAGCAATTACATTCTGCAAAAGGTCAATTCGTTGTAAACATTCTTCTAAAATCGATATCGTAAATATATGAAATGACAAGAACGAATGCAACAAGCGATACTGTACACCTGATTACCAAAAGTAAATCACTGTTTGAAGAGACATTTTACCTAGCAACGGTTATATTTCACAAGGGACACATATTGTTTATGTGAATCGATTATAATATACTGGGGATCGATGAATAATGGGAGAGTCGATTTCGTGGCTATCAAAACTGTAATAATATGGTCGGAGTTCTGTTTTTGGGGTTTACTAAATCTTCCCCGCCCATTTCTTTCCAGTGTTGGTTAAATGTTAATGAGATTTGCACATTTTCTAGATATTGAGTGAGTCACTGTGGCGAATTGATTAAGAAGTTTGTCATGCGTAACTAAGGTTGTGAGTTCGAATCCGGGTCGAGTCGTTCTGTTCACATGTTAATTTTTTTCCCAGAAGATTCCTAAAATTGTTGCTGGAGCTACGGAGTTTATGCTTTGTGTAACACTTTTGGCAGGTGGTTTGACATTTTTCCCTAGAGCGATGGGGAAATCTGATGCAATGAAGTCAATTCTTTGCCTCAATTGACTGATTGATTGGACCATCATCATGATTACACTTTATTGAATAATCATGTGTGTTGAAATCTATTTCTTACACATAGAGATATGAGCGGTAGTACACGAACTACCTCATCATCATCATCAAAAAGCTTCTCCTGAGTAGAACTTTACCACCCCAACAGTCTTCCGGAATTTCTCTCTCTCACAGACCAGATGTCCCGCCTCTGCAGCCGTCACTCTCAAACCATCAGTTACATCCTGAATCCATCTTATCCGTGGTCTTCCTTTCTCATTTTTGCCGGGATTTTCCCCTTCAAAATGATTTTCCCAAAACCCTTCATGTCTCTTGATTTTCGAATACTTCAATGTTCTCTTTTATTTGTCCCCCGAGGGTTCCCGGGGCCCGCCAGTGGTTAGGGACCGCCAGTGTTCCCGGGGGCCCCCCAGTGGTTCCGACCCGCCGAGGGTTCGGGGCCTCTTTTGGGGGTGAAGAATGGAACCACTGCCCGCCACGCATGTCGGAGAGGTGATAAGGGTTTGGTTGAAATCGGATCCCTTTCCAAACGTGTGAATCTATGCGTTTGGGGTAAAACCCAAATTCCAAGCTAAGTTTTTGGGCAAAGATAAAACGTAAAGAACGAACGAAAAGAAGAAGAAGAAGATTTTCTTTTTTAACATCAGCCAGTATTCCTAATCAGCCAGTAAATTTCCTTTTCCCATCAGCCAGAGAACTCCACATCAGCCAGATTTCCCCCACATCAGCCAGTAGTAATTTCCAATCAGCCAGTAGAAATTTAAAATCGCCAGAGTAATTTCCTACATCGCCAGGAAATTTCCATCAGAGAAAAGTTACTTCCTACATCCCGTAGTAACTTCCTACATCAGCCAGTAGTAACTACCTACATGAGTAGTAATTTCCCTACATCAGCCAGAAATTTTCCCAACATCACCCGAGTAACTTCCACACGCCGAGTAACTTCCACATACCCAGTAGTAATTCCTACATCGCCAGAGTAACTTCCCTACAGTAGTAATTTAACCCCCAAAAAACCCCATCAGCCAGTAGAAA
Source organism: Arion vulgaris (assembly GCA_020796225.1). Lineage (NCBI taxonomy): Eukaryota > Metazoa > Mollusca > Gastropoda > Stylommatophora > Arionidae > Arion > Arion vulgaris. The sequence goes on from CM036772.1 coordinate 30,802,816, forward strand.
TTTCCTACATAAGCGTAGAACTTCCACATCAGCCAGTAGAAATTTCCCACATCAGCCGTAGTAACCCACATCAGCCAGAGTAACTTCCACATCAGCCATAGTAATTTTAAATCAGCCAGTAAATCCAACACCATAGTAATTTTCCTCATCGGGCCAGTAAATTTCCCAACATCACCCAGTATAATTTCCCATCAGCCATTTAAAAATTTTTACATCAGCCAGAAAATTCCCACATCAGCCATAGAACCCCCTTACATCACCGGGTTAATTCCTAATCAGCCAGTAGTAACCATCAGATAGCTTTTAGTAATCCCCCGGGAAACTTTTGATAAAAAATTTGGTGTAATCCTACATCAGCCAGTAGTAACTCCAAATAGCCAGTAGAAACTTCCCTACATCAGCCAGTAGTTTTTTACATCAGCCAGCAAACGCCCAACATCAGCCAGCAGTAACGTCAACATCAGCCAGTGTAATTCCTACATCAGCTAGTCCCCACATCAGCCAGTAGTAACTTCCAGACAGTAGTAATTTCCACTGGCAGAAGCCAAATCAGTCAACAGGGGTCCAACCCCACCTAAACAAAGGAATTTTAAAACAACAAAAACCACCAACCCGAGTAATTCCTACACAAGAAACCCAATCAGCAGTGAATTCCTGCATGTAATTTTCATTGCCAGTAAGTTCCAAATCGAGTCAACGGAGTATGCTCTGCAACATCAGCAGGTGTAACTTCCTACATCAGCCAGTAGTAACCTCCTACATCAGACAGTATTACTCATCAGCCATAGTAACTTTACATCAGCCAGTAGTAAATCTTCTTCATCAGCCAGTAGTACTTCCACATACCAGAACTACCTCATCACCCATATAATTTCCCTCATGAGTAGAACTTCCACTCAGCCAGTTAACTTCCAACATCAGCCAGATGTAACCGCCTCTGCAGCCGCACTAAACACATCAGTTAAAATTGAATCCCAATCATCCGTAGTAACTTCTCATCGCCAGGAACTTCTCATCCAATAATATCTTCTCAACTCAGTTTTTGAATCTACATACCCTTAATTTTCCCTCATCACTTAGTTTGTCGCTTCCGTGTACCGGCGCAGTAGTTTCCAACATCCAGCCAGAAGTGATTACTGAGGCCAGCCAGTGTACCCCTACATAGGGAAAAGTAACCCTTCCATGCCAGCACGAGTGACTAAGTTGGTTACATCACCCAGTGTATAACTTAATCATGTTTTAGCTACAACCATGTGAAGTATAACTTCCAAGATCAACCGTAAAGAACAACCAAAGAAAAAAGAAGTTATTCTTGCTAACATCAGCTGCATACTTCACATCAGCCAGTAGTAACTCCTACATCAGCCAGTAGTAACTTCCACATCAGCCAGTATTTAACTTCCACATCAGCCAGTAGTAACTTCCTACATCAGCAGTAGTAACTTCCGCATCAGCCAGAGTAACTTCCTACATAAGCTAGTAGTAATTTCCTACATCAGCCAGTTAATCTTCCTACATCAGCCAGTAGTAACTTCTACATCGCCAGTAGTAACTACCACATCAGTCAGTGGGTAACTCCCTACATCAGCCAGTAGTAACTTCCACATCAGCCAGGCAGTAACCCTCGCATCAGTCCAGGTAACTTCCCATCAGCCAGTGGGTAACTCCTACATCAGCCAGTAGTACCCCCTACATCAGCAGTAGTAACTTACATCAGCCAGTAGTAACTTCCTGCATCATCAGTGAGTAACTTCCACATAAGCAGTAGTAACTCACATCAGCCAGTAGTAACTCTACATCAGCCAGTAGTAACTTCCTCATCAGCCATGTAGTAACTTCCTACATCAGCCAGTAGTAACTTCCACATCAGCCAGTAGTAACTTCCTAATATCATGCAGTAGTAACTTCCTACATCAGCCAGTAGTAACTTCCTACATCAGCCAGTAGTTACTTCCTACATCAGCCAGTAGTAACTTCCTACATCAGCCAGTAGTATCACCTTTACATCAGCCAGGTAGTAACTCCACATCAGCCAGTAGTAACTTCCTACATCAGCCAGTAGTAACTTCCTACATCAGCCAGTAGTAACTTCACATCAGCCAGTAGTAACTTCCTACATCAGCCAGTAGTAATTTCCCTACATCAGCCAGTAGTAATTTCCCTACATCAGCCAGTAGAAATCTACTACATCAGCCAGTAGTAACTTCCTACATCAGCCAGTAGTAACTTCCTACATCAGCCAGTAGTAACTCCTACATCAGCCAGCAGTAACGTCAACATCAGCCAGCAAGTAACGTCCACATCAGCCAGTAGTAACTTCCTACATCAGCTAGTAGTAACTTCCTACATCAGCCAGTAGTAACTTCCTACATCAGACAGTAGTAACTTCAACATCAGCCAGTAGTAACTTCCAACATCAGTCAGCAGTAACGTCCACATCAGGCCAGTAGTAACTTCCACATCAGCCATAGTAACCTCCTACATCAGACAGTAGTAACTTCCCACATCAGCCAGTAGTAACTTCCACATCAGCCAGTAGTAACTTCCTACATCAGCAGTAATAACTTCCTACATCAGCCAGAGTAATGTCCACATCAGTCACAGTAACTCCAACATCAGCCAGTAGTAACCTACATCAGCCATCGGTAACTTCCTACATCAGACAGTATAACTACTACATCAGCCAGTAGTAACTCCTACATCAGCCAGTAGTAACTACCACATCAGCCAGTGTAACTTCCACATCAGCCAGTAGTAACTACCTACATCAGCCAAGTAATTCCACATCAGCCAGTAGTAACGTCCAACATCAGCCAGTAGTAACTTCCAACATCAGCCATAGTAACTTCCTACATCAGCAGTAGTAATCTTCCTACATCAGCCAGTAGTAATTTCCCACATCAGCAAGTAGTAACTTCTACATCAGCCAGTAGTAACTTCCTACATCAGCCGTGTAAATCTACCTACATCAGCCAGTAGTAACTTCCTACATCAGCCAGTAGTAACTTCACATCAGCCAGCAGTAACTACACATCAGCCAGTAGTAACTCCCACATCAGCCAGTAGTAACTTCCTACATCAGCCAGTAGTAACTTCCTAAATCAGCCATTAGTAACTTCCTACATCAGCCAGTAGTAACTTCCACATCATCCAGTAGTAATTCCTACATCAGCCAGTAGTAACTTCCTCATCAGCCAGTAGTAATTTCCCTACATCAGCCAGTAGCAACTTCCTACATCAGCAGTAATAGACTTCCTACATCAGCCAGTAGTAACTTCCTACATCAGCCAGTAGTAACTTCCTCATCAGCCAGTAGAACCCACATCAGCTAGAGTAACTTCCTACATCAAGCCAGTAGTAACTTCCTCCATCAGCCAGTAGTAACTTCCTACATCAGCCAGTAGTAACTTCCTACATCAGCCAGTAATAACTTCCTACATCAGCCAGTAGTAACTTCCTACATCAGCCAGTAGTAACTTCCTACATCAGCCAGTAGTAACTCAACATCAGTCAGTAGTAACGTCCAACATCAGCCAGTAGTAATTTTCCTGCATCAGCCAGTAGTAACCTCACATCAGACAGTAAGGTAACTTCCTACAGTCAGCCAGTAGTAACTTCCTACATCAGCCAGTAGTAACTTCCTACATCAGCAAGTAGTAATCTCTACATTAGCCAGTAGTAACTACCTACATAGCCAGTAGTAACTTCCTACATCAGCCAGTAGTAACTTCTACATCAGCTAGTAGTAACTTCCTACATCAGCCAGTAAAAAACTTTTCACATCAGCCAGTAGTAACTTCCACATCAGCCAGTGGGTTACTTCCACATCAGCCAGTAGTAACTTCCTACATCAGCCAGTAGTAACTTCCACATCAGCCAGTAGTAACTTCCAACATCAGCCAGTAGTAACTTCCAACATCAGCCAGTAGTAACTTCCTACATCAGCCAGTAGTAACTTCTACATCAGCCAGTAGTAACTTCCTACATCAGCCAGTAGTAACTTCCTACATCAGCCAGTAGTAAATTCCTACATCAGCCAGTAGTAACTTCCTACATCAGCCAGTAGTAACTTCCTACATCAGCCAGTAGTAACTTCCTACATCAGCCAGTAGTAACTTCCTACATCAGCCAGTAGTAACTTCCTACATCAGCCAGAGTAACTTCCTACATCAGCCAGTAGTAACTCCCTCACATCAGTAGTAACTTACCATCAGCCAGTAGTAACTTCCTACATCAGCCAGTGTAACTTCTACATCAGCCAGTAGTTACTTCTACATCAGCCAGTAGTAACTTCCACATCAGCCAGTAGTAACTACCTCATCAGCCAGAGAAACTTCCCACATCAGCCAGTAGTAACTTCCAACATCAGCCAGTAGTAACTTCCTACATCAGCCAGTAGTAACTTCACATCAGCCAGTAGTAACTTCAAAACATCAGCCAGTAATAACTTCCTACATCAGCCAGTAGTAACTCCAACATCAGTCAGTAGTAACTTCCTCATCAGCCAGTAGTAACTTCCTACATCACCCTGAGTAACTTCCTACATCAGCCAGTAGTAACTTCCTACATAAACAGCTAGTAACTACCTACATCAGCCAGTAGTAACTTCCTACATCAGCCAGTAGTAACTTCCAACATCAGCCAGTAGTAACTTCCAACATCAGCCAGTAGTAACTTCCTACATCAGCCAGCAGTAACGTCCAACATCAGCCAGCAGTAACGTCCAACATCAGCCAGTAGTAACTTCTACATCAGCTGTAGTAACTTCCTACATCAGCCAGTAGTAACTTCCAACATCAGCAAGTAGTAACTTCCTACATCAGCCAGTAGTAACTTCCTACATCAGCCAGTAGTAACTACCTACATCAGCCAGTAGTAACTACCTACATCAGCCAGTAGTAACTTCCTACATCAGCCAGCAGTAACTACCTACATCAGCCAGTAGTAACTACCTACATCAGCCAGTAGTAACCTACATCAGCCAGTAGTAACTTCTAAATCAGCCATTAGTAACTTCCTACATCAGCGTAGTAACTTCCACATCATCCAGTAAGTAACTTCCTACATCAGCCAGTAGTAATTTCCTACATCAGCCAGTAGTAACTACCTACATCAGCCATTAGCAATTTCCCACATCAGCCAGTAGTAACTTCCTACATCAGCCAGTAGTAACTTCCTACATCAGCCAGTAGTAACTTCCTACATCAGCCAGTAGGAACTTCCTACATCAGCCAGTAGTAACTTCCTACATCAGCCAGTAGTAACTTCTACATCAGCCAGTAGTAACCTCCTACATCAGCCAGTAGTAACTTCCTACATCAGCCAGTAATAACTTCCTACATCAGCCAGTAGTAACTTCCAACATCAGCCAGTAGTAACTTCCTACATCAGCCAGTAGTAACTACCTACATCAGCCAGTAGTAACTTCCTACATCAGCCAGTAGTAACTTTCTACATCAGCCAGTAGTAACTTCTACATCAGCCAGTAAGTAGTAACTTCCTACAGCAGCCAGTAGTAACTTCCTACATCAGCCAGTAGTAACTACCTACATCAGCAAGTAGTAATTTCATACATTAGCCAGTAGTAACTACCTACATGAGCCAGTAGTAACTTCCTACATCAGCCAGTAGTAACTTCCTACATCAGCTAGTAGTAACTTCCTACATCAGCCAGTAGTAACTTTCTACATCAGCCAGTAGTAACTTCCAACATCAGCCAGTAGTAATTTCCTACATCAGCCAGTAGTAACTTCCTACATCAGCCAGTAGTAAATTCCAACATCAGCCAGTAGTAATCTCAACATCAGCCAGTAGTAACTTCCAACATCAGCCAGTAGTAACTTCCTACATCAGCCAGTAGTAATTTCCTACATCAGCCAGTAGTAATTTCCCACATCAGCCAGTAGTAACTTCCAACATCAGCCAGTAGTAATTTCCTACATCAGCCAGTAGTAACTTCCTACATCAGCCAGTAGTAACTTACTACATCAGCCAGTAGTAACTACCTACATCAGCCAGTAGTAACTCCACATCAGCCAGTAGTAACTTCCTACATCAGCCAGTAGTAATTTCCCACATCAGACAGTAGTAACTCCTCATCAGCCAGTAGTAACTTCCTACATCAGCCAGTAGTAACTTCCTACATCAGCCAGTAGTAATTTCACATCAGCCAGTAGTTACTCCTCATCAGCCAGTGTAACTCCTACATCAGCCAGTAGTAACTACCTACATCAGCCAGTAGTACCTTCCTACATCAGCCAGTAGTAACTTCCAACATCAGCCAGTAGTAACTTCACATCAGCCAGTAGTAACTTCCTACATCAGCCAGTAGTAACTACCTACATCAGCCAGTAGTAACTTCCTACATCAGCCAGTAGTAACTTCCAACATCAGTCAGTAGTAACTTCCTACATCAGCCAGAAAGTAACTTCTACATAGCTAGTAGTAACTTCCACATCAGCCAGTAGTAACTTCCACATCAAACAGTAGTAACTACTACATCAGCCAGTAGTAACCTTCCTACCATCAGCCAGTGAATGCAGTAACTTCCAACATCAGCCAGTAAGTCAATCGCCAAATCAGCCATAGTAACTTCCTACATCAGGCCAGTAGTAACTTCCAACATCAGCCAGTAGTAACTTCCTACATCAGCCAGTAGTAACCTCCTACATCAGCCAGTAGTAACTTCCTACATCAGCCAGTAGTAACTTCCTACATCAGCAGGTAATAACTCTCACATCAGCCAGTAGTAACTACCTACATCAGCCAGTAGTAACTTCCTACATCAGCCAGTAGTAACTTCCAACATCAGCCAGCAGTAACTTCCTACATCAGCCAGTAGTAACTACCACATCAGCCAGTAGAACTACCTACATCAGCCAGTAGTAACTTTCTACATCAGCCAGTAGTAACTTCCTACATCAGCCAGTAGTAACTACCATCAGCCAGTAGAACTTCCTATCTAAAGCCAGTGTAACTCCAACATCAGCCAGCAGAACTTCCTACATCAGCCAGTAGTAATTTCCCTACATCACCCTAGTAGTAACTTCCTACATCAGCCAGTAGTAACTTCCTACATCAGACAGTAGTAACTTCCTACATCAGCCAGCAGTAACGTCCAACATCAGCCCAACAGTAACTCCAACATCAGCCAGTAGTAACTTCCTACATCAGCCAGTAGTAACCTCCTACATCAGCCAGTAGTAACTACCTACATCAGCCAGTAGTAACTTCCTACATCAGCCAGTAGTAACTTTCTACATCAGCCAGTAGTAACTTCCTACATCAGCCAGTAGTAACTTCCACATTAGCCAGTAGTAACTACCTACATCAGCCAGTAGTAACTTCCACATCAGCCATTTTGTACACTACCTACATCAGCCAGTAGTAACTTCTACATCAGCCAGTGTAACTTCCAACATCAGACAGTAGTAACTCCTACATCAGCCAAGTAGTAACTTCAACATCAGCCAGTAGTAACTACCACATCAGCCAGTAGTAACTTCCTTACATCAGCCAGTAGTAATTTCCCTACATCAGCCAGTAGTAACTTCCTCATCAGCCAGCAGTAATTCCTACATCAGCCAGTAGAACTTCCTACATCAGCAGAAAGTAACTTACTACATCAGCCAGTAGTAACTTCCTACATCAGCCAGTAGTAACTTCCTACATCAGCCAGTAGTAACTTCCTACATCAGCCAGCAGTAACTTCCTACATCAGCCAAGTGGTAATCCTACATCAGCCAGTAGTAACTCCCTACATCAGCCAGTAGTAACTTCCTACATCAGCCAGAGTAACTCCTCATCAGCCAGTAATTTCCCTACATCAGCCAGTAGTAACTTCCTACATCAGCCAGCAGTAACTCCAACATCAGCCAGTAGTAACACTCCAACATACATCAGCCAGTAGTAACTTTTACCATCAGCTAGTAGTAACTCTACATCAGCTAGTAGTAACTTCCAACATCAGCCAACAGTAACGTCCAACATCAGTCAGTAGTAACTTCCTACATCAGCCAGTAGTAACTTCCTACATAGCAGTAGTAACTACCATCATCAGGCCAAAAAGTATACTACCTACATCAGCCAGTAGTAACTTCCACATCACAGTAGTAACTCCAACATCAGCCAGTAGTAACTTCCTACATCAGCCAGTAGTAACTTCCTACATCAGCCAGCAGTAACGTCCAACATCAGCCAGCAGTAACTTCTACATCAGCCAGTAAACTCCACATCAGCCAGTAGTAACTTCCTACATCAGCGGCAATAACTTCTACATCAGCCAGTAGTAACCTCCTACATCAGCCAGTAGTAACGTCCAACATCAGCCAGACAGTAACTCCAACATCAGCCAGTAGTAACTTCCTACATCAGCCAGTAGTAACCTCCTACATCAGACAGTAGTAACTACCTACATCAGCCAGTAGTAACTTCCTACATCAGCCAGTAGTAACTTCCTACATCAGCCAGTAGTAACTTCCTACATCAGCCAAGTAGTAACTACTCATAATCAGCCAGTAGTAACTTCCTGCATCAGCATAGTAACTTCCAATCAGCCAGTAGTAACTTCCTACATCAGCCAGTAGTAACTTCCTACATCAGCCAGTAGTAACTTCCAACATCAGACAGTAGTAACTCCTACATCAGCCAGTAGTAACTCCTACATCAGCCAGTAGTAACTACTCACATCAGCCAGTAGTAACTTCCACATCAGCCAGAAAGTAACTTCCTACAATCAGCCAGTAGTAACTTCCTACATCAGCCAGTAGTAACTTCCTACATCAGCCAGTAGTAACTACCACATCGCAGGTATAACATCCTACATCAGCCAGTAGTAACTCTCCTCACATCAGCCAGTAGTAACTTCCTAAGATCAGCCAGTAGTAACTCCTCACATCCAGCCAGCAGTAACTTCCTACATCAGCCAGTAGTAACTACCACATCAGCCAGTAGTAACTATCCTACATCAGCCAGTAGTAACTACCTACATCAGGCCAGTAGTAACTTCCTTACATCAGCCAGTAGTAACTTCCTACATCAGCCAGTGTAACTTCCTACATCAGCCAGTATACTCCACATCAGCCAGTAGTAACTATCAAATCAGCCAGTAGTAACTTCCTACATCAGCCAGTAGTAACTTCCTACATCAGCCAGCAGTAACGTCCAACATCAGCCAACAGTAACGTCCAACATCAGCCAGTAGTAACTTCCTACATCAGCCAGTGTAACCCCACATCAGACAGTAAGTAACTACTCTCACATCAGCCAGTGTAACTTCCATACATCAGCCAGTAGTAATCTCCTACATCAGCCAGTAGTAACTCCTACATCAGCCAGTAGTAACTTCACCACATCAGCCAGTAGTAACTTCCTACATCAGCCAGCAGTAATTCCTACATCAGCCAGTAATGCTTCCTACATCAGCCAGCAGTAACTCCTACATCAGCCAGTAATAACATCACCTACATCACCAGCTAGTAACTTCCTACATCAGCCAGTAGTGACTCCACATCAGCCAGTAGTAACTTCCTACATCAGCCAGTCCCAGTAACGCAACATCAGCCAGCAGTAACATCCAACATCAGCCGTAGTAACTGCCTTCCTACATCAGCCAGTAGTAACTTCCTAAATCAGCCAGTAGTAACTTCCTACATCAGCCAGTAGTAACTTCCTACATCAGCCAGCAGTAACTTCCAACATCAGCCAGTAGTAACTTCCAACATCAGCCAGTAGTAACTTCCAACATCAGCCAGTAGTAACTCCTACATCAGACAGTAGTAACTCACCACATCAGCCAGTAGTAACTTCCTACATCAGCCAGTAGTAACCTCCTACATCAGCCAGTAGTAACTTCCTACATCAGCCAGTAGTAACTCACCTAAATCACTGCAGTAGTAACTTCCACATCAGCCATAGCGTAACTTCCTACATCAGCCAGTAGTAACTACCTACATGCCAGAGTAACTCCTACATCAGCCAGTAGTAACTTCCAACATCAGACAGTAAGTAACTTCCTACATCAGCCAGTAGTAACTTCCTACATCAGCCAGGTAAACTTACCTACATCAGCCAGTAGTAACTTCTCACATCAGCCAGCAGTAACTTCCACATCAGCCAATGCAGTAACTTCCTACATCAGCCAGTAGTAACTTCCTACATCAGCCAGTAGTAACTTCCTACATCAGCAGGTAATAACTTCCTACATCAGCCAGTAGTAACTTCCTACATCAGCCAGTAGTAACTTCCTACATCAGCCAGTAGTAACTTCCTACATCAGCCAGAGTAACTAACTCCTACAAATCAGCCAGTAGTAACTACCACATCAGCCAGTAAACTACCTACATCAGTAGTAGTAACTACCTACATCAGCCAGTAGTAACTTCTACATCAGCCAGTAGGAACTCCTCATCAGCCAGTAGTAACTTCCTACATCAGCCAGCAGTAACGTCCAACATCAGCCAGCAGTAACACCTCAACTTATCAGTGCCCAATAGGTAACTTCCACATCAGCTAGTAGTAATAATCGTAACATCAGCCAGTAGTAACTTCCTACATCAGACAGTAGTAACTTCCTACATCAGCTAGTAGTAACGTCAACATCAGCCAGGTAACTTCCAACATCAGCCAGTGAACTCCCTACATCAGCCAGTAGTAACCTTCCTTACTCCAGACAGGTAGTACTTTACTTCACCTACATCAGCCAGTAGTAACTTCCTACATCAGCAGTAGTTAACTTCCCACATCAGCCAGTAGTAACTTCCCCTCCCCCATCAGCCAGTAGTAACTACCATCATGTCCCAAAGTAGTAACTTCCTACATCAGCCAGTAGTAACTTCCTACATCAGCCAGTAGTAACTTCTACATCAGCCAGTAGTAGACTTCACATCAGGCCAGTAGTAACTTCACATCAGCCAGAGTAACTTCCTACATCAGCCAGTAGTAACTACCTACATCAGCCAGTAGTAACTCCACATCAGCCAGTAGTAACTCCTACATCAGCGGGTAATAACTCCTACATCAGCCAGTAGTAACTTCCTACATCAAGCCAGCTAGTAACTCCCCCAAACATCAACCAGGTAGTAACTATCCTACTCAGCCAGCAGTAACTTCCTATCAGTGTTCCCAAGTAGTAACGTCAACTCACATCAGCCCCAGTAGTAACTTCCTACATCAGCCAGTAGGAACTCTCCTACATCAGACAGTAGTAACTTCCTACATCAGCCAGTAGTAATCTCTACATCAGCCAGTAGTAACTTCCTACATCAGCCAGTAGTAACTCCCTACATCAGCCAGTAGTAACTTCCAACATCAGCCAGTAGTAACTTCCCTACATCAGCCAGTAGTAACTACCTACATCAGCCAAAAGTAGTAACTTCTACATCAGCCAGTAGTAACTTTCTACCATCAGCCAGTGTAGTATAACTTCTACATCAGGAACCAGTAGTAGTAACTTCCTACATCAGCCAGTAGTAACTTCCTACATCAGCCAGTAGTAACTACCATATCAGCCAGTAGTAACTACCTACATCAGCCAGTAGTAACTTTCATACATTAGCCAGTGGTAACTTACCTACATCAGCCAGTAGTAACTTCCTACATCAGCCAGTAGTAACTTCCTACATCAGCCAGTAGTAACTTCCTACATCAGCCAGTAGTAACTTCTACATCAGCCAGTAGTAACTTCCAAACATCAGCCAGTAGTAACTCCTACATCAGCCAGTAGTAACCACATCAGCCAGTAGTAACTTCCAACATCAGCCAGTAGTATTTCCCAAACATCAGCCAGTAGTAACTTCCAAAAATTCCACCAGTAGTAACTTCCTACATCAGCAAGTAGTAACTACCTACATCAGCCAGTAGTAACTTCCTACATCAGCAAGTAGAAATTTCACATCAGCCAGTAGTAACTTCCTACATCAGCCAGTAGTAACTTCCAACATCAGCCAGTAGTAATTTCCTACATCAGCCAGTAGTAATTTTCACATCAGCCAGGTAGTAACTTCTACATCAGCCAGTAATGTACTCTACATAACCACAGTAACCTTTCCTACATCAGCCAGTAGTAACTTCCACATCAGCCAGTAGTAACTTCCTACATCAGGGACTAGTAGGTAACTTCCTACATCAGCCAGTAGTAACTTCCTACATCAGCCAGTAGTAACTTCCAATCAGCCAGTAGTAATTCCTACATCAGCCGGGTATTTAAACTTCCACATCAGCCAGTAGTAACTTCCCGCCATCAGCCAGAGTAACTCCTACATCAGCCAGTAGTACTTCTACATCACCAGTAGTAATTTCCCTACATCAGCTAGTAGTAACCCAACATCAGCCAGTAGTAACTTCCCTTTACATCAGCCAGTAACTTCCTACATCAGCCAGTAGTTCTTCTACATCAGCCAGTAGTAACTTCTACATCAGCCAGTAGTAACTTCTACATCAGCCAGTGTAGTAACTTCCTACATCAGCCAGTAGTAACTCCTACATCAGCCAGTAGAAACCCCTACCTACAATGCATAGTAGTAACTACCTACATCAGCCAGTAGTAATTTCATACATTAGCCAGTAGTAACTACCATCAGCCAGTAGTAACTTCCTACATCAGCCAGTAGTAACTTCACATCATGCCAGTAGTAACTACCTACATCAGCAAGTAGTAACTCCTACATCAGCCAGTAGTAATTCTAACATAGCCAGTAGTAACTTTCTACATCAGCCAGTAGTAACTTCCTACATCAGCCAGTAGTAACTTCCAACATCACCCTAGTAGTAACTTCCAACATCAGCCAGTAGTAACTTCAACATCAGAAACCAGTAGTAAACGTCCACATCAGCCAGTAGTAACTTCCTACATCAGCCAGTAGTAACTTCCAACATCAGCATTGTAACTTCCAACATCAGCCAGTAGTACTTCACATCAGCCAGTAGTAACTTCCTCATACAATCGCCAGTAGTAATTTCCCAACATCAGCCAGTAGTAACTTCCACATCAGCCTAGTGCAGTAACTTCCTACATCAGCCAGTAGTAACTTCTACATCAGCCAGTAGTAACTACCTACATCAGCCAGTAGTAACTTCCTACATCAGCCAGTAGTAACTTCCTACATCAGCCAGTAGTAACTTCCTACATCAGACAGTAGTAACTTCTTACATCAGCCAGTAGTAACTTCCTACATCAGCCAGTAGTAACTTCCTACATCAGCCAGTAGTAATTTCCTACATCAGCCAGTAGTTACTTCCTACATCAGCCAGTAGTAACTTCCTACATCAGCCAGTAGTAACTACCTACATCAGCCAGTAGTAATTTCCCACATCAGCCAGTAGTAACTTCCTACATCAGCCAGTAGTAACTTCCTACATCAGCCATTAGTAACTTCCTACATCAGCCAGTAGTAACTTCCTACATCAGCCAGTAGTAACTTCCTACATCAGCAGGTAATAACTTCCTACATCAGCCAGTAGTAATTTCCCTACATCAGCCAGTAGTAAATTCCTACATCAGCCAGTAGTAACTTCCTACATCAGCCAGCAGTAACTTCCTACATCAGCCAGTAGTAACTACCTACATCAGCCAGTAGTAACTACCTACATCAGCCAGTAGTAACTCCCTACATCAGCCAGTAGTAACTTCCCTCATCAGCCAGTAGTAACCTCCTACATCAGCCAGTAGTAACTTCCTACATCAGCCAGTAGTAAATTCCTACATCAGCCAGTAGTAACTTCCTACATCAGCCAGTAGTTACTTCCAACATCAGCCAGTAGTAACTTCCTACATCAGGCCAGTAGTAACTCAACATCAGCCAGTAGGAACTTCCTCCCATCAGCCAGTAGTAATTTCCCTACATCAGCCAGTAGTAACTTCCTACATCAGCCAGTAGTAACTCCACATTAGCAGGTAATAACTTCCTACATCAGCCAGTAGTAATTTCCCTACATCAGCCAGTAGTAACTCTACATCAGCCAGTAGTAACTCCACATCAGCAGCAGTAACTTCCTACATCAGCCAGTAGTAACTTCCTACATCAGCCAGTAACTGCCACATCAGCCAGTAGGAACTTCCTACATCAGCAGTAGTAACTTCCACATCAGCCAGTAGTAACTTCCTACATCAGCCAGTAGTAACTTCCTACATCAGCCAGTAGTAACTTCCACATCAGCCAGTAGTAATCTCCAACATCAGCCATAGTAACTTCCTACATCAGCCAGTAGTAACTACCTACATCAGCCAGTAGTAACTTCTACATCAGCCAGTAGTAACTCACATCAGCCAGTAGTAACTTCTACATCAGCCAGTAAGTAGTAACTTCCTACATCAGCCAGTAGTAACTTCCTACATCAGCCAGTAGTAACTACCTATATCAGCAAGTAGTAACTACCTACATCAGCCAGTAGTAATTTCATACATTAGCCAGTAGTAACTTACTACATCAGCCAGTAGTAACTTCCTACATCAGCCAGTAGTAACTTCCACATCAGCTAGCAGTAACTCCTACATCAGCCAGTAGTAACTTTCTACATCAGCCAGTAGTAACTTCCAACATCAGCCAGTAGTAACGTCCTACATCAGCCAGTAGTAACTTCCTACATCAGCCAGTAGTAACTTCCAACATCAGCCAGTAGTAACTTCCAACATCAGCCAGTAGTAATTCCAACATCAGCCAGTAGTAACTTCCACATCAGCCAGTAGTAACTTCCTACATCAGCCAGTAGTAACTTCCTACATCAGCAAGTAGTAATTTCCTACATCAGCCAGTAGTAACTTCCTACATCAGCCAGTAACTTCAACATCAGCCAGTAGTAATTTCCTACATCAGCCAGTAGTAACTTCCTACATCAGCCAGTAGTAACTTCTACATCAGCCAGTAGTAACTACCTACATCAGCCAGTAGTAACTTCCTACATCAGCCATGTAACTCCTACATCAGCCAGTAGTAATTTCCCCTACATCAGACAGTAGTAACTTCCTACATCAGCCAGTAGTAACTTCTACATCAGCCAGTAGTACTTCCTACATCAGCCGGGTAGAAACTTCACATCAGCCAGTAGTTACTTCCTACATCAGCCAGAGTAACTTCCACATCAGCCAGTAGTAACTTCCTACATCAGCCAGTAGAAACTTCTACATCAGCCAGTAGTAACTTCCACATCAGCCAGTAGTAACTTCCAACATCAGCCAGTAGTAACTTCCTACATCAGCCAGTAGTAACTACCTACATCAGCCAGTAGTAACTTCCTACATCAGCCAGTAGTAACTTTCTACATCAGCCAGTAGTAACTTCTACATCAGCCAGTAAGTAACTTCCCTACATCACCCAGTAGTAACTTCCTACATCAGCCAGTAGTAACTACCTACATCAGCAAGTAGTAACTACCACATCAGCCAGTAGTATTTCATATTAGCCAGTAGTAACTACCTACATCAGCCAGTAGTAACTTCCTACATCAGCCAGTAGTAACTTCCTACATCAGCTAGTAGTAACTTCCTACATCAGCCAGTAGTAACTTTCTACATCAGCCAGTAGTAACTTCCAACATCAGCCAGTAGTAACGTCCTACATCAGCCAGTAGTAACTTTCTACATCAGCCAGTAGTAACTTCCAACATCAGCCAGTAGTAACTTCCAACATCAGCCAGTAGTAACTTCCAACATCAGCCAGTAGTAACTTCCTACATCAGCCAGTAGTAACTTCCTACATCAGCCAGTAGTAACTTCCAACATCAGCTAGTAGTAACTTCCAACATCAGCCAGTAGTAATTTCCTACATCAGCCAGTAGTAACTTCCTACATCAGCCAGTAGTAACTTCCAACATCAGCCAGTAGTAATTTCCTACATCAGCCAGTAGTAACTTCTACATCAGCCAGTAGTAATTTCCACATCAGCCAGTAGTAACACCTACATCAGCCAGTAGTAACTTCACATCAGCCAGTAGTAACTCACATCAGCCAGTGTAACTCCTACATCAGACAGTAGTAACTTCACATCAGCCAGTAGTAATTCCTACATCAGCCAGTAGTAACTTCTACATCAGCAGTAGTAATTTCCTCATCAGCCAGTAGTTACTCCTACATCAGCCAGTAGTAACTTCCTACATCAGCCAGTAGTAACTACCTACATCAGCCAGTAGTAACTTCCCTACATCAGCCAGTAGTAATCTTCCAACATCAGCCAGTAGTAACTTCCTCATCAGCCAGTAGTAACTTCTCATCAGCCAGTGTAACTTCCTACATCAGCCAGTAGTAACTTCCTACATCAGCAGGTAATAACTTCCTACATCATCCAGTAGTAACTCCTACATCAGCCAGTAGTAACTTCCACATCAGCCAGTAGTAACTCCTGCATCAGCCAGCAGTAATTTCCCACATCAGCCAGTAGTAACCTCCTACATCAGCCAGTAGTAACTACCTACATCAGCCAGTAGTAACTACCTACATCAGCCAGTAGTAACTTCCTACATCAGCCAGTAGTAACTTCCTACATCAGCCAGTAGTAACTTCCTACATCAGCCAGCAGTAACGTCCAACATCAGCCAGCAGTAACGTCCAACATCAGCCAGTAGTAACTTCCTACATCAGCTGGTAGTAACTTCATTCAGCCAGTAGTGAACTTCCTACATCAGACAGTAGTAACTTCCTACATCAGCCAGCAGTAACGTCCAACATCAGCCAACAGTAACGTCCAACATCAGCCAGTAGTAACTCCACATCAGCCAGTAGTAACCTCTACATCAGACAGTAGTAACTACCTACTCAGCCAGTAGTAACTTCCTACATCAGCAGTAGTAACTTCCTACATCAGCCAGTAGTAACTTCCTACATCAGCCAGTAGTAACTACCACATCAGCCAGTAGTAACTTCCTACATCAGCCAGTAGTAACTTCCTACATCAGCCAGTAGTAACTACCAACATCAGCCAGTAGTAACTTCCTACATCAGCCAGTAGTAACTTCCTACATCAGCCAGTAGTAACTTCCTAAATCAGCCAGTAGTAACTTTCTACATCAGCCAGTAGCAACTTCCTACATCAGCAATTAGTAACTACCTACATCAGCCAGTAGTAACTTCCTACATCAGCCAGTAGTAACTTCCTACATCAGCCAGAAAGTAGCTTCTACATCAGCCAGTAGTAACTTCCAACATCAGCCAGAGTAACTCTACATCAGCCAGTAGTAACTTCCTACATCAGCCAGTAGTAACTTCCTACATCAGACAGTAGTAACTTCCTACATCAGCCAGTAGTAACTTCCTACATCAGCCAGTAGTAACTTCCTACATCAGCCAGTAGTAATTTCCTACATCAGCCAGTAGTTACTTCTACATCAGCCAGTAGTAACTTCCTACATCAGCCAGTAGTAACTACCTACATCAGCCAGTAGTAACTTCCTACATCAGCCAGTAGTAATCTCCAAATCAGCCAGTAGTACTTACATCAGCCAGTAGTAACTTCCTACATAAGCTGTAGTAATCTCCTACATCAGCCAGTAGTAACTTCCTACATCAGTCAGTAGTAACTACCTACATCAGCAAGTAGTAACTTCCTACATCAGCCAGTAGTAACTTCCAACATCAGCCAGTAGTAACTTCCAACATCAGCCAGTAGTAACTTCCTACATCAGGCCAGTAGTAACTTCCAACATCAGCCAGTAGTAACTTCCAACATCAGCCAGTAGTAACTCCCATCAGGCCAGTAGTAATTTCCCAACATCAGCCAGTAGTAACTTCCAACATCAGCTAGTAGTAATTTCCACATCAGTACAATCTTAACAATAGGAGGACGAGCACCGAATTATTGCCAATAAATCACACACTAATATATTGATTGTATCGCACTTATTAAGTCTGTCGCACCAGGATTCAGTAATTATAGAATATTCAAACATTTTTTCCCTGATGTATTTATTGATGTCGTTGCGTCTTAACGTTGATGTACCCCGCCTAGATTGGTAAGATGTCATACGTGTAGGTTGGTTGATTGACTGATATGATCATCATCATTGCACTTGGGTGAGTAACCATGTGTGATCCGATCTCTTTCTTACACAGGAAGATCTCAGCGACAGTACACGAACTATGTAGCACAGGCGAGGGTCCCCTAAGGTAAAGCTATTTTTGTAGGAAATTGATTTTAAATCATTTCTAATGAATTTTGCCCGGGCAGCGGTTTTCCAGCTTGCTCTTCTCAATTTTGAACTGCCAAGGGTTCTTTTACGTGTTCAAATTGAACATGGGACCTACGTATTATCATCCGTCTCCGATAGGACTAGGTACTCGATCTCACCTACACTGAGATCAAGGATCTCTGGAAAAATATCCCGATGACTCCACGAGGGAGCGAACCTGGTACTTTAGGTACGAGAGACAAGCACATAGACCCATATCGTATTACATACATTTTACCATTAGATAAAAATATTCACAATTTAAAAAAAAACATTATAACTGCAATAGTAAAACTAAGAATGACACGTGACCATGCCTATCACTCTGTATGATACACTTACCGGTTACAGGCCAATGAGCCTAGCTGTGTGTATGTGTGTAAGTGTGTATACCGAACTGATGAAAGGGATAAAGAATAGGGCAAATAATGACACAGTTTTAACAACATTAACCCTCTAACCCGTAATTTTTGTAACTTTCCCCCATATTCATATTTCTATGCTTAATGAATTAGTCAATGTATTGGCTTTGTGTTATCTTAAATAAATAATGTGAGCCAGTGTATCGGATCAGAAGGGCGAAGGAGTTAAATAAATCCCCAGATATAAAAGTACAGAAATAAAAGTGCATATTTTTTCTTTAACTTGTTGAGCGTTTGAGGTTCACTGCTTTAGATATCACCCGCCTCCATTCTTATCTCTGTTTCTAGCCTTCGCTTCACAAGAAGTTCATTGCTTTAGATATCACCCGCCTCCATTCTTATCTCTGTTTCTAGCCTTCGCTTCACAAGAAGTTCATTGCTTTAGATATCACCCGCCTCCATTCCCATCTCTGTTTCTAGCCTTCGCTTCGCAATCTTCGCTTCACAAGAGGTTCATTGCTTTAGATATCACCCGCCTCCATTCTCATCTCTGTTCCTAGCCTTCACTTCACAATCTTCGTTTCACAATCTTCGCTTCACAACCTTCACTTCACAATCTTCACTTTACAATCTTCACTTCACAATCTTCGCTTCACAATCTTCGCTTCACAATCTTCGCTTCGCAATCTTCGCTTCGCAATCTTCGCTTCGCAATCTTCACATCACAATCTTCACTTTACAATCTTCACTTCACAAGTACTCACTTCTAGTGTTTCGAAGTCTACTTCATTGCTATAGGAGCTCGCTTCTAGTTTCAAAGGGATTCGTTCGCTCCTCGTGGAGCCATAGAGATATTTTTCCAGAGCTCCCTTATCTCAGTGTAGGTGAGAACAAGTTGCTAGTCCTCTGGGAGACGGACGATAAAACGTAGATCCCGTGTTAAAGGCGTGGGCACGTAAAAGAACCATTGACAGTTTAAAATCGAGAAGAACAGGCTGAAAAGCTGCTGCCCGGGCAGAAATTAATTAGAACATTTTTAATAAAATAAAAATTTCTACAAACTATTTTCACCATCTTCTAAAATACATCGGCGATCCTAGCCGGTGCTACGGAGTTTGTGCACTGCCGCTGAGAAATAATACAAACAAAACAACGTTAACACAAAATGTGTGTGTAATACAAACTGTGAGGTGAAATAATCGTGGTTAGAATCCAGTAGCGTTCATGGTATGGAAAGAGTTAATGTGGGTGTTCGCGGCAATGAGAGCTTGCATCAATAGCATCGATTGTTGGGGAGTTGAAAATGGATAAGGGGGGTGTTCTTCGGTCTCTTTGCGACTGCCTGTTGGATGAAGACACTAAAATAAATGTTGAATCGATCCAGCGATTTAAGAAGTTTTGAGTTACCGTTTGTACGGGTAGAACTGGATGCCTGAGGGCAGAGTGAGGAGTGTGTTTAACCAGCGAGCCACGGGAACCATCAATATGCATACTCGTCGATATCTGTTAAGGGAGACTAAGCACTTATGGGTCTGCCCGGAGTGCAGGACGTCAGTTTAGCAACAAATAACCAGAGTAAATGATGATTTAAACAAATTATAAATATACTTATTGTTTTTCATACTGCATTAGGGAGCATTTCTCAGCAAATAGAAGAATAGCGAACTTCTCCTTCTTTGTGTTCGTTCTTTACGACCAATTTGAATCACTCTTTGAGATATGTTTGATCTTTGCCAAGAACGTGTATACGTTGCACATTGGTTTGTAGGCCTCTAAACGCATAGACTTCTACACGTTTAGGACACATGCATCCGATTTCAGCCAAACCTCCTTAGTTGCCTCTTACGACATGCGTGGCAGGTAACCAGTGGTTCTATTCTTTACAGCCCAAATTTGGGCCCCGGTAATCACTCGGTCGGAATAGCTAACGAAATGCAATAAAGATGAAATATCATATATCAAATCATAATGAAACCAATTTTGAAATTCAAACATGTCACCATGAACACTAAAAGAGCATTGTTCAACACAATCTTTCTCCCAACATTATGCGCACACAGTGCCAAACCTGGACACTGACAACAAATGATAGAAGAAAACTAGCCAGGACAGCGATGACGTGTCTACTCAGAATGCTGGGTGTAACAAAAAGAGACCGGTTTAGAAATGAAAACAGGACAAAAATGGGTACAACATCAGTACTAAACTTCATCAAGAAACAACAAATTAAATGGTTCGGCCACATAAGCAGATTACCAACAGACAGTGCACCTCAAAGAGCAATGTTACTCCGATACAGTAGATACAAAGCAAACGGACGTCCCCGCAGAAGGTGGACCTCAGAGATAACAGAGGCAGCGAAAAACACTATTTATTAAGCGCACACAAAAGCCAGAAATATCTTCTCATCCTGACGCTGTGAGACAAAACATGATTAAAGAAAATAATTTTAAAAAAGAACTGATGTCACAAAAGAATCGGCGTTAGAATCCAGTTACGATCCTGGTATGCAAAGAGTTAAAGACGATTTAATTAACCAAATTCTAAAATTACTTATTATCTCTCATTTCGAATTTTCCACTCCTTTTCATCCTTGATTGAACATAAAATTACATCAGCGAAAAATGTGGTTGTTCTGCTGCTGTTTGTAAAAATTATGCTGAAGAGGATGGCGGGAGAAACGGTGAGTAAATTGAAACACAGCTGGCTCCCGCGTGAACATGGCGGGAAGATATCAAGACTGTGGTATGCACAACAGAAGCAAACCGG
Organism: Arion vulgaris; assembly: GCA_020796225.1. Classification (NCBI taxonomy): domain Eukaryota; kingdom Metazoa; phylum Mollusca; class Gastropoda; order Stylommatophora; family Arionidae; genus Arion; species Arion vulgaris. The sequence continues at coordinate 30,824,100 of CM036772.1, forward strand.
TTTAAACAAAGAACGCTTCTCTCAATCTCTCGGTTATCACGGCAGACTCAGATAACATTACTCACTCGTCAACCCGGGAACCGAGGGGTTGGTAAGGGTGCGCTCTGGAATATAACATCCGCCATCTTGACTCACTCCTTTCTTGACAAAACTGAAGCCAAAAAATCAATGAGTTTGGCCACCGTTGGTCAAATAACTGGCCACAGGAAACACTCACGAGAAAAATGCTTACAATCGATTCTTAGAATTTGATGGGCAAAGCAAAGGATGAGGTTAAGGGTAAGACTAAGGGTAACGCTAAAGCTAAAGCTTATTCTAAGTGTTGATAGCTACTCACTTTTAAAACACGATAATTTCTAAAGAAGAAAATAGACGGCACCATTTGGGTAAGGAGGAGGGGGGATATCAACTACATTTGCCCGCGTGCCCAGCGTGTTCGTAGCGCGTTGGACTGCGGGTGACTAGTCCTCTGTAAGTGCGGGTTCAACTCCGCGGACTGGCAGAAAAGCTACAGTTTCCCCAGATTTACGGTGTTCGTGGCAACGAGCCGAAGGGTTACGATATCCATGACACCGAGCCGAATCGTGCTTCTGGATCGGGGAAAAAAAAATTCAACTACATTTAACAACAGAGAACACAATATCTATTTTAAACCCGCGTGCGCATTATTGATTCAACGAACGGGATCGCGAGAGAGAGAGAGAGAGAGGGAGAGAGAGAGAGAGAGAGAGAGAGATTCAACAAACGTGTAGATATAATGCGAAGATATCGACCTTAGATACCAAGAGGGTGAGCAGATGGGAACTGCGTATGTCTGCGCCGTGCCAAACGAAAAGTACACAATTTCAATGACTTGGTCCATTTCGAATGAGGAAACCCCATTAATAATTTCAACAACTTATGTAACTAAATAGTTGATTGATTGATTGATTGAATGAATGCTAGGAACAACATCATCACACTTCGGTGAGTAACCATGTGTGCTCCGATCTCGTTCTTACACATGAAGATCTCAGCGGCAGCGCACGAACTCCGTAGAACCAACGAGTGTCCCTGATGTAATTTAGAAGATGGTGAAAATATTTTGTTGGAATTTTATTTTGGAATCTTTCTCATGAATTTTTCCCAGGCAGCAGTTTTCCAGCCTGCTCTTCTCGATTTTGAACTGCAAATGGTTTATTTACGGGCTCAACTTGAACACGGGACCTACTTTCTTTATCATGCGTCGTATCCTTGGATAGGACTAGTAGCTTGATCTCCCCAACATTGAGATAGGACTAGGACTCGATCTCCCAACACTGAGATAGGACTAGAGGAACTCGATCTCCCCAACACTGAGATAGGACTAGGAGCTTGATCTCCCCAACACTGAGATAGGACTAGTAGCTCGATCTCCCCAACACTGAGATAGGACTAGGAACTCGATCTCCCCAACACTGAGATCAGAGATCTCTGACAAAATATCCCAATGGTTCCACGAGGAAGCGAACCGACTACTTTTAAAACGAGAGGCGAACACCTAGCCTCTACGCCACAGAGATCCCTGAAACTTACTATTGAAACTGGTATATATATAAAAAATGAGCAGGCACAGACTGTTCGCTCACCTCCAGTTCCCAATGGAGCATAACGTTGAAACTCACCCATTATTATTTATATTAAGCTTAGTTTTTGGTTGTCCGTTATAAATACAGTCACAGTCAGGGCGGCTAATATGGCTCCTCTGACTGATTTTTGCGTGGAGGCTAGCTGTCATTATTATAAGTGTCGCTCATCATTCAGACAAGCCTTACACCGACTTCTGAGGTGCTTGTAATTTACACCCACCAAGTAAAGGATCACGTAACCTGTAGCCCACCGCATACCGTTTCAGTTTGGAATGTCTTCCTTGCACTCCGGACATGTCCATAGGTGTTCCGATCTCCTTTGCAATATCTCCAACAGCGTCCAGCGACTAACCATACCAGTTTGATTTTGATTGATGAGCCTACTCGTATACCTGTCTAAATGTTCTTGATGAGCCTACTCATATACCTGTCTAACTGTTCTTTTCGCCTCAAGTAGGGCTTGAACCCTGGAATTAGCATGGCACGGGGTTACTAGCGAAGCGAGTTATCCACTTCGCTATCGGCGCTCTTATACTATCCAGTATTCACAGTAGTGGACTAAACTGTACCTAACCTGTACCTAAACTGTACCTAAACTGTACCTAAACTGTACCTAACCTGTACCTAAACTGTACCTAACCTGTACCTGAACTGTACCTAAACTGTATCTAAACTGTACCTAAACTGTACCTAAACTGTACTTAAACTGTGCCTAAACTGTACCTAAACTGTATCTAAACTGTATCTAAACTGTATCTAAACTGTATCTAAACTGTACCTAAACTGTACTTAAACTGTACTTAAACTGTACCAAACCTGTACCTAAACTGTCTTCAAACTGTACTTAAACTGTATCTAAACTGACTAAACGTACCTGAAACTATCTAAACTGTATCTAAACTGTACCTTACAACTGTACCTAAACTGTACTTAAACTGTACTTAAACTGTACCTAAACTGTACTTAAACTGTACCTAAACTGTACTTAAACTGTACTTAAACTGTACCTAAACTGTATCTAAACTGTATCTAAACTGTACCTAAACTGTACTTAAACTGTACCTAAAGGGAGTTTTAAAGTCGATGAACTGACTTCACAGCACCGAGTTTTACCCCATATGGCTCAGTTCCTCTCTTCAGAAATGGCAAGCCATCTGCAAAGAGTATTGCTAAAAGCATGAACTCCGTAGCTCCGGCAACAACCCTAGGGTCTCTGGAAAAAATGCATCGTGAATAGAACGGAGTGGACCGGATTCGAACCAACGACCTTCGACTCGCAAGGTAAGAGGTTAACCACTTAACCACAAAGACCCTCCAAACAACTGTACCAAATATTATGCTAACGTTTGTCATTGAAGTTTCCGTTACAAATTTTTTAAATATAGATTTGGGTTGTTTATTCCCCCTCCCCAATCCACCAGCCACTGATAACACAACCACCGATATCCAAACAACAAAAAACCCAACCACAGATAACACAACCACCTAAAACCCAACCACAGATAACACAACCACCTAAAACCCAACCACAGTTAACCAAACACACCAAAAAAATGCAAACCACCAAAAACCTAATCACTGAAAACCCAACCATAGACAACACAACCACCGAACACCCAATAACCACAGATAACCTGTGGGAGAACCACTAATGTCGATAGAATTCATTGGTTCGATGAGATATAACTGTCTTGTCTGTTATGATACAATAATTCTATAAGATATCTCTCTCTCTGTCTGATAAGAGAGCTAGACTGAAAGGGTACAGTAATAACTGTATAATAGTTATGGATATGGTACACAGATCTAACACGTAGTGTAGCTCCATATGGTACAGTAGTGTGATGCAGTACAGTAGTGTGATACGGTACAGTAGTGGATGCAGTAGTGGATGGTACAGTAGTGGGATAAGGTACAGTAGTGTGATAAGGTACAGTAGTGTGATAAGGTACAGTAGTGTGATAAGTACAGTAGTGGATAGGTACAGTAGTGTGATAAGGTACAGTAGTGGATAATACAGTAGTGTGAAAGGTACAGTGGGATAAGGTACAGTAGTGGATAGGTACAGTAGTGGATAGGTACAGTAGTGTGATAAGGTACAGTAGTGGATAGGTACAGTATGGATATAGTACAGTAGTGTGATAAGGTACAGTAGTGTGATATGGTACAGTAGTGTGATATAGTACAGTAGTGTGATAAGGTACAGTAGTGTGATAAGGTACAGTAGTGGATATCGTACAGTAGTGGGATAAGGTACAGTAGTGTGATATAGTACAGTAGTGGAAGGTACGTAGTGGATACAGTACAGTAGTGTGATAAGGTACAGTAGTGTGATACGGTACAGTAGTGGGATACGTACAGTAGTGGATATGGTACAGTAGTGTGATATAGTACAGTAGTGTGATAAGGTACAGTAGTGTGATATAGTACAGTAGTGTGATATAGTACAGTAGTGTGATAAGGTACAGTAGTGTGATAAGGTACAGTAGTGGGATATGGTACAGTAGTGGGATACGGTACAGTAGTGTGATAAGGTACAGTAGTGTGATATGGTACAGTAGTGTGATATAGTACAGTAGTGTGATAAGGTACAGTAGTGTGATATCGTACAGTAGTGGGATACGGTACAGTAGTGTGATATGGTACAGTAGTGTGATATAGTACAGTAGTGGGATACGGTACAGTAGTGTGATAAGGTACAGTAGTGTGATAGGTACAGTAGTGGATACGGTACAGTAGTGGGATATGGTACAGTAGTGGATATGTACAGTAGTGTGATAAGGTACAGTAGTGTGATATGGTACAGTAGTGTGATAAGGTACAGTAGTGTGATAAGGTACAGTAGTGTGATAAGGTACAGTAGTGTGATATCGTACAGTAGTGGGATACGGTACAGTAGTGTGATATTGTACAGTAGTGTGATAAGGTACAGTAGTGGGATACGGTACAGTAGTGGGATATGGTACAGTAGTGTGATATAGTACAGTAGTGTGATAAGGTACAGTAGTGTGATACGGACAGTAGTGGGATACATGTACAGTAGTGTGATATGGTACAGTAGTGTGATAAGGTACAGTAGTGGATAGGTACAGTAGTGTGATAAGTACAGTAGTGGATATGTACAGTAGTGGATAGGTACAGTAGTGTGATACGTACAGTAGTGTGATACGGTACAGTAGTGTGATACAGTACAGTAGTGGATACGGTACAGTAGTGGGATATGGTACAGTAGTGTGATATAGTACAGTAGTGTGATAAGGTACAGTAGTGTGATATGGTACAGTAGTGTGATACGGTACAGTAGTGTGATAAGGTACAGTAGTGTGATAAGGTACAGTAGTGTGATATCGTACAGTAGTGGGATACGGTACAGTAGTGTGATATTAGTAAGTAGTGTGATAAGGTACAGTATGTGGATACGGTACAGTAGTGTGATAGGTACAGTAGTGGATAGGTACAGTAGTGTGATAAGGTACAGTAGTGTGATAAGGTACAGTAGTGGGATACGGTACAGTAGTGTGATATGGTACAGTAGTGTGATAAGGTACAGTAGTGGGATAAGGTACAGTAGTGTGATAAGGTACAGTAGTGTGATACGGTACAGTAGTGGGATACGGTACAGTAGTGGGATATGGTACAGTAGTGTGATAAGGTACAGTAGTGTGATACGGTACAGTAGTGGGATACGGTACAGTAGTGGGATATGGTACAGTAGTGTGATAAGGTACAGTAGTGTGATAGACAGTAGTGTGATACGACAGTAGTGTGATACGTACAGTAGTGTGATAAGGTACAGTAGTGGATATGTACAGTAGTGGATACGAGTCAGTAGTGTGATATGCACATTAGTGTGATAAGAAGTAGTGGGACATTGTACAGTAGTGTGATAAGACAGTAGTGTGATACGCATAGTGGATACGTACAGATGATATGGTACAGTAGTGTATAAGACGTAGTGTGATAGGACAGAGTGGATATGGTACAGTAGTGTGATAGTAGTAGTGTGATATGTACTAGTGTGATAGTCAGAGTGGATATCTGTGATACGAGAGTGATATAGACAGTAGTGTGATATAATAGTGGAGCATATTGGATATATACAGTATGTGATATATATGATTACAGTAGAATGCAGAGATAAAGGTACAGGATAATAGTGGATATGTACAGTAGTGATAGGCGTAGTATGATACGTACAGTGGATACGTACAGTGTGATAGCAGATGATGTAGTAGTACGATACGTACCAGTAACGGTCGAAATCAAACTCCTGAAGTGACATTTTGTGCGGTCATTGACATCCCAAAGAAGACCATGCTCACACCACATATGAAGTTCTCTTGAAGAAAGACCACATCAATGTTCTGCACGAATGTCCCTATAATTATGGCGTCCGATGTGGATATGACAATATTATAAAATTACCAGTCCTTCATTACTCAGCCTCTCATTACTTTATCGACATTTACCCACTCTCATTATGTCCTTATTAACCACAATTAGTGTGTTCCCGTTGAATATCGGTCACGAGCTTCCCTACGATATTATACATAAACAGGGAAGTGTATGGTTGAGTAGATACAGCAACCAGCACCAGCAAAGAACAGGAGTGTTTAGTCTAAAACACTGAAATATATGCTTGAGAGGAAATTGGAGTAATTGTGGACATGTTCGATGTGTGATGAAGATGATCCTTAAATGAACACGTTTGGAATTACACGTTGTACACGCCTGAGTGGTTACCGGACCCAAATTTGGGGTGTAAAGAATAGAACTACTGTTACCTGCCACGCATGTCGTAAGAGGTGACTAAGGAGGTTTGGTTGAAATCGGATGCATGTGTCCTAAGCGTGTAGAAGTCTATGCGTTTAGGGGCCTACCAAACCATTGTGCAACGTATACACGTTCTTGGCAAAGATCAAACGTATCACAAAGAGTGATTAAAATTGCCGGTAAAGAACGAACGCAAAGAAGAAGAAGAAGGAGAAACGTTGTACAGGTAGAGCTGGATGCTTGAGGGGCAGAGAGAGAAGTGTGTTTAACTAGCGAACCACAGAAACTATCAGTAGGCCTACAGTTCAGTATCTGTTGGGGAAGACTGAGCACCTATGGGTCTGCCCGGAATGCAGTGACATCTGTTCATAAACCAATAACAAATACACGATACTACTATACGAATGCAAGCACAGTACACATCAAACCAGGTCAAAAATGAGATGCCATAGAAGAGCTGCAGGTGTGACAATAAGAGACAAAATTAGAAATGAAGAAATCAGAAGGAGACTAGATGTGAAACCAGTCATGCCATTCATAAAAGAACAACAGATTAAATGGTTTCGAGACTTGACAAGAATGTCGTGGTATCGTCTACCACAGAGAGCCACAATTAAAAAGTATAGCGAGTACAGAGCAAGAGGAAGACCACACAAAAGATGGAGCGACAGCATCAAGAACAGCTTTAAGAAAAAGAATAACAGTTTACAAAATGTATTAAAGCAAGCACACACAAAATCACTACCCCCTCCCAACACTTCTATGAAGAGATAAACGGTGGAAGAGGAGAAGAAGAAGAAGACACATCAAACCAGAATATTGATATTATATCAGAAAATGATAAGAACCATATCTGATGCTGATACCTACACATCAAAGTTTGCCTGCAGCAACTTATCATTGATTTACCCATATCCTTATCTCTTTCCCCGTTAACACATTCGTACACAGAGCGAAGTCCAAATTTAGTTATTCCTTTGTACATATATTAGCATCCTGTCCATCTTGCTTGTTCATCTTCAACATTTCCCTTCTAGTAAGATTATTATGATTGAATAGTATAGCGTAAAACAGAGTAATGAGCTATGAAACATCACCAAATAATAACAACATACAAAACTGTAATAATTGTGAACACACAGGCAAAGGAATGTGAAATACTTAATACTTACAGCTCGTCCGAAGCTTTCAACACACGCCAACGCGAAAAATAAGAATGGCGTCTGGCTCCAAGTAATAGATCTGTAGCCGACTGTGAACAAACCGTTCTGAAAGCCAGGAATGTGAAGGTCATAAACGTAGAGGTTACGTCAGTATTGCAAAAGTTCTACCCGAAGTTACACTCGTGTTTGAATCGTCTGTATAGTGAGATGTATATGAACAGATGCAAGTACTTTTTTCGACAAGACGAGGTGACCAGAGCCAATCGATTGACAACCGTCACAAGCAGACGATGTGTACCTCACCCCGCTTGTCTAAAGTGTGCGTACGTGAGTCTGCGCGCGCGTGCTTCCATGCGTGTACCCAGGCTGCGAACTTGAAATAAATGAGATCGTCTGATAGAAGAATGGAAGAGATGGGAAGGGATTTGGTCTGCTCTCTGGCACTATCACTTGTGTTTAGCTTGCTGTCGTGCCAGCTTGGAGTTTGAGGAGAAAATGTAATTATTTCGTTTGGCAGATACCAGCAGCACACTCGCAGTGACACACAGTTGCTTAAGAACAGAATAACACTCTAATCCGGACATATTACCACTTCCGCTTATGTATACACTATTACTACACTCTGCCAGCCCATTAGGGATACACTACTACTACACTCCGCAACCCCATTTAGGGGCTCATTATCACTAGTTCTGTGACACATAATCCGTCTATTCTGCCACTCCACTCGGCACTCAGGGACACACTACCTCTCCTCGAGGACACACTATCCATCCACTCAGACACACAACACCACCCGACTCAGGGCCACACTACCACCAAACTTATGAACACACTAAAATTTCACTAAGAAACACACGACTATTTCATTCAGGAACTAACTACCACCCCACTCAGGGAACACACAACCACTCAACTCAGGGAACAAACTACCACCCCACTCAGGGAACACACAACCACTCCACTCAGGGAACACACAACCACTCAACTCAGGGAACAAACTACCACCCCACTCAGGGAACACACAACCACTCAACTCAGGGAACAAACTACCACCCCACTCAGGAACACACAACCACTCAACTCAGGAACAAACTACCCCAGCCCACTCAGGAACAAACTACCACCAAAACACACCTACTCAGACACACCTTTCACTATATACTATTTCGGTAGCAGTAGATACCATATCAAAACATGAAACAAATTTATCCGTGTCTTCTTCTTTGCGTTCGTTCTTTACGATCAATTTTAATCACTCTTTGTGATATGTTTGATCTTTGCCAAGAGCGTGTATACGTTGCACATTGGTTTGGTAGGCCCCTAAACGCATAGACTTCTACACGTTTAGGACACATGCATCCGATTTCAACCTAACCTCCTTAGACGCCTCTTACGACATGCTTGGCAGGTAACAGTGATTCCATTCTTTACACCTCAAATTTGGGCCCCAGTAACTACTCGGTGAAAAAAACTGAATCCGCTCCTCCTTCTTCTCCTTCTCCAACAAAGATCTAAATGTCTACATATTGATGGCTTCCGTGACTAACTGGTTAAGCAAACTTCTAATCCTGCCCATAAGGCATCCAGTTGTACATGGTAAAGATTGAATGTTTTATGAACCGGAGTCAATGAATATGGTATCGTATATGGTATCGTATATGGTATCGTATATGGTATCGTATATGGTATCGTATATGGTATCGTATATGGGCGCCGTAAGAAATAATGGTGCGTGGTTCGAACCCGGTGTCAGGTAATTTAAAAAATATGTTGTTGCGAAAGGCGCTCAATACGTGTACACTGTCTATTTATTGATCATATTCATTGGCTCGGTGCTTCCCCTGGGGTTCTTAGAAGTCCATATTCTCTTCTTACTATAAACTTAAAGCTACTATGAATGATGTGTGCATGTATGTCAGTGGCGGCTCGTGATCTTTTTTGTTGGTGGGGCCAGACATTTTTTCCGGATAAATCATGATTTTTGGTTGCTATATTTTAATTTAAAAATAATAAATACATGTTATACATAATTTTTGGTGGGGCCCGGCTCCGCTGGCCCTTAATGACGAGCCGCCACTGATGTATGTTATATGTGTATAGCTGTGTGTATGTATGTTATATGTGTATAGCTGTGTGTATGTATTTATATGTGTATACTTGTGTGTATGTATGTTATATGTGTATACTTGTGTGTATGTATGTTATATGTGTATACTTGTGTGTATGTATGTTATATGTGTATACCTCTGTGTATGTATGTTACATGTGTATACTTGTGTGTATGTATACCTGTTGTTTCGTCTCAAATATACAAGCACAATAAACTTATGGCATGTGTTGTGTGTTAAAACTGTTCAATCGAATCTGACCTGATTGGTCTGTGTTCAACACTGGACGTTGTTTAATCAAAGGCACTACTCAGTAAAGCTCTTTATTTGGAGAGCTAGCAGGTTGTGTTCTGAAAAACGCTCTATTTAGAGCAAGACAGTCGGTGCCGTAAGAAGCAAGGGTTTGGGTTCGAATATGGTGTTTACTAATTTGGTTTTTCTGAAGCCCCAATACCTGTTCACTGTATATTATGTAGGATCAGATGTTTCACCTGCTACCGAATCACAGTAGGCGACGGTACTATTTGAAATTGTCAAATTCGCTGTAAAGGTAGAACTGGATGTCTGAGGTGAAGAGTGAGGGGTGTGTTTAACCAGCGAACCAACCGGCACCATCAGTATGCAATACCCGTATCCGCCGATAACATACGGCCAGCGGGCTCAAGTAAAAATCCTAGGAAATAAGACTATAACCGTCGCGTGACCTCACATACCATTATTGTTGTATAAAGACTAATTCATTTTAAAAACAATACAACATGCTAAATCAAGGTTATATTATGTGACAAATTCAGTTTAAAGTTGAGGATTATCAGTATTATTAATTTTTTACATCAATAAATAACCATAGACTCATAGAATTTAGTAAAATTACAAAACAGCTTACAGTGTTCCATCAAACATATACAAAAAAACAGCCCCCATTAAACAGGGATTTTCGATTTCCCATCTGAGCTACTCAGCCTTATTTTGCCGGGGGTCACGACATACCCTTCGAAATATGTTGGGGAGATACTGAACATCCATGGGTCTGCCCGGAGTGCAAGAACGTTAATTCGGAAGCCAAAAACCAATAACTATGTCTCCAAAACACGCAATAACATACGATATCAGAGATTATTCTATATCATCTGCGAGACGAACGTGATTCTGTAGTACACACAAATGAAAAACAGAAAACATCTAAATTACAGAAAATGTATGTCATTTTCAAGTTCTGTTTTTGCAACCGTCTAGACAAGAAATAAATTTTCATAAATAAATGTAGGAGAAAAACAATATCGAATTTTTAAAACAATCTGACGCGGAAGAAATTATCGATTATTGTTTCGACAAACGCGTCATTTTCGAGGGGGTTGTTTCAGAAGGAAATTGTTCACAGATGGATGGGAGATCAAATGAGAACTTTAGCGCAACAAGAAATATCATCATCATCAAGTAGCTTGTCCCTTCCGGAAGATGGTTCTCATGACAGCAGTCCTGATAAAAAGTCTCTGTCCTGTACAAGTTGGCCGGCGTCAGCAGCAGTCATTCTCAAATCGTCAATGACATCTTGCGCCCATCGTCTTCTAGGTCTTGATCTCATCCTTCTTCCAGGCACCATTCCCTCCAAAATGAACTTCTCTAGGCACTCATGTCGTTTGATGTGTCCGTTTGATATTTAATATTACAAGAAATGTACATTATACTCGTAGAATTAGTGGCTACTGAGATGTTATAACAAAACTGCAAACACGGATCTGTGGATAACATTGATTGACCATCATATGAAGCCCCCAATACCTGTCTATTCTGTCAGGTTATTTATTGTGGCGATACAAATTAAAATACTACTTGATTTACGATAAAATTACGAGAAATCAGGGTTTTGTCCAGAAACAGAAAATAGTGGCGATAAGAACAAAAATTTAAAATATTGAGAACATGCATTTTTTCCAGTGGCTACTTATGGTTGTGAATCATGGACCAATACACAAAAAACAAGAACGAAAATCCAGTCCTTCGAAACTAAGTGCAACAGAAAGATCCTACCAATACCGTGGCTAAGTGGTTAAGCCCTTTGCCTTGTGAGTCGAAGGTCGTGGGTTCGAGTCCGCGCCGCGCCGTTCTGACCTTGAGTGCAATTTTTCCAGAGACCCCTAGGATTGTTGCTAGAGCTACAGAGTTCGTGCTCTGTGCAATACTCTCGGCAGGTGACGTGCCATTTCTGCTGAGAGGGACCGAGCCATATGGGGTAAAACCCGGTGCAATGAAGTAAATCCTTCGGCTTAAAAACCCTTTACCATGGACAGAAACACCGATATCCTGAAAGAACTAAAAGAGAATTGGCTGATAAACAACAAACTATACAGAAAATTAGATACTTTGGTCGGGGTCAAAGGCTCATGAGGTCATGGTGGTAACATGAGCCAGGGTTGGCGAGGGGGCGCGCAAACCAAGACCCTGCCCCCAACCTCCACGTGGTGACCCTGGAAACAGACTCTGGTTCCGGTCTGGCTAAGAGGGCAGGGATCGGGGAGAGAAAACTACTGGTAGTGGTAGCAGTGCAATTACGGAAATACAATACAGATACATATTAACAAAATGCACAAATCTCCTCACAGATGTCCAACAAGATATTGCTCAAGTTCCTGAACGCAAAGAAACAGCAACGAAACGTCTCTGACATGGATGAGAGGTGTATCCAGTGACCAAACGTATGCCCACGTAGGGCGAAGCTCGAAGTCCTGAGGAGGGCAAACATTGCCAGCCCGTCGGCAAGAATAAATAAGACAGGACCGTAATGAATAAAGTCTACCCTCGTGTTGGTACGAGAGAAGATTGCAGCTGACCACGCATCGGTAGCCTGGTGCAGATTCATGTACTGGGCAAGGTTTGCCGAGCGCAAAAGAACAAGTTGCGTTTAGTGCATAACGAAACTACCCGCCCTGGGAAAACCGTGCAAGGTACTGTGCGATTAAAAATTAACATCCCCGGAAGAACTGAGGTTGGTGATGATACCTAACGGAACTGCCAGCCTTGGGGCAACCGGGCAAGGTTCGATTGCAGTCGTAACTAACATCCCCGGAATAACTGGGGCGGGTGATGGCGGCGAGCGCAAAATCCTCAGTTACGCTGATAGTGCCGACTGAAACGACCCTCTACATTGTTTGTACTCGGCCCCAAGCCAGTGCTTTCGAGGTTAATTGCAAATTGCCACGTACCAATGCGCGTCTAGAAAAGGCTGAGAATGTTCCTTCTCCGGATCAAACTCAAAAATGTACGGTAAAGCAAGGCCGACAATGTACGGATCAGACAGGAAGTTCGGGTCTGAACATTGGCGAAGGGCGATACTTTACACGGTGTTTTATACGAGTAAGACGCCGTCCGAGGATAAGCTTACAAGCCCCGAGAAATATTTCTCAGTCAGAAAGGGCATAAACAGCGTAACTCACTGTCCCGGCGTAGATCACAAAGCCCAAAAACACGGCAAAGCTGATCGAACCCTAGGAAAGCTCACCCTAGTAAAGCTCACCCTAGTAAATCAAAAGCTGGCTGAAAACGAACACCCACCGAAGGATAAGCAACTGAGCTCAAATAGGTGCTGAAGGCTGGTGCACGTACATCACGTTCTGATGTTTGGCTGTTTATATATCACAATGAGAATGATTAAAACAGGCCTAGAACGATCGAAGAAGAGGAGATACTTTGGTCACATCAAGCGTCACGATGACCTGGAAAGAACAATATTAGAGGGCACGGTCCCAGGACGTAGAGGCAGTCCAAGAAGAAGATGGCTACAAGATATTAAAGAAACCATGAATATGACCATCGACGAAGTGGGTGAACTGGCTAGAGACAGAGTGAATTTCAGATGTGCTGCAAAGAGAGCAACATCCTATAAAGGATACGCTCCTTGATGATGATGACCATCATCACTTCACTTTGGTGAATAACGATGTGTGCTCCGATCTCTTCCTTACAAAGGAAGATCTCAGCGACAGTGCACCAACTCCGTAGCATCTGCGAGTGTCCCCATGTAATTTTAAGGAAAGTGGAAACTGTTGGAATTTTATTTTAATCTTTTTAAGGAATTTCATCCGAACAGCGACTTTGCAATCTTCTCTTATCAAATTTAAACTCCCAATTGTTCTTTTAGGTGCTTAACTTGAACACGGGACTTTCGTTTTATCATCCGTCTCCGATAGAACTAGGAACTCGATCTCACATACACTGAGTATAGGGATCTCTGGAAAATACCTTAATAGCTCCACGAAGGAGCGAGCCGAGTACCTTTGGAAAGCAAGGCGAGCACATTACGTGTACCTCGACAGAGACAAGACGTGTACCTCGACAGAGACAAGACGTGTACCTCGACAGAGACAAGACGTGTACCTCAACAGAGACAAGACTACGAAAAACAAAGATACATTACGTGTACCTCGACAGAGACAAGACTACGAAAAACAAAGACACATTACGTGTACCGCGACAGAGACAAGACTACGAAAAACAAAGATACATTACGTGTACCTCGACAGAGACAAGACTACGAAAAACAAAGACACATTACGTGTACCTCGACAGAGACAAGACTACGAAAAACAAAGACACATTACGTGTACGCGACAGAGACAAGACTACGAAAACAAAGACACATTACGTGTACCTCGACAGAACAAGACTACGAAAAACAAAGACACATTACGTGTACTCGACAGAGACAAGACTACGAAAAACAAAGACACATTACGTGTACCTCGACAGAGACAAGACTACGAAAAACAAAGACACATTACGTGTACGCGACAGAGACAAGACTACGAAAAACAAAGACACATTACGTGTACGCGACAGAGACAAGACTACGAAAAACAAAGACACATTACGTGTACGCGACAGAGACAAGACTACGAAAAACAAAGACACATTACGTGTACCTCGACAGAGACAAGACTACGAAAAACAAAGACACATTACGTGTACGCGACAGAGACAAGACTACGAAAAACAAAGACACATTACGTGTACGCGACAGAGACAAGACTACGAAAAACAAAGACACATTACGTGTACCGACAGAACAAGACTACGAAAAACAAAGACACATTACGTGTACCTCGACAGAGACAAGACTACGAAAAACAAAGACACATTACGTGTACGCGACAGAGACAAGACTACGAAAAACAAAGACACATTACGTGTACTCGACAGAGACAAGACTACGAAAAACAAAGACACATTACGTGTACGCGACAGAGACAAGACTACGAAAAACAAAGACACATTACGTGTACGCGACAGAGACAAGACTACGAAAAACAAAGACACATTACGTGTACCTCGACAGAGACAAGACTACGAAAAACAAAGACACATTACGTGTACTCGACAGAGACAAGACTACGAAAAACAAAGACACATTACGTGTACGCGACAGAGACAAGACTAGAAAACAAGACACATTACGTAGACAGAACAAGACTACGAAAACAAAGATACATCGACGTTTCGTTATCTAGTCTACAGAACTGCTTTTTATGTCTTCGTTCGTTTTGTATTCTTTGCTTGATGAAGGCTTTTGTCGAAACGTCGCTGTATCTTTTTTTTGAATACAAAAGAGCAAATTTACCAACCCCTGTCTTTTCAAGAGGTCAAAACTCTCATACAGAGAAAATCTGCAGTAGACTGGAAGACAAACACTGGATATGATTATGGAAAAGACTTCCTCAAAGACATAAGCAGAACAGACCAGGTCATTATATTTCGACTACGCACCGGACACTGCAGACTCAACAAACACTTATATAGACTAGGAATAAGTCAAACAGCTCTCTGTCAGTGTCAGCAGGCGGAAAAGACACCAGAGCATATCCTGCAAGACTGTCCTCTCCTGGGTGAGCTGAGAAGCAACATGTGGCCACAGCCAGTCGACGTGAAAACAAAGCTTTGGGGAAACCTGACAGACCTGAAGCTGACTGTCCAATTTGTGATCCACAGTAAATTAAGCGCATGACCAGAGATCGCTGAAGAAGGAAACCTGACAGACCTGAAGCTGACCGCCCAGTTTGTGGTCCACAGTAAATTAAGCGCATGACCAGAGATAGCTGAAGAAGAAGAATACTGTAACACTACCCTACTTTGTTTTTACGTGTTTCAGATTTGAAATTTGAGTCAGTAAATTCCCTTTCCCAAAATGTCATCATACGTTTTGTTTTTCTCAAAGAAATCAATAGGAGGTCATTGAAAAACAAAATCGTGGCATATCCTTTACATGACGTAGCCATTAACCACAGTAAACGAGTCGTCGATTTTATAGGCCCCACTTATACATTTAGTAGTTTCCCATTGCTTTCTGAAAGGTGAGGTCTATTTTAACCTTTCGTAAAAAATTCACAGGAGACAAATTTGCTTCCAAATTACCCAGTTTGAACTTGTGGGTTGTGATCAAGCTCACTACCTCTATGATACAGACGTCCATATTATTGTAATTATTAGTTGTGGTTTTTTTAAAACTGCCGTTACTGCTCGTAGTACCGCTTTTTAGAATATAAGGAAGGAAGACGAGAGGAAGACCAAGGAAAGGGTGGATAAAGTAGTTGAATTCTGCCAGGGACTAAGAAAACCATCACACAAGTCACCAGAGAAGTGCAAAACAAATAGATAAAACCACGACACTGGGTTAACAACCCGGTAACAGTGTGCTGACAACACAAGTCACCAGAGAAGCACAAGACAAATACATAAAACGACGATACTGGGTAACCCGGTAACAGGGTGCTGACAAGAAGAAGAAGTAGTATAAGATCGTAACAACATAAAAATAAACGACCAAACGCTAAAGCAGTGAAAGATTTAAATACCTTAGAAGTATCTTCACATCTTATGAGGTAGACTGGACAGAAAATCGATACTAGATAGTATCCAGCAAGCCAACAATATTACATACCAACTTACCTCAATCTTGAAACACCTAGCAAATCCAGTAGAGACTAAAAGACAGATTATAAATGCAATCTTCATACCAACACTGTGCTACCAGTGCCAAACATTTGGCACTGACAAAAGAACAAGAAAGGAAAATTACCACCTGTGAAATGAGATGTTTGAGGAAAGCGGTCAATAAAACAAGAAGAGACCATATAAGAAATGAGGAAATTAGAAGAACAGTCAGAACAACACATGTTACTAGATTCGTTGAAAAACAGAGACTCAAATGGTTTGGCCACTTGGTGAGAATTAACCCGAATTCACAGTTGCAAGAGTCTACAACCTGAAAATGGAATCACCAAGAGGAGGGGGCAGACCATGAAAAAGATGGATTGATGGAGTTACATACATCTTAAAACTCCACAATACCACACCATATCAAACGACCGAGCGTGCACTATCTCGGAAACCGATCATCAGTTAAATCTGCTACGCCTAACGTCAAAAAAGCAGAGAAGGACAAAAGAAGTAGGACAGGTTGGACGAGAGCCTGAGGAATATAATAACCACATGGTTAGTGCAGTCGCCGCAAAGCTGTTCAGGTTAGGATTTTTCATTTCTACCCACAACAGAAACAAATCATTGGCCTTACCGTGAATCGAACACGGGTCTCCGGCATGTGAGCCGCGCTCTAATCCATTCATCCAGACGCTCCTTTTATAATTAGATGTAATGTTGATTTTTCAAAGGTCACCTATTGCCCTGGTTTTAGAATCATTAAGTTAATGCACTGGTACAGATTATAAACAATATATTATTCAACGATCTGTGTAATAAAATCCCAATCAAGCATGTCCCACCCTGAGTGTGTTACCGGGCATTGAAATGAGAGGGAAAATATAGCAACACTAGCCAGCCCTATCAAGCATTTCGCACGAAGAGATTAAGTAGGAATTATTCGTTACCTCACAGTCAGTAGCGTGTCGTCAATGTACTAATAGGACTAGCCTATTCTCCAAGCGGCAAGATATTATAGTTAATCTAATTTGAATCAATTTCAATGGAGCATAAAATAAAAATATTGATTACACAGCATTAATATTTCTCACAATTTGCGTCACAATACTCAGCAATATTCTCCATAATTGAGATAACAAAGACTCCATTCTTACATCGGTAGTGCTCGGTTTTTTTTAAATACCAAAGTGGGTCATGGCTTAATCGGCTCTTTCCGTTAAAGGGACTAGCCACAGCCAGGCTCTAGCTATACTGGAGCCTGGCTATGGACTAGCTGACGCTACAAAGAAGTCCCTTTGTGACTGTATATATATATATATAAATTTATTATAAATACTAACTCTTGGTGTTCTGTTGCAAGCACATTTATTTGCTATTTTCATCTTCTGAGTGGTAGTGCTTTGGTTAGGAAACTTATTTAATTGTTCCCTTTAATGAACAAGATCTGGGGAAGTGTTCAAGTATTTGATTGTTAGTATAGTTGGACATCAATTACAACCATGAAGGACCACAAATACTTCCATCAGAAGTTATCGACGCCATAAGACACACGAAAAAAGGCAAAAACCTAGGACCAGACAGCATAACAACAGAGGAAATAGAAGCAACAGGTGAATTGTGCGTAGGCGTTTTAACAAAATTATTCAATGATATCTACAACACCGGATATGTACCCAAAGATTTACGACAATCCGTTTTTATAGCACTACCAAAGAAAGCAGGAACGATAGAATGCGAAGAACACCGCATAATCAGCCTCGTGAGTCACGTAACAAAACTACTTTTCAGCATTATTATGAGAAGGGTACGAAACAAAATAAGACCAGAAGTTAAGGAAGAACAATGTGGCTTTGTTGAACGCAGGGAACAAACAACGCAATATATACAATAAGAACAATAATGGAAAGATCAATAGAAATGAAGTTGGACTTATACCTATGTTTCATAGACTACGCAAAAGCTTTCGATAAAGTAAAACATGGAGAAATAATCAGCATGTTAGAAAGTATAAATATTGATGGTAAAGATCTTAGACTGATCAAGAATTTGTACTGGCAACAAAGCGCAGCCATTAGACTAGAGAGTAAGATTGGAATCTATCAGGCGATACAGTTAGGAGTACGGCAAGGTGCGTACTCTCACCAGACCTATTCAACTTGTATAGCGAAAACATCATGAGATCTGTAGAAGAAAAGACAGGAATAGCAGTCGGTGGACAAAATATAAACAACCTAAGATACGCTGATGACACAATTCTCATGGCTACAAATGAACAAGATCTACAAGACTTGATAGATATACTAGTGAGAGAAAGTGAAAAGAAAGGATTAAGCATAAATATAAAGAAAACAGAGGTTATGGTTGTCTCCAAGAAACAGGAAACACCTAAATGTAATATCAAAATAAATAACACAACACTGAAACAAGTCCATCGATTCAAGTATCTGGGAACATTCCTAACATCAGATGGAAGATGTACAACAGAGATTAGGAGTAGAATAGCTCAAACGAAAGCAGCTTTATGAAAATGAAGAACACACTATGCGTGAACTCACTACCAATGCCATTGCGAAAACGAGTACTCCAATGCTATATTGAACCAATACTTATGTATGGCAGCGAATCATGGACACTGAACAAACAATCAATACGATCATTGGAGGCCACAGAGATGTGGTTTTACAGAAGAATGTTAAAAATTCCATGGACAGCAAAGAAAACAAACGTGGAGGTTTTAAATCAGGCCTGCACACAAAGAAACCTTATCAAAAGAATAAGAATCCGACAATCAAGGTTCTTCGCGGAATATAATGCGAAGAGAAGGTTTAGAACATTTGGTGACTACAGGTAAAATTCAGGTAAGTAGAGATCGTGGAAGACAAAGGAGAAGATGTTGGATGGCCTGACATCATGGTTCGACAAAATATCGACGTCAGAACTGATTACATGCACCAAGCAAAGAGAATTGTGGAGAGACATGATCGCCTACGCCGGCAGGCATGGCACTTGATTGAATAGTGGGACAACGCTTCAAAGTATGTAATATAGAAGGGGGCTCGCTTTTGAAATCTGGTCCCTGACAACAGAGCATAGATGATAAAGACATGCGATAATTAATAACAAGGTTAGTAAGTGTATGTCAGCAGGATACTGCATGCAGTGCCGTTGGCCTGTCACGTGGTGTATTCGCGAAAAATGGTTCGGACATATAAGTTCTATTACGTACTCAACACAGGACCTAAGTGATATCGTCCGTCTCCGATAGGACTAGGAACTCGATTTCATTTAAACAAAGGTTAGGTAACACTGGAAAAATATCCGATCGAACCATGCGTTAATCAAACCATTTGTGGATCGAACTATTTGTGAATCGAACCATTCGTAAATCGAACCATGCGTGAATCGAACCATGCGTGAATCGAACCATGCGTGAATCGAACCATGCGTTAATCAAATCATGCGTGAATCAAATCATGCGGGAATCGAAAACTGCGGGAATCAAATCATGCGGGAATCGAAAACTGCGGGAATCAAATCATGCGGGAATCGAAAACTGCGGGAATCGAACCGAGCACGTATTTTCTTTTTTAGCTAGAGGCGAGCCCAATACCTCCATGTCACATAAACCACTCATCATGAGCCCCTACACAAACTAGTTCAGAGAATAAACAAACCAAGCACACAACATAACAGACTGGTAAACACACTAACATTAAACACAACCATGGACAAAAGTTGAAATTAACTGCAAGTTTGGAAAACGTGTGGTCCGGATCTCAACATGTTGTGGGAATATTTACTTCCTGTTCTCAATATGTTCAATCAACAGCTTTACTCGGCTGTTTCTCGTTCATGATCCACGTAGAGAGAGAGAGAGAGAGAGAGGAGGGAGAGAGGAGAGAGAGAGGCGGAGAGAGGGAGAGAGACATAATTGCATGATGGACACATATATATATATAATTTCATGATGGACAGAGAGAGAGAGAGAATTTCATGATGGACAGAGAGAGAGAGAGAGAGAGAGAAAAAGAGAGAATTTCATGATGGACAGAGAGAGAGAGAGAGAGAAAAAAGAGAATTTCATGATGGAAGAGAGAGAAGAGAGAGAAAAGAGAATTTCATGATGGACAAAAGAGAGAGAGAGAAAAAGAGAGAATTTCATGATGGACAGAGAGAGAGAGAGAGAATTTCATGATGGACAGAGAGAGAGAGAAAATTTCATGATGGACAAGAGAGAGAGAGAAATTTCATTATGGACAGAGAGAGAGAGAGAAATTTCATGATGGACAAAAGAGAGAGAGAATTTCATGATGGACAGAGAGAGAGAGAAGAGATAATTTCATGATGGACAGAGAGAGAGAAAGAGATAATTTCATGATGGACAGAGAGAGAAGAGATAATTTCTGATGGACAAGAGAGAGAGAAAGAGAGAGAGAGAAGGAGGAAGAATATTCATGATGGACAGATGTATATATATAATTTCATGATGGATAGAGAGTAATAATTTCATTAATAAGGCATCCAAACATCTCAGTGACAGCTGTACAACAGATGATCAACAGCATTTTCATGCCTAATCTGTGTTACCAGAACCAAACATGAACAAATTAGTCATTCACAGTCGCAAAAAGAAGACAACATGTGAAATGCGACGCCTACGAAAAGTTACCAACAACACCAGAAAAGACAGAGCCACCAACATCAGCAACAGAAAGTTGGGATAGAACTTTGTTTGAATTACATTGAGAAACAAAGTATGAAGTGCTTCGGCCACTTAATAAGAATGCAACCAAACTCTCCTGTATACAATCTGGTTATTGGTTACTTAACTGATGTCACAGCACTCCGGGCAGATGTGCTCAGTCTCTCCCAACAGATGTCGACGTGTATGCATACTGATGGTTCTTGTGGCTCGCTGGTTAAACACTCCTCTTTCTGGCTCTCAAGGTTTTAATTCTACTTAGACAACATCTAATCCCAAACTCCTTAAATGTGGCCGATATGGAGCGCTGGAAGAAGAAGAAGCCTAGCACAGACACTTAAATGTGGCCGATATGGAGCGCTGGAAGAAGAAGAAGCCTAGCACAGACACTTAAATGTGGCCGATATGGAGCTCTTGAAGAAGAAGAAGCCTAGCACAGACATATGATATTGATTGATTGATAGGACCATCATCATTGCCCATTTTTAGAACCGCTGGAATCTCTGTCGTAGTCTATATGTAGTGTGCTGTTAAATTCGTTACTCCTTTGTATTATGTGCTCGATAAAGGCATTTTGGTCGAAATGTTGCTGCGTATTGTCATTGTTTTTCTATTTTGTAAAACTACAGTACTTTGTTATTACGTGTTTCGCTATTCTACATAGTTTTACTGCAGTCTCCCCCTATAACGATAATAGTAAACAATTAGAGAGAGTGTTAGGTAGTTCCGGCGGCGTCAACTTCTATTTTTTACTCACCTACAAAAATGTCCAGACTATCCATTGTCCCCCTATACAGACTAGAAAATCGATGGTAGTGGAATTGAACTCTGTACTTAGTTGATTGAAGTAATAACAATATTATTATGCTACAGCAAATCCCCGATTAATCAACGCAAATTCGATTTAGCCGTTCTAAGTATTGATTCTATTACTAAGCATCAGACGTTTTTTCTGCATGTTCTGTCGTCTTTGTCTCACGTTTTAAAAGAACCCGGTTTGCGTCCCATTGTTGGTTGTAGAAGATTAGGCCGAGGCACGAACCTTTCAACCTAAGACATGTGTCGTTTTTGGTTATATCAGGGCGTCCTTTACGTCCCATATGTACCGATAGTTGTATTTACTAGTGATCCTGGGCCAGACTACACACAAGCTACATTGGCGTGTACCATTCAGCGACTTGGAGGGTGGGGGTGGGGGCGGGGGTCTCTGTGGCGTAGGGGTTAGGTGTTCGCTTCTCGTGCCAAAGGTACCAGGTTCGTTTTCTCGTGGAGCCATCTGGATATTTTTACATAGGCCCCCAATATCAGTGTAAATGAGATCGAGTTTCTAGTCCTTTCGGAGATGGACGATAAAACGTAGGTCACGTGTTCAATTTGAGCACATAAAAAAAAAAACCATGGGCAGTTCAAAATCGAGGAGCAGGCTGGAAAGCCACTGCTGGGGCAAAATTCATTAGAAAAGCTTAAAAATAAAATTTCTACAAAAATATCTTCAAAAGTACCTCGGGGACCCTCGCCCGTGCTACGGAATCCGTGTACTACAGCTAAGATCTTCCTGTGTAAGAAAGAGATCGGATCACACATGGCTACTCACCGAAGTGCAATGGTGATGGTTCTATCAATCAATCAATTCAGCGACTTATAGCTAACAGCTAGCCTCAGGATCAGCTTAAGAACAAAGCTGACCAAGACTGTACTCTGATTCGCTGTGGCGACTCCGGAAACAGGCGACTACCAAGAAGTCTGGCTAAGTTTGTGGAGATCGAAAAAGAAAAAAAAACTAACCCGTTTCCCCCCAAAAAGACTATGTTGAAACCGGATGTGCCGGACCAAAAAGGGGTAGATACCATAAATCATGCTGCGTCACGTCGCATTTCATTCTCCAGACTGTATCCTACTATAATCAAAAGGAGCATGAGAGCAAACGAGAACAGGGAAGCAGACGACTGATCCATGATTCTCAGGGCAGGTGAAAAGCCAGTGACGTATTCTCCATGCGTTCTAGCTGCGTCGCACACCTATGACAGGTCAGAATGAAAATAAAAATAATGTAATTATTCTTTTAAGTATTCACAGCAATATTTACTAGAAAATATTTACAGAGTAGCTATAAGTAACTGTCTATTGTCGAATTTACGCGGCCTCTATAGACGCGTTATCACACGTATGGTGTATTAGTATGTTAGTACTTAGGAGTTACGACCCCTGTCTCCGAAATTCGCTCGGTGGTTTCCATCTTACTGCGTGCTGGTCTTCGGAATCTAACGCGAACAGTAAATTTTGTGATGCGAGATTGATGGACAGGTTGTGGTATTACATAGACAATGCGTGCGGGGAAAAATCAGCACTAACAGTTGATGGGTTTGGTATTTAAAAGACATTTATGAGCAATGTTCGAGTATGTACTATTGACAAATGAACTTGAGGTACTTTATTGTTCAGATGACTTCTACAATATGTCAGTTCATGACTTACTGAAGTTTTTAGTTGAACATTGATCTCAGTTCATGTTTTAAAGAAGTGTTCAAACTGACAGAATTGATCATGACTATTCCAGCAACTATTGCGTCTGTTGAAATGTCGTTCTCAGCATTAAAACGAATACATAGTTGCTGCAGATATACATAAGTTCATAAATGACTCTCCAGTCTTAGCATTTTGTCGATTGAAAAGGAACTTTTGAGCAAGGTTAAAATGAAGAATATAGTTGAATATACCGTCATAGAGAAAGTTCTGCTAAAGGAATAAAAGAATGGATCTGGTCTTCAAGTGAAACATGTAACTGGAAATATGTACTATTTAAAAAATATTTTCCAAGTTCAATAACTATCAGTGCGTAAGTGAATATAGCTGGCTTTTCAATTACAAGGAAAAGGGGTTCAATGGGAGGGCACATATTCATTTTAAGTAGCAACACACCAATCTCGCATTATCAGGCTACGCCACTGATGAAAACAGTTCTCAAAGTACGATAAATGTAGGTCTATTGTCTATTGCCAGGTGGAAGATGTAGTTGGCTGTCCACTTCTCTTGCCTGTTGACTGTTCTCTTGCCGTTAAGCGTAGGGATGGGAGCTTTAATTTGTGTTCTAGGGCCAGATGATTCGCCCTTGTTGTGTTATATCCGTGTTTATTTAGTGTGGTCTTGATATTGTCTATTGTCTATTCCCAGGTGGAAGACGTAATTGGCTGTCCACTCTTGCCGTTAAGCGTAGGGATGGGAACTTTAATTTGTGTTCCATGGCTAGATGAGTCGCCCTTGTTATATCCGTGTTTATTGAGTGTGATATTGATATTGTCTATCCATCTTTTCTTGGTCTTCCCTTAGCTCTAGTACCCGATCTCTTTTTATTGTATGCTGTTATTGGTGGTTGGTTGTATTTCATTCTCATTAAATGTCCAAACCACTGCATTTGTTGCCTTTCGATGTATTAGATGCATGAAGTTATGCCCACTCTGCTTCTGATGTCCTCATTTCGTAGTATGTCTTTCCTGGTGACTCCCACTACCTTCCTCAAACATTTCATTTCATAAATGTAGGTTCAGTAATGAAATTGAGCACAAGAAGTACAGTTTTTTTTTATGGAACAGTATCTAAATAAAACACGGGTCTAAAGACGAAAGTAACGGGTTGCAAAACTTCTTGTTTAAGAAATTTGACCCCTGCGGGTGCAGTGTTTATATCTGTATACATTTGTAAATGAAGTCCCTTATAAGATTACATCAGCTGACCTTGTTGGAGGATTGTACATGTCGAGCTGTAAACAGGACATGTTCCCCAAAGTGAGACTAATAATTTAATTGTCTCATATCCAGCAATCATGATGAATCACCACCATTAAGTCAGTTACTCTTCTATTGTACTGGTTGCTTCTCTGTAATCACTTATTTAGGGACTGTTGTGACTTGGCATGACGTCGTCATGGTTTGGTAGTGCGCTGTCATTACTTGGTACTTTGATCATTTTGCAATACTTAACGTTTTTATTCTCTCTCTCTTTATCTCTCTTTCTCTCTCTCTCTCTCTCTCTACCTATCTGTCTATCTCTATGTCTTGTAGTTTTTAACCACGGTTGAGGATAGGCCGCGCCGTCTTCCCAGCGTGTTCGTAGCGCGTTGGACTACGGGTGATAAGTCCTCTGTAAGTGCGGGTTCAACTCCACGGACTGGCAGAAAAGCTACACGTTCTCCAGATTTACGGTGTTACCGAGCCGAAGGGTTACGATGTCCATGACACCGAGCCGAAGAGCTATCAGCTCAAGTGCTTCTGGAAAAAAGAAAGAAAAAAAGGGATAGGCCTTCAAAGAAATTCCTGCCAAGTCTCTCTATCTTTAGCTATCTCTTGACCTGCAGAAGAGAACAGCCCCTATGTGCATGATCCAAGAAAACTATCATAAACAGTCTTGGATCCACGCCTACACCGATGGTTCTGCTATCTCTTGACCTGCAGAAGAGAACAGCCCCTATGTGCATGATCCAAGAAAACTATCATAAACAGTCTTGGATCCACGCCTACACCGATGGATCTGCAACAGATGCAATTAAGAATGGAGTGGCTGGTATCTATATTACATATCCCAACAATCACAGCGAAACAAAGCACATGTCAACTGGTAAATTTTGTTCAAACTACACAGTAGAGGCTCAAGCACTACTACAGACCGCAAACATGATCAACAACACCAACTCTAACTGCCAACAAGTGGTTTTTTTTCACAGATGCACTATCCGTTCTGCAAGCCCTCCTGGGTAAACTCCCATCCCTGAGAAAGGAGTTCAGCAAGATCTCTACTAACAAAAGAGTTACACTTCAGTGGGTACCTACATACTGTGGAGTGCCAGGTAACGAGAAGGCAGACAATTTGCTTAAAAGGGAGCAGAATGAGAACAAATAGATAATGAAATCACATACTTTGAAAAAAAAAAGTTATCATGGACATTAGAAAAGAACCTAAACTTATCCAATGATGACTACTACACACTCGACAGACAAGGACAGACTATCATCTTCCGACTCAGGATAGGTCATAACAGACTGAACAAACACCTACACAGGCTACGATTGCCCCATCCCCTCTGTGCCCCTGTGGCTCCGCTGATCAAACCACAGAATATGCCCTGCAAGACTGTCCCTTGTATGTTCTCCCTAGAAAGGAATGCTGGCACTACAACACTACATTCAAAACTACATGGCACCAGAGATGAGCTCCAGACAACAGTCGACTTCATCATAAGATCACGTCTAGAGGTATAATCATCAAAATAGCAATCGCAAAGAAGAAGAAGCAGCTATCTCTTGCAGCTGCGTTAGTTCTTCTCTGTACTGTTAATCTCTGCCTCCAAATTTCTTCTTCATGTCTTTCTAGACTTCCCGCACTTTCGCTTTCCCCGTGGTTTCCAGGAAAAAAAAACTATTTATATATTTTTCTTGGGTTGTCTCAATGTGTGTCCTATCCAGCATCAGCGTCTTTCTTGGTAACCACACAATTGCGCACACAAGACAACTGCTCACATGACAATTGTCATTTAACATGTCATGGAACCTTTTTTCATGTTACACACTCCCTAGTAAAAATTATGCAGACGCCCATGAAAGTGTATAAAATCATCATCAAATAGCTTGTCCTAAACAGAACTTTGCCACATAAACAGTCCTTCAGAATTTCTTCTCTCATAGGCCAGATGTCTGGCCTTTGCAGCGTCATGCTCAAACCATCAGTTACATCCTGAATCCATCTTCTCTGTAATCTTCATCTTCTCCTATTTGCTGTGATGCAACTTTCATGATGGTCTTCTCCAACCCATCGTTTCTTTTTTAATGACACAACGTACAATAGCTCTTAGACTCAGATCACAAATAGGTCACACAAAGTGGTTAACAAGTGATCGATGTGAAGCGTTCAAAGACGAAGAAGAAGAAGAAGAAGACTTGACATATCTTAGCAAGGTATATATACAACATATGACATCGTCAACATAACTACACACATATTACTAGATGAACTCTAGAATACATAGGCGGAAAAACAACTTCAGAGGAAAATACAAATAGCGCCGATTTTGAAATGCAAACATGTCACAATGAACACAAAAAGAGCATTGTTCAACACAATCTTTCTTCCAACATTATGCTATCAGGGCCAAACCTGGACTCTGACATCAAATGATAGAAGAAAACTAGTCACGACAGAGAGGAAGTGTTTACTCAGAATGCTGGGAGTAACAAGAAGAGTGGTTTAGAAATGAAGACATCACTCCTCTCTTTCTTGAACCCTTTGTGTCCCACTTCAATGCTGCTTTGATATTCGTTGATAATTTCTCCTCAAGGTGTGTCCAACATATCTCCATCTTCTCTTTCTTATAACAGTTATGACTAGTGGTTGACCAGACATTTCTCTGATAACATAACATAACATAACATAACATAACATAAAAAGGGTTCCTTTACTTATACATTTACATCCATTTACACTTTTTTTTCTCTCGTCACATTTTCCTTCCAACTTATCTCTAGAATCTAGACACGTAATTTAACCCCTCGTTACCTCCTCGAGGAGGAAGTAACTCGTCGTCTGTCCTTCCATTTGTTTCCCAGAGTTCCCAGTAAACAATGCCTATAATGAAATGTCTGGCAGATTCGTTGGGCCTGGTAATCGAATCGCCTAAGGTCGCACTGCATCCCCAATTGGACAGGAAGTGATGAACACGACAAAACTGATGATGTTTAAGGAAGTGGAGACACAAACCAGGCCTGAAGACTAGATGGAGAAAGTAGAACGTGGATGGGACTGCACTAAAGAGTTAAGTATTATTTTCCCTCTCCTCTGTTTATTTATTCACTCTTTCTATACCTGGTGCCATGAGCGTCATATTTCATGAACATCTACTACCACTACATGAAAACTAGTTACACTTTTGACTATCTGACATTCTATCTATCTATTCTCTATCTATCTATTCTCTATCTATCATATATTCTCTATCTATCTATTCTCTAGCTATCTATCTATCTGTCTGTCCGTCTGTCCGTCTGCCCGCCTGTCTGTCTGTCTGTCTGTCTATTCGCAATCGATCTATCTATTCTATATCTATCTATTCTCTATCTATTTTCTATCTATCTATTCTCTAATCCTGTTTTGCCTTTCAGCGTTAGATCGGAAAAAGGAGACATCTGAAGCGAGCCTATCTATACGCATTGTCTTTCTTTTCTCCAGCTTGATTTGCCTTCAGGGTAAGAAGAGATTTCTAGAACGGGCCTTTGTGTGCGCTTCATAAATAGTGTATTTTCGTCGCCTCTGTTATCTCTGAGGTCCACCTTTTGCGTGCCCGGCCTTTTGCTTTGTATCCACTGTATCAGAGTAACATTGCTCTTTGATGTGCACTGTCTGTTGGTAATCTGCTATGTGGCTGAACCATTTAATTTGTTGTTTCTTGATGAAGTTCAGTACTGATGTTGTTCCCACTTTTTCCTGATGTCTTCATTTCTAAACTGGTCTCTTCTTGATACTCCCAGCATTCTGCGTAGACACTTCATCTTTGTCGTGACTAGTTTTCTTCTGTCATTTAAGGTCAGTGTCCATGTTTGACACTGATAGCAGAATGTTGGGAGACATATTTTGTTGAACAATGCTATGTTACATAGGGTGTCTATGTGTCTAAATGACTATCTTACATAGGGTGTCTATGTGTCTAAATGACTATCTTACATAGGGTGTCTATGTGTCTAAATGACTATCTTACATAGGGTGTCTATGTGTCTAAATGACTATCTTACATAGGGTGTCTATGTGTCTAAATGACTATCTTACATAGGGTGTCTATGTGTCTAAATGATTAAATCGTTTGCCTTGTGTTCTGATAGTTGTGGGATCAGTACAGCTCTGTTCTGTTCACGGATATATTCTCCCAGAGATGCCTAGAACTGTTCACGGATATATTCTCCCAGAGATGCCTAGAACTGTTCACGGATATATTCTCCCAGAGATGCCTAGAACTGCTCAGGGCCACGCCGTGTTATGATACAGAGATGCGGCTGCATCAGGGGGTACCATAAGTAGGGCGGCATAAGCAGCAAAATCAAAATCACAATTGAAGGTTATTTTAAAGAACGACATTTAAAGGGAGGCATTTTGCAGACTTGCATCATGCTTAGAAAATATACCGCACGGCACTGGAACTGTTGAGTGTAACAGTGAGTGTAATTGAAGCTATGTGTATATATATATATATATATATATATATATATATATATGTGTGTGTGTGTGTGTGTGTGTGTGTGTGTGTGAGAGAGAGAGAGAGAAGAAAGAAATTTGAAGTCAAAACAGTTTCCTTTCATGAATGATTTAAATAAAAATGAATATCGTCTTATCCTCCATCTTGACCACACGGTAGAAGTACAGGTTAATTTACTGGTCAAGCAATATACACCACACCGTTCACAGCAAGTCATTAGAAGTAGACTGTATTCATCAAATGTCACGAAACGCGTTTGTGTAGCTATGAAACGAACCGATAGTAGTTGTCCACTACAGTGTGTTAGGGTTAAGAAAAAGGACCTTCTTCTTCTTTCTTCCTTGCGATCGGTTTTGTTTGCTCGTCTATGCCCTGCGATGGGTTGCCTCTATGAAGCTGCATGTCAGTTGGAGTCCCTCGAGAGTTCCTTCTTTCTTCTTTGCGATCGGTTTTGTTTGCTCGTCTACGTCATGCGATGTGTTGCCTCTATGAAGCTGCATGTCAGTTGAAGTCCCTCGAGAGTTTCTTCTTTCTTCTTTGCGATCGGTTTTGTTTGCTTGTCTACGATTCTATGGCGCATGTCAGTTAGTCTGCCTCTATGAAGCTGCAATGTCAGTTGGAGTCCTCGAGGGCTCCCTGAGTAGCTATGCTATGAAAGCTTCATTCATGGGGTCATGTTTCGTGTCGTTGGTGTAAGTATGGTGGACATGACTGCAGGATGTGCTCTTGAGTCAGTGTTTCTGTCTGGCATGCACACTGTACAAGTCTTAGCAGGCTTTATTCTGTTCATGTGATGGTTGAGCCTACAGTGACCTGTTCTTAGACGAACGATTGTTGTATGCTGTTTTCTGTTTAGTCTGCTGATGGGATCTTGTGGGTGTTTGTCCACCTGACTCGATCAATTCTCCAGAAATGGCTCGACACTTACGGAAATTATTTCACAAAGCACGAACTCCGTAGCTCCGACAACAATTCTAGAGATCTCGTAAAAATGCATTCGTGAACAGAACGGTGCAGTCCTGATTCGAATCCCCCGACCTTCGAATCCCAAAGCATCGACTTAACCACTTAATCACAGAAACCCCCAAAGCTAACCCGCCTACCTCCTGTACACTAGGGCTTAGAAATGTAAAGGGACAGACACTTCACACTCTAAGGACTGAAAAGGCTACAGAGCCGTCGCCATTTTGTAACCTTGCACAGGAATGTCAACTAAGGGGAATTAAGCGCAGCAAAGGAAGGGACATAACTAAATGGGCGCTAGTGATTCGCCTTGCGGAACAAATTTATGCATTAGAAGTGTATAATTGAAAACGGATGTAAGAAAGTGAAATTTGACATGAGTCAGCCCAGAACCAACTATCAAACTTATGTACCTTCGGACTCGGAGGTAAGAATTATGGGAAATCAAAGCACAACTACACCACGTGACCTCGCATTCCAGTATTGATGTATATAGAAGAATTCATTTTAAAATCAACACAAAATGCTAAATCAAAGTTATATTATGCAACAAGTTGAGTTTAAAAATAAGGAATATCAATATTATGAATAATTTTTACCAATAAATAACCATAGACTCACAGAATTGAGTAAAAAAGCAAAAAAGCTTGCAGTGTTCTATCAAACATATATAATTTCCAGCTCCCTTCTCTGATCTAGGTCAGGGATTCCCCGGTTAGTTGTCTGGTCTAGTTATCTAGAGTTGGCTGTGAGTCAGCCCTGATGGCCTTATTATGACCAATCACATCTGATACCATAATAGTTTTTTTTTAAAAGGAAACGAACCGTTTTCATACCTCGAGGTTTATTGAGAATACGCTGCTACGCCCATGTTTTTCATTAACCGTTGGTACACGATTGTTTAATTCACGATACGGTCAATTGTTTTTTGTTAACGTTGTAGGCATAAATAATAAATGCTAACCTGAACAGCTTCGTGGTCACTGCACTAGCCATGCGGTCATTAAATTCTTCAACTCAGTCCCAGGTGTCCTACACCGCCTAAACAGCGTATTACAGGCAGTAACGATATAGTGAGCGATCGTCTGAATGGATTATGGCGCGGCTCCCATAGGATACCGGGTTCAATACACGGTACGGCCATGAGACACGAGACTGTAATTGACTCAGTTGAGACTTCCTACCAGTGTGAGACTTACACAGTCTGAGAACTGCACCAGTTGAGACTTACACAGTGAGACTGTACAGTTGAGACTTACCCAGTTGAGACTGTACACAGTTGAGACTGTACCCAGTTGAGACTTACAGTGAGACTCAGTAGACACAGTTGAGACTGTACCCAGTGAACTTCAGATTGGACTGTACACAGTTGAGACTGTACATGCACACAGTTGAGACTGTACACAGTTGAGACTGTACCCAGTTGAGACTGGGTCTACATGAGAGCAGTTACGGTCGGAAAAATATTCCACGCTCAATGTGGATTTGAACTCAGATCACGACTCTAAGAAGTGAGTCACTAACAACTATGCTATTGGACTCTGAAATCTGATATTCTTCTAGCATAACTCCAGATGGTGGCGTCTGTGGTTAGGGATAGTGACTCGTCTATTAACCCCGACGTTCTAGTTCTGTCACGCTTCGAATTCTGTATGCTCACAGCGTGGTACAGGAAGATCTTCAAACGAGGCCCTAGATGCCTACGTAAAGTTCTGTCGCCACAGAGTCCATCTTGCGGGCCGGCCTTTTGTACCATTATGGCAGCATTGATTTGGTTGATGGTAATCTTACGTACGACATTTAATTGTTGTTTCTGTGAAGTATACTGATGTTGTACCTTTTCCGATCTCATTTCACTCTTGTGTTCTGCAGACACTTATCTTGTGACTGTTTCTCATCGTTTGTTGCAGTCCAGGTTTGCACTGTACATAATGGAGAAAGATTTGGAAATTGCTCTTTGTGTTATGGTATTTTGCACTTAAAATTGGCCCATTTGCCCTATCATTGGTTTCTTGATGATCGTTAGTCGATTATTTATTCTTCAATTTGTGAAAATGTCCCGGTTATGTGAAATCTTTGCTTAGCATTTATGATGATTATCGATGGATGAAATCGTGTGTTTCCTCTGGCGAATGCTAGTTCTGTTTTGTCGTGTATGCTCGATCTATAACCCGACGTTCTGAGTTCGAATCACGCTCGGCAATTTGGTTGCAAATTGTTTCGCGTGATTTTTAAAGAAAATGGCACCACGTTCAAAAGCAATGGCAAACTACTGAACTTAATAAAGCCTAAAAAACACAGCCTTAAAAAAGCGGGGGTTTGGGATTCGCAAAGTCCTGTAAAGGATATGCAATTAACTTTTAACTTTATAACTGCAGATGTGGTACCTGAAAGTGGAGATTTTCTGTTGGTAAAATCGTCTAGTAAACCCAACTGTACAAACTTGTGTCCTGTTGGATAGTATGCATACATTATAACAGAAATCGGATGTGCCTGTCTTACATGTCGTAGGGATAACAATAACAAGGTACTCACTTCTCGACGCAAACCACACAGAACACAAAGAGTGGTTAACTTGGTTGATAAGAACAAACCACACAGAACACAAAGAGTGGTTAACTTGGTTGATAAGAGCAAACCACACAGAACACAAAGAGTGGTTAACTTGGTTGATAAGAACAAACCACACAGAACACAAAGAGTGGTTAACTTGGTTGATAAGAGCGAACCACACAGAACACAAAGTGGTTAACTAGTTGATAAGAACAAACCACACAGAACACAAGAGTGGTTAACTTGGTTGATAAGAACAAACCACACAGAACACAAAGAGTGGTACTGGTTGATAGAACAAACCACACAGAACACAAAGAGTGGTTAACTTGGTTGATAAGAGCGAACCACACAGAACACAAAGAGTGGTTGAACTTGGTTGATAGAACAAACCACAGAACACAAAGAGTGGTAACTTGGTTGATAAGAACAAACCCACAGAACGAAGAGTGGTTACTTGGTTGATAAGAACAAACCAGGACACAAAAGTGAACTTGAGTTGATAGAGCAGAACACACAGAACCAGAGTGTTACGGTTGATAGAGAACAACCACAGAGAACAAGAGTGGTTAACTGGTTGATAAGAACAAACCACACAGAACACAAGAGTGGTTAGAGTTGATAGAGCGAGCGCAAATAAACAAATCAACTAACAGTAGAAAGACTGCGAGAGACAGAGATAGAGAGAGGAGTGATGAAAATAATGGTAGTGACAAAATAAGTTGAGGGTAGAGTAAGTTGGAGTGACAAAAATAAGTTGGGGGAGAGAGAGAGAGTGTGTGTGTGTCGGTGAGATTAATGTTAGAATAAGTAGGAGGGACAAAAGAAATTGAGTTGAGAGAGAGAGAGAAAGAGCGAGAGAGAGAGAGAGAGAGAGAGAAATGACATGAGATTACAAGTAGAGTAATTAGGAGTAATCGTTTTGTGAACTTTCTGAGGGGGCAGAGGCAGCAAAATAGACCACTGCTCGTCAGATATAAGGATATCTGCAAGGCATGAATGAATAACTTTTCTATCGATCCCAGCAAATGGGAAAAACTAGCTGATGACAGAGTTGTGTAAAAAACAACATTACGCAAAGGCCCAGAATCTTTTGAAAAGAGACTTAGGGAAGAGCTGAAAGACAAGAGAGACAAGCGAAAACTCAGAAGTTGTCAGAGTAAAACACTTGCCCATTGACCGTCTGTAAAGACGGAAAAGGCTATATAATAAGGAGTGAAAAGAAAGCGAGAGAGAGAGAGAGAGAGAGAGAGAGAGAGAGAAAGAAAGAGAGAGAGAGAGCAAGAGAGAGAGAGAGAGAAAATGATATAAATAGATTGATTAATTGATAGGTACATCATCATTGCACTTTGGTGAGTAACCATGTGTGTTCCGATCTCTTTCTTACACACGAAGATCTCAGCTGCAGTGTGCGAACTCCGTAGCACCGGCGAGGGTTCCCGATGTAATTTTGAACATGGTGAAGATAGGGAGTTGAAAAAAAACAACCTCTTCTAATGAATTTTTCCAATGCAGCGGCTTTCCAGCCTGCTCTTCTCGATTTTGAACTGCCAATGGTTCTTTTATAAGCTCAAATTGAACACGTGAGAAGTTACTTGTGTCCTATTGGATAATATGCAGTGGCGGCTCGTCATTAATCCTTTCGCTGCTACATACTTTCTGAAGACTGAGCTAAAAATAGCTACACTTTGTTTCTAGGTCACAAACGTAAATGTACGCCTATAACAGTGACAGTAGCAATGTATAACGTGTTAACACGTCTTTAGCCCACAGAGGAGAGATAATAACAGACGTGTTAATGCGTCTTTAGAAGTGAATGGGAAAACGTATATATACGTCCTTAGCAGTTAAAGGGTTAAGGGCCAGTGGGGCCGGGCCCCACGAAATATAAAGTGTAACGTGTATTTATTATTTTATACATTAAATTATAACCTCACCGAAACCATGATATTTCCGAAAATTTCTTTCTGGCCCCACCAACAAAAATTATCACGAGCCGACCCTGATAATATGCTACACTATAACAGAAATCGTATGTGCTTGTCTTACATGCCGTATGGATACAAATAACAAGGGCGCAAAGTACTCACAAGTTAAAAATGAGAATGATCAAATGCTATATATATCCTATATTAATGTATGGCTCGAAACATGGACAATGAACAAGCAGTTAGAAGACAGAATTGATGCATTTGAGATGTGGATATATAGAAGAATAGGCAGAGTTTCATGGATAGAAAAACAGACAAATAAACAAGTTTTAGGAAAACTAGGCATGAAGAAACAATTATTAAGAGAAATAAAATTCAGACAAAAAAAGTATTTTGAGCACATAAAAAGACATGACACCATGATAAAACATTTACTAGAGGGGAAAGTTGAGGGGAAGAGCAAGAGGAAGACCGAGAGATAAGTGGGAGGAAACTTTAAGAAATGGACAGGTTACAGTCTGGCAGTGTGCAACAACAAGGCGAAAGACAGGGGATGCTGGAGATTCATTGCAGCCAACCTTCGATGTGGAGACGGCACCTGATGATGATGATGATGAAAGTACTCACTTTCTCGACGCAAACCAAACAGAGCACAAATAGTGGTTAACTTGGTTGATGAGAGCGAATGCAAATAAACAGCAACCAACTAACAGTTGTATCGTCCATCTCCGATAGAACTAGGAACTCGATACACTGAGATCAGGGATCTCTGGATAAATATCCAGCTGGCTCCACGAGGGAGCGAACCTGACACCTTTGACACAAGAGACGAGCATCTAGCCTCTACGCCACAGAAAAATGACAGGGGTGGGGGTGGGGAAGATATAAAGTGTGAGAGTTTGAGTAAGTGAAAATGGAAATATGAAATAGGGAGCGAGAGAGTACCAGAGAGTGTAAGTTATTAGTGAGAAAGAGAAGGAGAGAGTAGAAAACGAAAGTAGAGGGGCGAGCCATAAAATAGCAGACGTGAAAAAGCCATAAAGGCGTATCGATCCTAAATCACATGTTCCTAGCCAGCGAAGTCTCCAAACTTGACCTCCAGGTCTGGCGCCTTCTCGACGGTTCTATATTTAGACCGCTGATAATTATATTGTGTGAGTCATAACGTCCTAATATAACCGAAATGATTTAGAATTTGGTTGATCTTACAGTGTTTTTTTTCATAAGAATACTGAATACCTTTGTCAACAATACGATTGGCAAGTTTTGGGGAAATGCATGTGTTCCATATCTGCAGTCATTGAGAAGTTGAGAATCAATAACCCGTGTGGTGCCGGGGCCCGCAATGGAAGCAAAGAATAGTAACACTGCGACCTACAAGGCATGTTGTAAGAGGCGACTGAGGTAGGGCCTAGGAAGCTACCTAGTAAATAAAAGCGTCGAAGAATTCGGATGTGCTGGCTTAATTCTAGGCGCATAACTGACACAACGTACAATCGCTCTTGGGCTCAGATCACATACAAATCACACAGAGTGATTAACAAGTGGTTGATATGGAGCGTTGGAAGAAGAATTCATTAAGAACTTGATGTAGTCCATGTCCGTCATCATTGAGAAGTTGAGAGCCACTGAGATATGGTTATACAGATTGCTGTTGGTAACTGTATTAGTTGTCCGAATCTGCTCCATGGCATTCACAAAGGCACCACTCATAGACACTGTCTTAAAGACATCCACACAGACAAGACCCACAGACATAACTCTATTCTATGGCAATGCACACAGGTAACACCCACATACATAACTCTATTCTATGGCAATGTACACAGGTAGCACCCACAGACATAACTCTATTCTATGGCAATGCACACAGGTAGCACCCACAGACATAACTCTATTCTATGGCAATGTACACAGAAAACACCCACAGACAGAACTCTATTCTATGGCAATGTACACAGGTAACACCCACATACATAACTCTATTCTATGGCAATGTACACAGAAAACACCCACAGACAGAACTCTATTCTATGGCAATGCACACAGGTAGCACCCACAAGTAACACACACAGGTACACACACAATCCTCGGTAAGGACAATGCATATTTTTCTGCGGTGACATAAAGAAAAACTGTAACCTGAAATAGCCATACGGCCGTTAATTTCAACATTTACATGTTTCCTGATCCTTTACTTGGAGATCTAAGTTATAAGTACTTCAGAAGTATCTTGCCTGAATAACAAGGGACACTGATGATAGAAGTATCTTGCCTGAATAACAAGGGACACTGATGATAGAAGTATCTTGCCTGAATAACAAGGGACACTGATGATAGAAGTATCTTGCCTGAATAACAAGGGACACTGATGATAAGGAAAGCTAGCCTTCACACACAAAAATCAGTCGGAGGTACCATATTAGGCCTTCCTGGTAGGCACGTGCCCCTCCTGTCATAAAAAGGCCTGCATTTAAAAAAATTTTAATACACCCATTGATGTAACGCCTTTCAATGGCATTCCCAAGTTAGCAGCCTCACATTTGTTGCGTCTTCCCGGTCATTCTCACAGTTAGCAGCCTCACATTTGTAGCGTCTTCCCAGGTTATTCCCACAGTTAGCAGCTTCACATTTGTAGCGTCTTCTCAGGTCATTCCCACAGTTAGCAGCCTCACATTTGTAGCGTCTTCCAGGTCAGTCCACAGTTAGCAGCCTCACATTTGTAGCGTCTTCCAGGTCATTCCACAGTTAGCAGCCTCACATTTGTAGCGTCTTCCCAGGTCATTCCCACAGTTAGCAACCTCACATTTGTAGCGTCTTCTCAGGTCATTCCCACAGTTAGCAGCCTCACATTTGTAGCGTCTTCCCAGGTCATTCCCACAGTTAGCAGCCTCACATTTGTAGCGTCTTCCCAGGTCATTCGCACAGTTAGCAGCCTCACATTTGTAGCGTCTTCCCAGGTCATTCCCACAGCTAGCAGCCTCACATGTGTAGCCCCTTCCAGCCAAGAAGAGGTACTCGGAATGATCAAGAAGTCTCAGACCCCCCTCATCCCTCTCCCCTCCACAATGATAAAATCAATCAACTAAATCTTCTTCTTCTTCGAATGCTCCATATCGATCACTTGCTAAACCACTTTTTGTGATTTGTATGTGATCTGAGCCTAAGAGCGATTGTACGTTGTGTCACTTATGCGCCTACAATTAAGCCAGCACATTCGAATTCTACGTCGCTTTTTATTTACTAGTGTAGCTTCCCTAGGCCCCGACCTCAGTCACCTCTTATGACATGTCTTGTAGGTCGTAGTTTTACTATTCTTTGCTCTCCTTGCGAACCCCGGAAACACACATGCAATAAATCAATATATGAGACAGTAAAGATATATATAATTTAATAATAAAAACATAAAGATTAGAGATACACAAATAAAATATTCATAGATTCAGGTCAAGGACATTGGCGGATCTCAAGGAGGCATGACTCATCCTTCGCCTATGAACCCGATAAAAAAATAGACCTAACCAAAGACTGAGTTAACCGGAAGATAAGTATAGCAGATATTTACAAAGGAAATACATACTTCATCTTCAAGTATCTTTTCGGCTTGTACGGAGCATAGGAGAGCCCCCACTGCAGCTAGTTGTGTGTTTTGGGGGTTTATTTGGCTCGCCGGTATGAGTTCAGGCGGAGTCAGAAAGGTCTAATATGGCTCCTCTGACTGATTTTGAGCGGAGGCTCATCACCATCAGGTGCCGTGCACGCTGGAGTAGGCGATCATGAATCTTCACAAATCTCTGTCTCTTGTGTTTGTTATCACCTCAGATGTTGACTCTCTTCCGTGCCATGAAGTCAGGCTACCCAAAATTTGCTTTCTCTGTCTTCCTCTGTCTCGTCTACCCTCAATTGACCGGTTGTCACAATGTGTTATAAACCTCCCCTCCTCATCACATGTCCAAAAATGATGACTGCCTCTTTCTTATATTGATGATAAGCTTTCTCTGTGTCTTGATCTCATTCAACACCTCAACATTAGTCATTTTAGCAGTCTACGGTTGTTCGGTTCGCCCGCCATGAATTTAGGCGAAGTCAGAGGCCTAATATGGCTACTCTAACTGATTTTTGCATGAAGGTTTAGTTTTATTATAGCAACCTGCTGCCTTGCAGGTCGGCTGGGGGCAGTCAAAGGCTGACGGAGAGCGAGCCTAGTAAACGCTGGTTGAATTCGGACACATCGCCGAAGGACAAGCTCCAGAGCTTCAAATGGTACTGAAGATTGTGACATAAAAAACGTTCTTGGCAAAGGCTGTTTATATATCATAATAAGAATTATCAAAATGCCAAAAAGAACGATGCGCGCGCGAGAGAGAGAGAGAGAGAGAGAGAGAGAGAGAGATGTTCGCCCACTTTGAATTTAGGCGTAGTAAGAGAGGTCTAATATGGCTCCTCTGACCGATGTTTGCGTGAAGGATAGATTACCTTATCATCAGTGTCCCAGATCACCGTTCAAGAAAGACATACTTCGACTTCTGGGTACTAGTAATCTAGATTCCCAAGTTAAAGATAAAAAAATATGTAGTCCAACCATGGGCAACCATGTCCAACCATGTCCAACCATGTCCAACCATGTCCAACCATGTGCAAACCGAAATATTTTTGGGGCGTCCAAGTTGGCCTCGAACCGTGGGACGGAGATATAAACACATATAAATCGTGGGACGGAGATATGAACATATTATATAAATCATGGGACGGAGATATGAACATATTATATAAATCATGGGACGGAGATATGAACATATTATATAAATCATGGGACGGAGATATAAACACATATAAATCATGGGACGGAGATATGAACATATTATATAAATCATGGGACGGAGATATGAACACATTATATAAATCATGGGACGGAGATATAAACACATTATATAAATCATGGGACGGAGATATAAACACATTATATAAATCATGGGACGGAGATATAAACACATATAAATCGTGGGACGGAGATATAAACACATATAAATCGTGGGACGGAGATATGAACATATTATATAAATCATGGGACGGAGATATGAACACATTATATAAATCGTGGGACGGAGATATGAACATATTATATAAATCAAGGGACGGAGATATGAACATATTATATAAATCATGGGACGGAGATATGAACACATTATATAAATCATGGGACGGAGATATGAACATATATAAATCAAGGGACGGAGATATAAACATATATAAATCATGGGACGGAGATATAAACATATATAAATCATGGGACGGAGATATGAACACATTGTATAAAGGATGAAATAAAACTGAACACATTAGAAATCGATCTTGTTCTTTGAATGTTTCATATCGACCACTCTGTTAACCACTCTGTGTGATTTGTATGTGATCTGAGCCTAAGAGTGATTGTACTTTGTTCCAGTTATGCACCTACAAGTAGGCTAGCATATCCGATTTCTGCGATGTTTTTATTTACTAGGATAGCTTCCTTGGTTCTACATCAGTTGCCTTTACGAAATGCATTGTAGGTCGCAGTGGTACTATTCTTTGCTCGATCGATCACTATTATTTTTAACATTGTCAAAAAAATCAATAAAGAAAAAAATCGAAGAACATACCTTTCTGATTGAATATCTGGTAATTTGTGCCTCAGAAGCTTACATCCGTGAAACCGAATCTGCACAAAAAGCAAGATAAAGGGACGTTGAATGTGATCTGAAGTGGTGAGACCAACGGTGCCTTATCTAAATCTGTGAACTACAGTCAGAACAACACGTCAGATTGTGCTGCAAATGAACTAGACAACTATTTGTACAAGCCAACAAGACAACAGTTACGGGTTCGGGTTTCAACCAATAAAAACAAAGTAATTTAACACTTCATAGCCAGGTCACAGTGTTATAAGAGCGACCAGGAAGGGAGATTTCATTTTGTAACAATGATTTTTGTTACGTGTTGTTTATGTTTTCCGGTCAGCAGTTGTAACAGGCTGGCGTATTTCTAAACAATTTCGTGTTGGTTGGTTTGTTGATACAGCACGTTGTTGACTTCTTCCATGCCACGTGCAACCCCCGGTAACATAAGACCGAATAATTTAGCTAACAAATCGGAAATTCCTGTTAGATGAGGACTGATTTTTGTATATATTTCATAGAGCACTGTACGCTTTTTCTTTTTGTTGCAAGTTTACTCAATTCTATGCGTTTATGATTATTTATTAGTGAAAAATTTAATACTGAAATTCCTTAGCTTTAAACTTAACCTGTAACTTAATATAACCTTGATTTAGCATGTTGCAGTGGCGGCTCGTCATTAAGGGCCAGAGGGGCGGGCCCCACCAAAAATAATGTGTAACGTGTATTTATTATTTATTTAATTAAAATATAACCTAACCCAAAGCCATGATTTTCCCGAAAATGTGTGCTTGGCCCTACCAACAAAAACGATCACGAGCCGCCACTGGCATGTTGTATTATTTTTAAAATGAATGAATAACAACACTAGGATGAGAGGATCATGTGACAGTTGTGGTCTTATTTCTAGAATGTTTACATGAGCTCGCTGACCGTATGTTTATTGGAGGCCACGGTCCAAGCTTCGAAATAATCACGACGTCTAGGTCTCAGATGGGTACAAGAAAAACCCTGGGAAGTAGAGGCGGTCAAGCGCGAGGTTAACCACATCCCTTATCGCCTGCCTTTGATAAAAGACAATTATATACCAAACACTATATCTGATGGTATGAAATCGGGTCTTTTTTACTTG
Source organism: Arion vulgaris (assembly GCA_020796225.1). NCBI lineage: Eukaryota > Metazoa > Mollusca > Gastropoda > Stylommatophora > Arionidae > Arion > Arion vulgaris. Next base: position 30,865,852 of record CM036772.1, read on the forward strand.
GTTGATTGATAAAGCCATTATCATTGCACTGTGCTGTATAACCGTGCGAATACTTATAGAGGAATACTTCAACGACAGTGCACGAGCTCCGTAGAACCGACGATGTGTGTAATTTGGAGGCCGGTGAAAATTTGTACGAATGTTACAAATTTTGTCATCAATGATATTTTTTCTACTCAGGCAGAGACTTTCCAGCCTATTATATAATTGTACATTGTCAAGGATGTTTTACGTTCTCAAAATTAACACGAGACTTGCATTGCATCCAGTATCGCTCGTCTCCGATAGGACTAGGGTCTAGATCTCACCTACATTCAGATTTTGAATCACTGAAAAAATCGCCAGACGGTTCCGCCTCGGAAACTAACCGAGTACTTTTGTAATGAAAGACGATCATCGTACCTCACTACTCCAACTTGCTTCACTTGGATATATAGTTAGCCATTTTGTCGCCCGTGTGTTTCCGGGACTCGAAATGGGAGCAAAGAATAGTACAGCTGCGACTTACAAGGCATTTCCTAAGAGACGATTGGGTAGGAACCTAGGAAGCTACCTAGTAAATAAAAAGCGTGGCAGAAATCGAAAGTGCTGGCCTACTTGTAGGCGCTAACTGGCACAGCGTACAATCGCTCTTAGGCTCAGATCACATCATCATCATAAAGTAGCTTGTTCCTTCCGGAACTTGGCTCCATGACACATCTGAAAACTCGTTTCTGCAGGTGACGGTATCACGAGTCATTCTCAGATCGTCAATGACACCTTGTACCCATATCGCTTTCTATGTCTTCATTCTTCTTCAGGCACCATTCACTCCAAATTATCTCTCTAGGTATTCATGAAATATGTAATTTTCTTGATTTTATCTCTTTAACAGCCAACTCAAATCACATACAAATCATATACAATCATCAGTATAACAAATCATAAAATAATTCATCATCATTTATCAAACAATCAAATCACATACAAATCATATACAAATCATATACAAATCACTAAACAAATCATCATACAAATCACATACAAATCACATACAAATCACATACAAATCACATACAAATCACATACAAATCACATACAAATCACATACAAATCACATACAAATCACATACAAATCATATACAAATCATATACAAATCACATACAAATCACATACAAATCCAATACAAATCACATACAAATCACATACAAATCACATACAAATCACATACAAATCACATACAAATCACATACAAATCACATACAAATCACATACAAATCACATACAAATCAATCACATACAAAATCATATACAAATCACATACAAATCACATACAAATCACATACAAATCACATACAAATCACATACAAATCATATACAAATCATATACAAATCATATACAAATCACATACAAATCACATACAAATCACATACAAATCAATATCGATCATAAATCATCAACATAACAAATCACATACAAATCACATACAAATCATATACAAACACATACAATACATACAAATCACAAATCATATCCACATACAATCATAAAATCACATACAAATCACACAAATAACAATAGTGGTTAATAAATGGTCGAAGGGCGTTAGAAAAAGAAGAATAACCATTTTGTAATACATTGCAGGTGCGTCTGTGGCCTAGGGATATGACTCGGTCTATTAACCCCGACGTTCTGAGTTCGAATCAGGCTGCGGACAGTTTGGTTGCAAATTGTTTCGCGTAGATTTTAACAAAAGGACGATGGCACCACCCGTTCAGAAAGCAATAGCAAACTACTGAACGTAAAAATAACTAGAAAAATCACAAACAGCGTTACAAAGCTGGGGTTAATTCGCAAAGTCCTGTAAAGGATATTAACTTTTTAATACATCGCAGTAGGTCTATATCGAATGGGGAACGGTTGAAAGGTTGACTTTCAGCAAAAAGATATGAAAAACCCGCTCTTTCTTCTTCGGTGAGGGGATATCTGAAAACGACACTCAAATGTGTTTGACAAAAATACAGCCAACAAGGATATATATATTCCTCTCATACTGTTATACGTTACATAGGGCATGCAAATAATTTCTCCATACCTCTCTGTTCTGTGCAACTCGGTCAATGTCTTCCATGGAAGTGAGTCAGATTTGCTTGGGATAGATCAAGCTGATATGAAGCTGTAAGAACTGGTAATTCTAAGATTTAGGTAACTCGCTGACATCAAGATTTCACAGAGAAAGCAGAAACTGCTATACAATCTCACAATGGTCGCTATCTCGTATGGGCGTGAAACATGGACATTTCTTCTTCTTCTTCTTTGCGTTCGTTCTTTACCACCAATTTTAATCACTCTTTGTGATATGTTTGATCTTTGCCAAGAACGTGTATACGTTGCACATTGGTTTGGTAGGCCCTAAACGCAAAGACTTCTACACGTTTAGGACATGTGCATCCGATTTCAACCAAACCTCCTTAGTCGCCTCTTACGACATGCGTGGCAGGTAACAGTGGTTCTATTCTTTACACCTCAAATTTGGGCCTCGGTAACCACTCGGTCTTTGGACATTTAAGAAGGTAGTGGAAAAGACTTTATGTGCTTTTGAATATAAATGTTACATAAGAGTCCTTCGTATACCATGGATATTAGCACCATCATACAAAAACGACAATGGAGGTGCATGGAGATTAACTCTGTCACGAAAACTGCACCGAGATGGACACCAGAGGATAAACCAAAACGCAGAAGACCCAAAAAGCGACATGTAAGAGAACTAAAAGAAGAACTGAAATAAAGGAATCAAAACTGAAACACAAAACAAAGGAAGTCCAAGAATAGAGAAGGATGTAGATTTGTTGCTGCCATGAGCACCAGGAGCGTCAAGTGCTAAAGTGAGATATATATATATACATGGCCTTTTTCGTCTTTACAAACGCTCAATTGGCAAGTGTTTTACTGTGACAACTTCTGAGTTTTCGCTTTTCTCTCTTGTCGTTCAGCTCATACATAAGTCTCTTCTCAAAAGACTCTGCGCCCTTTCCCAATTTGGTTTTCCACACAACTCTGTCATCAGCTAGTTTTTACCATGTGCTGGGACCTATAGAATATATATATATATAAGAGAGAGAGTGACAATTACACACCTGCAGATCTGACAACTTTCGGCAGACAAAACAACAGTTCCAAGAATTTGTCCGCAGAAAGATTTTAAAAAACAAACTAGACAATAAAGTAGTTTTTAAAAAAAGACACAGAAACCGCAGTCCACAAGAATAGCAAATAAACATAAAATAAACCCACTTTCCAAAAAAAAACCCACCCGTGACAAGTAAAAATGTAACACTCAATTGTTTTGTTAGTCTCAAACGAGACCATTTGGGCGGGAATATTGCGTATTTGACAACACTGGCCTGAACGTCCGTTCACAAGTGACTATTGATTTTCACGTCTGCTTGTTGACAACTTTCAAGAAAGAAAGTCGAAAGACGATGGGTTGACTTTACTGCACCGGTTTTTTCACGTACGGTTCGATCCCTCAGCATAGAAATAGCACGTCACCTGCCGAGAGTATTGTACAAAGCACCAACTGCGTAGCTTCAACGAGAATTCTATATAATCTACACACAAAAGCATCCATGAACCGGGCGAAGAGAGTCGGATGTGAACACGCGACATTCAGAACACAAGACAAACTGCTTAAATATTACGAAAACATTGACTCCTCCCCCCTCCCATTCTTTGTTGATAGATAATGCACTCAAAGACAGAGAAAAACACATACATTCAATATATATATACACATTTGACGCGGACAAGGACATTAAGGAACAAAATGAAAGCTTTCAAAATAAGGTGCTACAGAAACATTCTTAGAACATCCTGTACTACTACCTTGTAGTTAGATTGAGGACAATCAAAGCCTAGCCGAGCAAACCGTACACAAAACTGGACGGTAGGCAAACAAACCAGTAGTCCACAAAAAGGACAGATAACATAGGCAGATGACGCTCAGCAACCCAAGAGGGTAGATCGTCTAAGGGTGCTACTCTAAAGAAAATAGCAACCTGCTGTCTTGCAGGTAGGCTGGGGACAGCCAAAGGCTGACGGAGAGGAACCCAATTAACGCTGGTTGAAATTGGACACATCGCCGAAAGACAAGCACCAGAGCTCCAAATGGTACTGAAGATGTGACGTAAAACAAACGTTCTTGGCAAAGGCTGTTTATATATACAATAAGAATGATCAAAGTGATCAAAAAGAGACGAGAGAGAAAAGGAGAGAGAGAGAGAGAGAGAGAGAAGAGAAAGAGAAAGAGAGAGAAAGAACATCCTGGACAGAGAATAGGAAAAAAAAACAAGGACATACTACAAGACTTAGATATTGTGGAGCACTGGCTAATAAACAACATCATGTCCCGCCGGGAAATAAAGTATTTCGGTCACGTTAAACGACACGGTGGTTTGGAGAGAACAGTAATGGAATGCATGGTTCCTGGTGGTAGAGGCATAGGGAGACCAAGACGAAGGTGGCAACAAGACATCGAAAAAACCTTGAACATGACGTTAGAAGATGCGGAGTACTTGCTGGAGATAAAGGGTTTTCCCGGCAGGCTGTGATGAAAGCCACGTTCTGCAAGGGACATACTACTTGATAAGATACATAGCTTGAGTAACAAACACAAATGTTACATCCTACTCCAGCCTTTCGATCCTTCCGGGTGGGAGAGACCCCGTGATATGCTTCATTTCTTTTAGTTTTTCTTCTACTGTTCTACCCCAGGTCGTTTTGCGTCTTCCACGTTTTCGTTTACCTTCTGGTGTTAAAATCAGTGCAGTTTGTATGACATAATTAGTCTCCATGCTTATCACTTGTTCGATCCAATGTTCTTCTTCCTTTCTTCTTTTGTCCTTCTTTGCTTTTTTTGTCGCTAGACGTATCAGGTTTAACTAATGATCAGTTTCTGAGATAGTGCACGCTCTGTCGCTTGATATGCTGTGGTATTGTGGAGTTGTAAGATGTCTGTAACTCCATCAATCCATCTTCTTGATCTGCCCCTTCATCTTGATGCTTCCATTTTCAGGTTGTACGTTCTTGCATCTGGTGTATTCAGGTTCGTTCTCATCAAGTGGCCAAACCATTTGAGTCTCTGTTTTTCAATGAATCTTAATAGCAGGTGTTGTTCCGACTGTTCTTCTAATTTCCTCACTTCTTATATGGTCTCTTCTTGTTTTATTCAATGTTCGACAACGTTAAAAAACTGAAGGCAGTTTGAGAACAATCGTAAAGAAAGCACAGACTACAAACTAAACTAGTTCAAGGAAATCAACACGATGCAAACAAATTGCAGTAAACATCAACCACCAGGCTTAAGTAAATATTATCACTTCAGTCTCGTTGACCGATCAGATAGTGTCAGGAAACTAACAAAAAAAATCAGATTAGGATGACTCAGAACGGCACTTGTATCAAGACGGTAGGAATCCTAAACTAACAAAGACAGTTCATTTAATGTTTATCAAGGGCGGATTAGATAGTAATGTTGATAGGGTGATGTAGTTGGACATTGTGCCCCCAAGGTTGAAATATATCAGTCGCCTGTGTGTTCTCGCAGGGGGAACAAAGAATAGTAACACTTCATAGTTCATAAGTACGGTTCCAACTTCACTGCAACGGGTCACCCCATAATTGCTCCGTTCCTGTGCCAATGAAAATCACACGAAATGCTAACAACTGTGAAATGTTTCCTGTGTGAACTAATTCCAGAATGAAACAGCCGCGTACCGCCACAAAAAGCAACCTGCACCTCATAAAATGCATATGGCCGTCGTTAATGTAGCAACACAAAACTGTTCATCACTTGAATTGCAATTCTTGTCGAAGGAACATCAATCATGACAAAATCCAGCGTTCTGTACTCGCAATATAACTGCAAACGGCAGATTGAGCTTGTTCGTCATAACCGCTGTCCGCCATTTTCTGAATACACACAACAAACGCACGGTTGACACAGCAAAAATACTGTTACATTCCATGTAACAGTATTAACACTACGAACTACAAGGCATGTCGTAAGAGGCGACTGAGGTAGGAGCCTAGGGAAGCTACCCTAGTAAATAAAAAACATCGCAGAAATCGGATGTGCTGGCCTACTTGTAGGAGCATAACTTGCACAACGTACAATCGCTCTTAGGCTCAGATACCATACAAATCACAAAGAGTGATTTAACAAGGAGTTGATATGGAGCGTTCGAAGAAGAAGAAGAAGAGAGGAGTATCATTCCAAGACAAGTCTTTGAAGATCTCGATAACTTAACGGGGAGGGGCTGGGAGAGGGGAGCTGCTTCTAAATATTTAATAGCTAACGTATGAAAGATAATTTTTTAAATTGGCCCCCTCACCCGCAGTTTCGGCAAGAGTGGACCAGTACGGTTGAAAGATTAAACTCAAGAGTGCCTCATCTTTCGGATCAGACTGTTGGAACTTGTTTAGATTGAATGAATCATTAACTGGACCATCATCATTGCACATGGTAATAGCCCATGTGAACCCTGATTTGTCTTTACATGAGAGTTCTTAGTGGCAGTGACGAAATTCCTCACCGGCGAGGTATTGATGTAATTTTGAAGACAGTTTAAATATTTTGTATTTCCGTCTGCCCAGCGTTGACTCTACGTGACATCCTCTGTGTCGGGTTCAATTCGGATGGCAGAAAAGCCAAAATTCCCAGATTACGTGTTCTGGCTAAAGAACCGAAGGTTACGATGTCCATGGACCCGAGCCTGAAGAGCTGAAAACTCAAGTTCTTCTGGATCGGGAAAAAACTAATACTTGTAGCTTTTATTTAAAAAATATATTATGAATTTAGCCTGGGCAACGGTTTTGCATCCTGCTCTTCCAATTTTCAACTGTATTATTAATATAAGGAAGATTGCAGTAAACTATGTAGCAATGGTGAACATTACAAACAAAGCTCTGTAGTATTACAAAATACACAAACAATACAGCTACGTTTCGACCAAAAGGCCTTTATCACTATGAACAAGAAGTGAAAATATTCACATCTTACACGGCACAGAACATTTGAATCATACACTAAATTTTCTACAGCATAACAAATGTATGTAAATACTAAATCTAATCTAACTACGTCACGACGAATAGTTGCAGAAAATGACGAATAGTATTATCGAAATAAGGGAAGATACATTTTGAAATACCAAGGGCTCTTTTACGTTCAACTTGAACATAGTTATTATCGTCCGTCTCCGATAGACTAGAAATCGATCTCATTTAGACTAAGATCAGGATTTCGGAAAATATCTCGATGGCTCCATGAGAGAACGAACCGGTAACTTTGGAACAAGAAGTAACTTACCCAAGAAACCTCTAAGCTTCGGTACATTTGAACAAGAAGTTAACTTCAGCACGAAACCTCTAGACGGGTAACTTTGAACAAGAAGTTAACCTCTACGCTACAGAAACCTAAGTTGAACTTTGAACAAGAAGTTAACTTACGCCACAGAAACCTCTAAGTTGGAACTTTGAAAAGAACTTAACTCTACTCAAGAAACCTCTAAGCTTCGAGGAACTTGGAACGAAGTTAACTTTTACGCCACAGAAACCTCTAAGCTTCGGGTAACTTTGGAACAAGAAGTTAACTTCTACGCCACAGAAACCTATAAGCTCGTAACTTTGGAACAAGAAGTTAACTTCTACGCCACAGAAACCTCTAAGCTTCGGGTAACTTTGGAACAAGAAGTTAACTTCTACGCCACAGAAACCTCTAAGCTTCGGGTAACTTTGAAACAAGAAGTTAACTTACGCCACAGAAACCTCTAAGCTTTCATAACTTTCGGAACAAGTTAACTTTACGCCACAGAAACCTCTAAGCTTCGGGTAACTTTGAACAAGAAGTTAACAATTACGCCACAGAAACCTCTAAGCTTGTTTAAGTGTTCACCAGTGTGCTATTGGCTTTTCTGAATGTTCGCACTTTTGACCCCGATCAAGCTTTGAGTACTGCACTGAGACTGAACAAAGGACAGTTTGACATAGACAACACTTTGATAGCGTGGAATTGAACTTAATTAAGTCAGTAATGAATGCAGAAAATGCAGAGAAATCATTAATTCATACACAGTCTAATTACATTGATAATCAATAAGCCATAGTCTAGCTCATAGATTCCCAAACTTCTTTCAGCCCACCGCCCACTTTGCACAACATAAACTTTGTAACACCCCCTCCACATTACAACAGTTTGCCAACGCCCCCCTCCCACATATATACATGCTCTATTTTTTCTTTGACATAGAAAATTGATAAATATTTCTGTAATACATGGTCAATTTTCAAATGATTATATACATGAAATAGAAAATTGATGACAAAATGGATCGTGTAAGATAGGAATAAGATGAATGAAGAATTCAATTTTTAAATGATTATTCAATCGCAAAATCACGAAAATTATTTATTTTAAAATATTTATTATTAATTTCTTCTTTAAAGGACCACAGACCCTAATCGCCTGACAACCCTTAAATTCTTCTGAACCCACTATCGCCCCCTAGAACACTTCAGCGCCCACTGGGGGCGGTACCGCCTACTTTGGGAAACGCTGGTCTAGCTGACACGGTTCCGTCTTGCAGATTGCAGATCTCCATGTGATTTTTTCCGGACAGTGTAGGATAGAGCTTATGTCATCTCTCGCATGTCATAAAAGGTGTATGTTGACACACTTTAAGAAATGATTGCATTGGTTTGATTGCTTTGATTGATTGATTGATGGATAGGACCATCATCATTGTACTTCGGGTCTCTGGGGTTAAGTGGTTAATCCCTTACCTTGCGAGTTGAAGGTCGTGGATTCGAATCCAGACCGCGTCGTTCTGTTCACGATTGAATATTTTTCAGAGAACCTAAGATTGTTGCCAGAGCTACGGAGTTCATGCTTTGTGCAATGCTCTCAGCAGGTGGCATGCCATTTCTACGTAGAGGGACCGAGCCACATGGGATATAACCTGGTGCACTAAAGTCAATCTTTCGGCTTAAAAACTCATTAAAAAGTAGCCATGTGTGCTCGATCTCTTTCTTACACAGGAAGATCTCAGCTACAGTGCATGAAATCCGTAGCACCGGCGAGAATCCCCCGATGTAATTTTGAAAACGGTGAAGATAATTTATGGAAATTTTAATCATTTCTAATGAATTTTGTCCGGGCAGCGGCTTTCCAGCCTGCTCTTCTCGATATTGAACTGCCAATGGTTCTTTTACGTGCACAAATTAAACAGAGATCTACGTCTCCGATAGGACTAGGAACTCGATCCCACCTACATAGAGATCAGGGATATCTGGAAAAATATCACATAGCTCCACGAGGAAGCGAACCGAGTACATTGGACACAAGAGGCGAATACCTAACCGCTACGCCACAGAGACCGCTACACCGCAAGAAGAAGTGATCAAAGAATATCAAAGCAGACATTAAATGGGAGGCAAAGGGTTTCAGAAAGAGAGGACGTCTTATGGAAACTCTGAAACGAACTTTACTGAGAGAGGCAAGAGATATGGGATTCAATTTCATGGTAGATACTGGTTACTCACCAATATGCAATCATGATGGTCCCATTAATCAATCAATCAATCAATCACTCAATCAAATAACTCATGAGATCATTCTTCTTCTTCTTTGTCGTCACACTGCTACCGGGTTGTTGCCCAGTGTTGTGGTTTTCTGTTTTTGTCTTGTGCTGTTCTGGTGGCTTGGGTGATTGTTATTTTTCCTCTTTGACCGGATTCTGCTTCACCATATAATTAAACAGTGGCGGCTCGTGGTTATTTTTCTTGTGGGCCAGACACAAAATGTCGGAAAAATCATGGTTTTTAGTATTTACTATTCCGAGAAGTTATTCCCCTCTCGATTATTGGGGGCTACTGACCCTTAATGACGAGCCGCCCCTGTAATTAAATATGTACTATCTTCTGGATGTAACCTTGAAAAGAAGATATTGCTTGATTGATTGATTGATTGATCTAAGTAATGGAGAAGATATGGAAATGCTTTGAAAATATAGAACAGAACAGGTAAAAATATTCAGTCTGTGTTGAAGGTTTGTGTTACAGAGGGAGCTGTCAAGATTATTATTGCTGTTGTTATTATCATTATTATTATTAATATTATTATTGTTTTATATAGTGCTGTGTGGTGACGGGGCTCGCAGAGGAGCAAAGAATAGTAACTCTGCAACCTACAAGGCATGTCGTAAGAGACGACTACGGTAGGGGTCTAGGGAAGTTACCCTAGTAAAGGGGGACTGCCTAGAGTAGTTGATAGTAGCTCGGCCTGCAGCTGTGAGACCCTCATAGCTCGGGTTCGAACCCACTGTCCGGCATTTGTTCGAGTCCCTGGTCTTACTCAGGACGATAACGTGAGTACCTCTGAAGTCGGAGAAAATCTGCCTGTATGGCGAGGAATACTAATTACGAGTACATTGAGCACACGGCTGCCAGTGTAAAGTAATTTACAATGTGCACGCTGCTGCCATTGTAAGAAATTGGAAAAACGGATTTTCACGCAAAATTCAGTTTCAGAGATGAAACTTCGTCTGAGTTGAAAGCGGACGAAATAAAAAAAAAAAACCCCATAGTAAATAAAAACATTATATAAATCATATGTGCTGGCCTACTTGTAGGCACATAACTGGCACAATGTACAATCGCTTTTAGGCTCAGGTCACATACAAATCACACAGAGGGGTTAATAAGTGATCGATATGGTGCATTCGAAGATGAATATTATTATTATTTATTAAATATTGTTCACGAGTACATTTGTTCCAGAAATCTCTGGTACTGATGTTGGAGCAGTGAGGTTCCTTCTTTGTGCAAATACTATCGGCAGGTGGAATACTATTTCTGCGGAATGGGACCGAGACATACAGAGAAACCCGGTGCAATTAAGTCAATACCTGCGTTTAAACAAATTTTTGGTATATCTTCTTCTTCTTCTTCTAACACTCCATATCGATCACTTGTTAAGCCCCTCTTTGTGATCTGTATGTGATCCAGTGGCGGATCGTGATCATTTTTGTTGGTGGGGGCCAGATATTTTTTCCGGATAAATCATAGTTTTTAGTTGCTATATTTTTATTTATAAAAGAATAAATACACGTTATACATTATTTTTGGTGGGGTCCGGCCCCACTGGCCCTTAATGGCGAGCCGCCACTAATGTGGTCTGTGCCTAAGAGCGATTGTACGTTATGCCAGTTCTGCGTCTACAAGTAGGCCAGCACATCTAATTTCTACGAAGCTTTTTATTTACTAGGGTAGCTTCCCTAGACCCCTACCTCAGTCGCTTCATACGACATGTCTTGTAGGTCGCAGTGGTACTATTCTTTGTTTCCCTTGTGGGTCCCGGCACCACATGAGCGGATTTTTGTATATAAATATATGTTTACTTATGTCTGAACACTGGTGCCATCTTATCATTACATCTGTACCCGTCTAACCCCTTTTATCGACCCGTGTTGTTGATTAGCTACAGAAACGTCTGGAGATTTGGTACCTTAGTACGAACCATCCATTATCAACCGTGAAATCGTTGCCACCTGATCTCAGAGATCGACTTGTTTAGTATGACGTCAGGTATATAAATAGCACACTTTGACCCTCGTTAAAGCCTCGTCTGGATGCCTAAAAGCTGAGTCGTTTACCGACTGTCAGCAACTTTGACATTCTGGGAAAATCCAGTCTAAATAATGCATAGTTGAAATGTTTCATCTGTTCGTCTTTCTCTTTCCCTGTCTGCGTCTATTCTTCCTACAAGGACCTTCATTCCTTCCGTCTCGTCAGTTGTTACCCCCTCCTCTAATGTCTACTCTTTCAAATTTGTTAATTTTCTCTCAGTTTCAACTCTTTACTTCCTCTCGCTTTCTCCCTCCTCATCCCCTTCTCTTTCAGCTTCTTTATTTATATTTTTATCTTTCTTTTTCTTTCTCTCTCTTTTTATTCTTTATCTCTCTATTTATCCATTTTTGATTCCTTATCTCTCTATTTATCTATTTTTTATTCTTTATCTCTCTATTTATCTATTTTTTATTCTTTATCTCTCTATTTATCTATTTTTTATTCCTTATCTCTCTATTTATCTATTTTTTATTCTTTATCTCTCTATTTATCTATTTTTATTCTTTTATCTCTCTTTTATCTTTTATCTTTTATCCTCTATTTATCTATTTTTTATTCTTTTATCTCTCTATTTATCTATTTTTTATTCTTTTATCTCTCTATTTATCTATTTTTTATTCTTTTATCTCTCTATTTATCTATTTTTTATTCTTTTATCTCTCTATTTATCTATTTTTTAATACTTCTCTCTCACACTCTCTTCTTTTATTATCGCTCTTCCTTCGCTCTCTTCTCCTCATCTCTCTCTCTCTCTCTCTCTTACTTCTCTCTCAATATCTCTCTCATGCTCTCCCTCTCCCTCTTCTTTTTATTTCAATTCTTCATTTCTTTCTCATTTATTCTCTTCCTTCTCTTCAACAATTCCTCAACTCTCACATTCTCCAACACATCCTTGTTTAATCTCTCATACACCCGAGTGGTTACCGGGCCCGCCCGAGTGGTTACCGGGGCCCCCGAGTGGTTACTGGGGCCCGCCGAGTGGTTACCAGGGCCCAAATTTGGGGTGTAAAGAATAGAACCACTGTTACCTGCCACGTATGTCGTAAGAGGCGACTAAGGAGGTTTGGATGAAATCGGATGCACGTATCCTAAACGTGTAGAAGTCTATGCGTTTAGTAGCCTACCAAACCAATGTGCAACGTATACACGTTCTTGGCAAATATCAAACATATCACAAAGAGTGATTAAAATTAGTTGTAAAGAACGAACGCAAAGAAGAAGAACCTCTCATATTCTTCTTTTTCTTCTTCATTCGCCAGCTATGAATTCATGGGTAGTCAGAGCGCGTGGTATGGCGCTCCTGACTGATTTTTGCGTGAATGCTTGCTTTTCTTATTATCAGTGTCCCTCGCCATACAGGCGCCCCTTCTCCTAAGTCAGAGGTATAACCTTTCACTTCTTTCTACATCTTTTTCTCATTCTTCGCACGCTCCATATCGACCACTTGTTAAACCACTCTTTGTAATCTGTATGTGATCTGAGTCTAAGAGTGATTGTATATTGTACCAGTTACGCGCCTACAAGTAAGTTAGCACATCCGATTTCTGCGACGCTTTTTATTTACTAGGGTAGCTTTCCTAGGGCCTACATTAGTCGCCTCTTATAGCATGCCTTGTAGGTCGCAGTGGTACTATTCTTTGTTCCCTTTTGTGAGCCACGCCTACACACAGACGTTTCTACATCTGCTACCTTTGACCTTACATAATCAAACTGATGTACATCTTGTCATAATAAACATAACAATAGCAATAACCATAATAATAATAATAATAATAATAATAATAATAATCATAATACAACAGAAATCGAGAATAGATAGATAATTATTATTGTTTCTTCTTTGCGTTCGTTCTTTACGACCAATTTTAATCTCTCTTTATGATATGTTTGATCTTTGCCAAGAACGTGTATACGTTGCACATTGGTTTGGTAGGCCTCTAAACGCATAGACTTCTACACGTTTAGGACACATGCATCCGATTTCAGCCAAACCACCCTAGTCGCTTCTTACGACATACGTGGCAGGTAACAGTGGTTCTAGTCTTTACACCCCAAATTTGGGCCCTGGTAACTACTCCGGCGGGCCCCGGTAACCACTCGGGCTGGCTCCGGTAACCACTCGGTTGGGCCCCGGTAACCACTCGGGCGGGCCCCGGTAACCATTCGGGTGGGCCCGGGTAACCACTCGGCGGGCCCCGGTAACCACTCGGGCGGGCCCCGGTAACCACTCGGGAGTTTATTACTGTTAATTTCCTGACATTTTTTTTGAATATTATTTGTTTGTTATGTCGAAAACGAGTACTCCAATGCTATATTGAACCAATACTTATGTATGACAGCGAATCATGGACAATGAACAAACAATCATTAAGATTATTGAAAGCCACAGAGATGTGGTTTTACAGAAGAATGCTGAAATTTTCATGGACAGCGAAGAAAACAAATGAGGTTTTAAATCAGGCCTGCACACAAAGAAACATTATCAAAGGAATACGAATCAGATAATCAAGGTTCTTCGGGCATATAATGCGAAGAGAAGGTTTAGAACATTTGGTGACTACAGGTAAAATTCAGGAAGGAGAGATCGTTGAAGACAGAGGGAGAAGATGTTGGATGGACTGACATCGTGGTTCGACAAAGATCGACGTCATAACTGATTACATGCCAAGCAGAGAAGTTGGGAGAGACATGGTCGCCTGCCAGCAGGCATGCACTTGATTGATGTAGGGATTAAATCTTCTTTCAGCCGAGGCACCCCGCCGCTTTCAACCTTCTTCTTCTTCTTTCAGCCAGGCACGCGCCGCTTTCAACCTTCTTCTTCTTCTTTCAGCCGAGGCACTGCCTGCTTTCAACCTTCTTCTTCTTCTTCAGCCGAGGCACGCCTTTAATTCTTCTTCTTCAGCCAGCACTGTGCTTTCAACCTTCTTCTTCTTCTTCTTTCAGCCGAGGCACTGCTGCTTTCAACCTTCTTCTTCTTCTTCTTCCAGCCGAGGCACTGCTGCTTTCAACCTTCTTCTTCTTCTTCTTTCAGCCGAGGCACTGCCGCTTTCAACCTTCTTCTTCTTCTTCTTTCAGCCGAGGCACTGCTTTGCCCTTTTCCAGACCTTCTTCTTCTTCTTCTTTCAGCCGAGGCACTGCTGCTTTCAACCTTCTTCTTCTTCTTCTTTCAGCCGAGGCACTGCTGCCGCTTTCAACCTTCTTCTTCTTCTTCTTTCAGCCGAGGCACTGCCGCTTTCAACCTTCTTCTTCTTCTTCTTTCAGCCGAGGCACTGCCGCTTTCAACCTTCTTCTTCTTCTTCTTTCAGCCGAGGCACTGCCGCTTTCAACCTTCTTCTTCTTCTTCTTTCAGCCGAGGCACTGCTGCCGCTTTCAACCTTCTTCTTCTTCTTCTTTCAGCCGAGGCACTGCCGCTTTCAACCTTCTTCTTCTTCTTCTTTCAGCCGAGGCACTGCTGCCGCTTTCAACCTTCTTCTTCTTCTTTCAGCCGAGGCACTGCTGCTTTCAACCTTCTTCTTCTTCTTTCAGCCGAGGCACTGCCGCTTTCAACCTTCTTCTTCTTCTTCTTTCAGCCGAGGCACTGCTGCCGCTTTCAACCTTCTTCTTCTTCTTCTTTCAGCCGAGGCACTGCTGCTTTCAACCTTCTTCTTCTTCTTTCAGCCGAGGCACTGCTGCCGCTTTCAACCTTCTTCTTCTTCTTCTTTCAGCCGAGGCACTGCTGCCGCTTTCAACCTTCTTCTTCTTCTTCTTTCAGCCGAGGCACTGCTGCCGCTTTCAACCTTCTTCTTCTTCTTCTTTCAGCCGAGGCACTGCTGCTTTCAACCTTCTTCTTCTTCTTCTTTCAGCCGAGGCACTGCTGCCGCTTTCAACCTTCTTCTTCTTCTTCTTTCAGCCGAGGCACTGCTGCCGCTTTCAACCTTCTTCTTCTTCTTTCAGCCGAGGCACTGCTGCCGCTTTCAACCTTCTTCTTCTTCTTCTTTCAGCCGAGGCACTGCCGCTTTCAACCTTCTTCTTCTTCTTTCAGCCGAGGCTGACTGCGCTCAACCTTCTTCTTCTTTCAGGAGCTGCTGCTTTCACCTTCTTCTTCTTCTTTCAGCCGAGGCACTGCTGCCGCTTTCAACCTTCTTCTTCTTCTTTCAGCCGAGGCACTGCTGCCGCTTTCAACCTTCTTCTTCTTCTTCTTTCAGCCGAGGCACTGCTGCCGCTTTCAACCTTCTTCTTCTTCTTCTTCTTTCAGCCGAGGCACTGCTGCCGCTTTCAACCTTCTTCTTCTTCTTTCAGCCGAGGCACTGCTGCCGCTTTCAACCTTCTTCTTCTTCTTCTTTCAGCCGAGGCACTGCTGCCGCTTTCAACCTTCTTCTTCTTCTTCTTTCAGCCGAGGCACTGCCGCTTTCAACCTTCTTCTTCTTCTTCAGCCGAGGCACTCTGCCGCTTTCAACCTTCTCTTCTTCTTTCCCAGCCGAGGCACTGCCGCTTTCAACCTTCTTCTTCTTCTTCTTTCAGCCGAGGCACTGCCGCTTTCAACCTTCTTCTTCTTCTTCTTCTTCTCGTTCTTCTTCTTCTTCTTCACCCTTCGCCCCCAGGAAGCATAGGTACGCAACCAAGGCCTTCCAAGCCCGCCTATCCAAGACCATCCCTTCCAGATCTCCTCCTTGCGGGGTACTTCATCTTCCTCAGGTGGCGAGCTATGAATCTTCCTGGTTGTGGTTTCTGTAGCTATCTAGTGTTTTTACGGAGTGGGGTAGCTAGCTCCTCGCGCAACCTCCTTAGTCGCCTCTTACGACATGCGTGGCAGGTAACAGTGGTTATATTCTTTACACTCCAATTTGAGCCCAGGTAACCACTCGGGCGTTCTTCTCCTTCGCCAACTATGAATTCAGGCGTATTCGGTGCGTCCAGTATTGTGCATCTGATTGGTTTTTGCGTGAAGGCTTGCTTTCCCATCATCAATGTCCCTCGCCATTCAAGCGAGCCTTCTCCGACTTCAGAGGCTATGACCTTCAACCTAAGGACGAGGCTTTTATTGTTATATAGAACGGTGTAGAGAACATGACAATATTAGTTATATAAGAACGTGTAGTAGACCAGCAGACATGAACAATATGAATGAACACCTTTCAGAAAATCAAAATTCCCAGTCCACTACTGTCTTGTAGTTAGATTGGGGACAATCAAAGGCTAGCGGAGCAAACCGTACATAAAACTGGAGGGCAAATAAACCAAGTAGTCCGAAAAAGCAGGTAACCTGGGCAGATGACGCTCAACATCCCGGGAGGGAAGGTTGTCGAAGGGTAGCTACCCTAAAAGAAAATAGCAACCTGCTGCCTTGCAGGTCGGTTGGGGACAGTCAAAGGCTGGCGGAGAGCGAACCCTGAAAATACTGACTAAAACCGGACACATCGCCGAAGGATAAGCACCAGAACTCCAAATGGCGCTAAAATGTGACAAAACCCACCCATACTAAGGCTGCATGAATCAGATTTTCACATGAATGAGATTTATGGGAAATTGGTACATCAGTCTAAGCGGTGATCGAGAGAGAGAGAGAGAAATTTCCCAGTAATAAATGTTAATGTTCTCAATTGAACCATGACTTGCCTGTGTGGTGCTGGGGCTCGTAGGGGAGCAAGGAATAGTACCACTGTGACCAACAGTGCATGTCGTAAGAGGCGAATGATGTAGGACCTAGGAAGCTACCTAGTAAATATAACCATCGCAGAAATCCGATGTGCTGGCCTACTTGTAGGCGCATAACTGACACAACGTACAATCGCTGTTAGGCTCGGATCACATACAAATCACACAGAGTGGGTAACAAGTGGTCGATATTGAGCGTTTGAAGAAGAAGAAGAGCAATGGCTGGCATATGTTTGCTGGAGTGATGTCATTGATGAAAACAGAAAAAAATGGTGCACAACTGGTAGAGCTCCCCTCCCATCACCAGCCGCAATTACACCCAACAAAGACGAGCTCGAAACGTGACGTTTTTCCGAACACATTCACTTGTTAAGTTATTGTGACCTGTTTGAGGACTGGTTGACCCCCAGGACCGATGCTTCACAGAACCAAAATCTGGTTAGTGGATGTAGTAAAGTAGTTGGTGTTCTGTTTTAGTCAAGTCTTCTTCTTCTTCTTTGTGTTCGTTCTTTACGAGCAATTTTAATCACTCTTTGTGATATGTTTGATCTTTGCCAAGAACGTGTATACGTTGCACATTGGTTTGTAGGCCCCTAAACGCATAGATCTCTACAAGTTTAGGACATGTGCATCCGATTTCAGCCAAACCTCCTTAGTCGCCTCTTACGACATGCATGGCAGGTAACGGTGGTTCTATTCTTTACACCCCAAATTTGGGCCCCGGTAACCACTCGGGCGTTTTTAGTCAAGTAATTGGTATTCTATGGAAGTAAAGTGGTTGCTGTATTGATGTAGTGAAGTGATATAGTGATGTAGTGAAGTGGTTGCCATATTGATGTAGTTAAGTGGTTGGTATATTGATGTAGTGAAGGGGTTAGTATATTGATGTAGTGAAGGGGTTAGTATATTGATGTAGTGAAGGGGTTGGTATATTGATGTAGTAAAGTGATTGCCATATTGATGTAGTGAAGTGATTGCCATATTGATGTAGTGAAGTGATTGCCATATTGATGTAGTGAAGTGATTGCTATATTGATGTAGTGAAGTGATTGATGTAGTGAAGTGGTTGGTATATTGATGTAGTGAAGTGATTGATGTAGTGAAGTGAGTGATGTAGTGAAGTGATTGCTATATTGATGTAGTGAAGTGATTGCCATATTGATGTAGTGAAGTGATTGCTATATTAATGTAGTGAAGTGATTGCTATATTGATGTAGTGAAGTGATTGATGTAGTGAAGTGGTTGATGTAGTGAAGTGGTTGATATATTGATGTAGTGAAGTGATTGATGTAGTGAAGTGATTGATGTAGTGAAGTGATTGATGTAGTGAAGTGGTTGGTATATTGATGTAGTGAAGTGATTGATGTAGTGAAGTGGTTGGTATATTGATGTAGTGAAGTGATTGCCATATTGATGTAGTGAAGTGATTGATGTAGTGAAGTGATTGCCATATTGATGTAGTGAAGTGATTGATGTAGTGAAGTGATTGCCATATTGATGTAGTAAAGTGGTTGGTATATTGATGTAGTGAAGTGATTGCCATATTGATATAGTGAAGTGATTGATGTAGTGAAGTGATTGCCATATTGATGTAGTGAAGTGATTGCCATATTGATGTAGTGACGTGATTGATGTAATGAATTGATTGCTATATTGATGTAGTGAAGTGATTGATGTAGTGAAGTGATTGATGTAGTGAAGTGATTGATGTAGTGAAGTGATTGATGTAGTGAAGTGATTGATGTAGTGAAGTGATTGATGTAGTGAAGTGATTGATGTAGTGAAGTGGTTGGTATATTGATGTAGTGAAGTGATTGATGTAGTGATATGGTGAAATGTAGTGTATATGCGTCTCTGTGGCATAGAATCTGGTTCGAGTCTGAACCATATGGTTCTGTTCATGAGTGCATTTTTTCAAGAGACCCATAGGGTTGTTGGCGAGCTACGAGTTCGTCTTTGTGCAACTCCTCGGCAGGTGGCGTGCTATTTCTGCTGAGAAGGACTGAGCTATATGGTAAAACCCGGTGAATGAAGTCAATCCTTCGTTGACAAACCATCTATAAATGAGAATATCATTACAGAATCCAGTCTTGTCTGAATGTGCTCTCATGGCTGCCTCAACAAATCCAGCAGCGTCCAACGCCCCATATTGCTCTCTAGGATACAGACTTGCAATGTGCTTCCATGCTGCCTCAACAAATCCAGCAGCGTCCAACGCCCACATATTGCTCTCTAGGATACAGATGTCATTGTTGCTTCCATGGCTGCCTCAACAGATCCGTCCAACGGCCCACATATTGCTCTCTAGGATACAGACTTGTCTATATGTGCTTCCATGGCTGCCTCAACAAATCCAGCAGCGTCCAACGTCCCACATATTGCTCTCAGGATACAGACTTGTCTATATGATGCTTCCATGGCTGCCTCAACAAATCTAGCATAGTCAGCGTCCACATATTGCTCTTTAGGATACAGACTTGTCTATATGTGCTCCCATGGCTGTCTCAACAATCAGCAGCGTCCAACGGCCCACATATTGCTCTCTAGGATAGCAGACTTGTCTATATAGTGCTTCCATGCTGCCTCAACAAATCCAGCAGCGTCCAACGTCCACATATTGCTCTCTAGGATACAGACTTGTTATGATGTGCTTCCATGGCTGCCTCAAGCAAATCCAGCAGCGTCAACGTCACATATTGCTCTCTAGGATACAGACTTGTCTATATGATGCTTCCATGCTGCCTCAACAAATCTAGCATCGTCAACGTCCAATATTGCTCTTTAGGATACAGACTTGTCTATATGTGCTCCCATGGCTGTCTCAACAAATCCAGCAGCGTCCAACGGCCCACATATTGCTCTCTAGGATACAGACTTTTCTATATGTGCTTCCATGGCTGCCTCAACAAATCCGTCCAAGTGCAATATTGCTCTATAGGATGACAGACTTGTTATATGTGCTTGTATGGCTGCCTCAACAGATCCGTCCAACGGCCCACATATTGCTCTCTAGGATACAGACTTGTCTATATGTGCTCCCATGGCTGCCTCAACAAATCCAGCAGCGTCCAACGTCCCACATATTGCTCTCTAGGATACAGACTTGTCTATATGTGCTTCCATGGCTGCCTCAACAAATCCAGCAGCGTCCAACGGCCCACATATTGCTCTCTAGGATACAGACTTGTCTATATGTGCTTCCATGGCTGTCTCAACAAATCCAGCAGCGTCCAACGGCCCACATATTGCTCTCTAGGATACAGACTTGTCTATATGTGCTTCCATGGCTGCCTCAACAAATCCAGCAGCGTCCAACGGCCCACATATTGCTCTCTAGGATACAGACTTGTCTATATGTGCTTCCATGGCTGTCTCAACAAATCCAGCAGCGTCCAACGGCCCACATATTGCTCTCTAGGATACAGACTTGTCTATATGTGCTTACATGGCTGCCTCAACAAATCCAGCAGCGTCCAACGGCCCACATATTGCTCTCTAGGATACAGACTTGTCTATATGTGCTTCCATGGCTGTCTCAACAAATCCAGCAGCGTCACGGCCACATATTGCTCTCTAGGATACAGACTTGTCTATATGTGCTTCCATGGCTGCCTCAACAAATCCAGCAGCGTCCAACGGCCCACATATTGCTCTCTAGGATACAGACTTGTCTATATGTGCTTCCATGGCTGTCTCAACAAATCTAGCAGCGTCCAACGTCCCACATATTGCTCTCTAGGATACAGACTTGTCTATATGTGCTTCCATGGCTGTCTCAACAGATCCGTCCAACGTCCCACATATTGCTCTCTAGGATACAGACTTGTCTATATGTGCTTCCATGGCTGTATCAACAAATCCAGCAGCGTCCAACGGCTCACATATTGTTCTATAGGATACAGACTTGTCTATATGGACAACTGGTGAGGTTTTACAAAAAGTGAACCCTTCTTTATATTTCAACATCTACTCATTTATACTGTTGCATGATACATATATATATGTATATATTTATATTTATACTGTTGCATGATACATATATATGTATATATCTATATTTATACTGTTGCATGATACACATATATATGTATATATCTATATTTATACTGTTGCATGATACACATATATATGTATATATCTATATTTATACTGTTGCATGATACATATATATATGTATATATATCTATTTATACTGTTGCATGATACATATATATGTATATATCTATATAGTAATATTTAGATGTCCTTGCGGATGTCACTTTCATCACAACCATTCTTAGCGGGATGTCACTTTCATCACAACCATTCTTAGCGGGATGTCACTTTCATCACAACCCTTCTTAGCGGGATGTCACTTTCATCACAACCCTTCTTAGCGGGATGTCACTTTCATCACAACCCTTCTTAGCGGGATGTCACTTTCATCATAACCCTTCTTGCGGATGTCACTTTCATCACAACCCTTCTTAGCGGGATGTCACTTTCATCACAACCCTTCTTAGCGGGATGTCACTTTCATCACAACCTTCTTGCGGGATGTCACTTTCATCACAACCATTCTTAGCGGGATGTCACTTTCATCACAACCCTTCTTAGCGGGATGTCACTTTCATCACAACCATTCTTAGCGGGATGTCACTTTCATCACAACCCTTCTTAAAATCTATTTATAACAAGTTCTCCCGTCTTCTCGAGCGTCATGTTCAAGATTTATTTGATGTCCTTTTGCTACTTTCGTTTTGGTCGTCCCATGCCTTGTACTTCAGAAACCATGCCTTCCATTACCGTTCTCTCCAGACAACTGTCACGTTTAACGTGACCAAAATATTTCATCTTCCGTGACATGATGTTATTTATGAGCCAATGCTCCTTGATATGCAGGTCTTGTAGGATGTCTTTGTTTTCTTCTCTTATCTGTCCAGGATGTTCTAAGAACTTCTTTGTAACACCGTATTTCAAAAGCTTCAATTTTGTTTTTTAATGTTTGTGTTATGGTCCACGATTCGCAACCATATGTTGCCACAGGGAATATGCATGTTCTCAGAAGTCTTACTTTTGTTTCTTTGCTTGTGTCGTGTTACAGTTTCTTCACGCTGACCACATTCTGAAAATCTCCATTGTAGTTAATTATAGAGCCAAGATATTCAATATATGTGATATATATATATATATATATATATATATATATATATATATATATATATATATATATATATATAATGATAGAATATTATAAATATAGATATAAATCTCGAAACTATTACGAGGTTAAAATGCTTAAGTGACATCAGAAGAAATAACGAATCTAGCAATATACGAGAAATCTGAAATATAAATAAATAAACAATATAAATAAATCAACGTTCTAGAGTTGGTTGTTAGCTATTGATGTGCGAATAGTAGCTATTCGTTACTCAAACATCTAATATCGCATGGATCCGAAAGTATTGAATATTCGCAAGTATATAAGGAGTAGCATCACTCAACGTAGCTGGATATACTTACTGGATTCTCCGAAAGGAATTAATTCTTATTTTTCATGTTTGTTGGCCTACACGCTCTGATATAACCAATAAAAGGTTCGCCTTAGGTTGAAAGGGCGTGCCTCGGCTTAAAGAGGCTTTAACCCCTACTTAACAAACAAACAAACAACGTAGACCAACAAAATGAACTGCTCTTTGCTGACGACCAGTGTTTATTCCATAATAATATTGAACAGCTTCAAGAACACATAATAAACTTACTCAACAATAGCTGCCTCAAATACAACATGAAGATCAACATTCAAAAGACAGAAGTCATGACTATAAGCAGAGAACATAAAGATATCAACATACAAATAAATGACCAAACGCTAAAGCAGGTGAGAGAATTCAAATACCTTGGAAGTATCTTCAAATCTGATAGTAGACTGGACAGAGAGATCGAAACTAGAATCCAGCAAGCCAACAACATTACATACCAGCTTACCCCAATTTTGAAACACCCAGCTATTCCAGTAGTGACTAAAAGACAGATTATAAATTCAATCTTTATACCAACACTGAACTACCAGAGCCAAACATGGGCACTGACAAAAGAACAAGAAAGGAAAATTACCACATGCGAAATGAGATGCCTGAGGAAAGCAGTAAATAAAACAAGAAGAGACCATATACGAAATGAGGAAATTAGAAGAACAGTCGGAATAACACCTGCTATTAGATTTATTGAAAAACAGAGACTCAAATGGTCAACTTGGTCAGAATGAACCCGAATACACCAGTTGCAAGAGCGTACAACCTGAAAATGGAATCATCAAGAGGAAAGGGCAGACCAAGAAAAGATGGGTCGATGGAGTTACAGACATCTTAAAACTCCACAATATCACACCATATCAAGAGACAGAGCGTGCATTATCTCGGAAACCGATCATCAGTTAAACCTGCTACACCTAGCGGCAAAAAAGCAGAGAAGGACAAAAGAAGATAGAAGAAAAGATATAAGGAGTATCTAACGGAAAACTACATTTCAGCATTATTATGAGAAAGGTACGAAACAAAATAAGACCAGAAGTTAAGGAAGAACAATGTGGCTTTGTTGAACGCAGAGGAACAAACAACGCAATATATACAATAAGAACAATAACGGAAAGATCAATAGAAATCAAGTAGGACTTATACCTATGTTTCATAGACTACTCAAAAGCTTTCGATAAAGTAATTGGTTATTGGTTACTAAACTGACGTCATTGCACTCCGGGCAGACCCATAGGTGCTCAGTCTCCCCAACAGATATCGAAGAGCATGCATACTGATGGTTCCTGTGGCTCGCTGATTAAACACACCTCTCACTCTGCCTCTCAGGTATCCAGTTCGACTTGAACAACGGGTAACTCCAAACTGCTTAAATCGCCTGATCGATTCAATATCGATTTTAGTGTCCTCATCCAACAGACAGTCGCGAAGAGACCGAAGAATATCCCCTTATCCATCTTCAACTCCCCAACAATCGATGCTGTTGTTGCAAGCCTGTCCGCTCTCTCATTACCGTAAACACCCGCATGCCCAGGACCGTATATCCACGTAAGCCGCTGGAGGTTAGAAACTTCTATAGACGACATCCACTCATACCGAAACCTGTCCTTCTGGATCTTGTGAAGCATCGACTGAGAGTCAGATACAACAACTGCCCCAGTAAATGAAGTCCCAGAGATCCAATGGAGGGCAGCAGTAATGGCCTCAACCTCCATCCTCATACTAGAAGTAGTTGTCCTGTATGCCCCACTTCGCTCTGCAACAACCCTACCATGCGCATTAGCCAAGAAACCCCAGCCGGATTTCTCACCACGTTTAACCGACCCATCGGTATATACAACAACATCATCATCTCTTGCATTATCTTCTATCAGCTGCTTAACTGCGAGATCAGCCTTCATGTTGCCCCAATCTCTACATTCTCTTCCAAGAGTAATGATAATGTTGAGATAGTTGGTCATGCTACCATCTGTTGGGATCCATTCTTCCCCTTTTGGAAGGGTCGCAACCGTAGTCATTTGGCCAATTGTTCTCTCAGCCTGGGCCATCCACGACATGCCACGCTTGATTCTCGTCCCCTTAACATCATTAGTGTTCTTGTGTAGTGTGTCTCTTATCCGAAGTAACCCGCATATATGCCTTGGTTTGGGAGATTGCATGACGGGAGCGTAGTGACAGAAGGCCAAGCATATATCTCATCTTCACAATGGGGTATCTCTAGTGCAGCCCAGAACTATACGCAAACCTTCATTCTAAACCCGTTCGAGTCGTTCACATTGTGATCTTGATATCGTAAGAATAAAGTAAAACATGGAGAAATAATCAGCATGTTAGAAAGTATAAATATTGATGGTAAAGATCTTAGACTGATCAAGAAGTTGTACTGGCAACAAAGCGCAGCCATTAGACTAGAGAGTAAGATTGGAATCTATCAGGCGATACAGTTAGGAGTACGGCAAGGTGCGTACTCTCACCAGACCTATTCAACTTATATAGTGAAAACATCATGAGATCTATAGAAGAAAAGACAGGAATAGCAGTCGGTGGACAAAATATAAACAACCTAAGATACACTGATGACACAATTCTCATGGCTACAAATGAACAAGATCTACAAGACTTGATAGATATACTAGTGAGAGAAAGTAAAAAGAAAGGATTAAGCATGAATATAAAGAAAACAGAGGTTATGGTTGTCTCCAAGAAACAAGAAACACCAACATGTAATATCAAAATAAATAACACCACACTGAAACAAGTCCATCGATTCAAGTATCTAGGAACATTCCTGACATCAGATGGAAGATGTACAACAGAGATTAGGAGTAGAATAGCTCAAACGAAAGCAGCTTTTATGAAAATGAAGAACACTCTATGCCTGAACTCACTACCAATGACATTGCGAAAACGAGTACTCAATGCTATATTAAACCAATACTTATGTTGGCAGCGAATCATGGACAATGAACAAACAATCAATACGATCATTGGAAGCCACAGAGATGTGGTTTTACAGAAGAATGTTGAAAATTCCATGGACAGCAAAGAAAACATACGTGGAGGTTTTAAATCAGGCCTGCACACAAAGAAACCTTATCAAAGAATAAGAATCCGACAATCAAG
The DNA here is from genome assembly GCA_020796225.1 of Arion vulgaris. Classification (NCBI taxonomy): domain Eukaryota; kingdom Metazoa; phylum Mollusca; class Gastropoda; order Stylommatophora; family Arionidae; genus Arion; species Arion vulgaris. The sequence continues at coordinate 30,891,794 of CM036772.1, forward strand.
GTTCTTCGGGCATATAATGCGAAGAGAAGGTTTAGAACATTTGGTGACTACAGGTAAAATTCAGGGAAGGAGAGATCGTGGAAGACAAAGGGAGAAGATGTTGGATGGCCTGACATCATGGTTCGACAAAATATCGACGTCAGAACTGATTACATGCACCAAGCAAAGAGAGTTGTGGAGAGACATGATCGCCTACGCCAGCAGGCACGGCACTTGATTGAATCTAATGGTTTGAACATGACCTGCTGCAGAGGCAGGACATCTGGCCTATGAGAGAGAGAAATTCCGGAGAACTGTTGGGGTGGCAAAGTTCTGCTCAGGACAAGCTATTTGATGATATAAGATGTTCTAAGACACCCATGGGAAGCACCGGAGACAATTCATAATTCATAATTCATTCATAATTCATTAGTACGGTTCCAACTTCACTGCAACGGGTCACCCTATAATTGCTCCGTTCCTGTGCCAATGAATATCACACTAAATGCTAACAACTGTGAAACGTTTCCTGAGATACGAGACAGGGCATCACCAAGGTGAAGGTGACAGCAAGACATCAAGAAACTTTAAACAAGACGTGGAGGTGCGGAGAACTTGCAGAGACATATTTTTCAGGCGGACTGGGATGAAAGCGGCGTTCTGCAAGGTTCATTCTACTAGATGAGTTGGTTGTGCTTCCCCCGATCCAGAAGCACTTGAGCTTCCAGCTCTTGGGCTCAGTGCCATGGACATCGTAACTCTTTGGTTCGGCGCCACGAACACCGTACATCTGGAGAACCTGTGGCTTTTCTGCCAGCCCGCGGGATTGAACAACACTTCTCTCTTCTTCTTCTTTGCGTTCGTTCTTTACAACCAATTTTAATCACTCTTTGAGATATGTTTGATCTTTGCCAAGAACGTGTATACGTTGCACATTGGTTTGGTAGACCCTAAACGCATAGACTTCTATACCTTTAGGACACGTACATCTGATTTCAGCAAAAAACCTCCTCAATCGCCTCTTACGACATGCGTGGCAGGTAACCGCACTCACACTGGGCTTGTCACCCGTCGTCCAACGCGCTACGAACACGCCAGACAGGCGGGTGGTTGTGCTCTTAAAAGCTCGTCTCAGAGCTAGGCGGTGAGTGACGACAGAGATAACGGTTTGCGGTTTGAATCCTGTGTTTGGTTAAAGGTCCCCCTACCCCGAGGCTGTTTTAATACTTGTTTCACTCTCTGTTTATTTACCAATAATATCCACCAGTTGGTTACAGGTTAAAGGTCAGCAATCTCTAAGCATGTAGGTCTTTGTAGCGTGGAGGTACAGTGCTAGCTTCTCGCTTTAAATTTACTCAGTTCGTTCCACACGTGAAGTGATCGAGATAATTTTCTAGATATCATAGATCTCAATGTAGGTGAAATCAAGTTTCTAGTCCTGTCGGATACGAAAAGTAAAACTTATGTGTTCAAGTTCAACAAGTAAAAGAATCTGTGACATTTGAAAATGGATAAGAGAAGGCTGCAAAGCCGCTGTCTGGGCAAAATTCATTAAAATAATAACATAACGTTCCTACACAATTATCATCAAAATTACACCGGAATCCTCCTTCATGCTACGGAGTTTGTGAACTACAGCTAAGATCTTATTGTGTAATTAAGAAATGAGAGCCCACATGGTTATTCACAGAAGTGCAATGATGATGGTCCCCTCCATCAATCATTAAGTAACGATAAGGAAACGAGTAGTAAGTAACGAGTATTTGTTTAAAAGTAACGAATCGCCACTGTACTTCTAAGTAGCCGAAAGGCAGAGAGTTACTGCTAATCGTAGTTCACAGCCCTCCTACATACAATATGTGAAATTATAGGATTAATAACACATTCATTGGAATGTGTGTATATTGCGGACAAATCACGTGATATCACAAGCTATAAATAATCGGTAATCTCATTAACATCGCAGTGGGGGTCGACCGTAAATGTATTCATACTGGCCTGGCCATGGCTGCTGTTGTTATAGAGGAGTGAGTCATCTAGCGTGGAAAACATGTGAGTTAGCGATTGCACGAGACAGACCGCGTGAGAGCAAGCACGTTGTAGGAGTGAAAGAAGGATAAGTGTAATATTAGCATGAATAGTATGAATAATGTAGCTAAAGACTTGGCTTGAGTTGGTTGAGGGCATATGCCCCAATCGGGGTTAACTTAAAAAGGCGAAAGAACGAGAGATTATGAAGAACATATGCCAAATCATAGGCAAAAATTAACAAAAGGTTAAAGAGTATTTTATTTTTTCCCGATCCAGAAGCACTTGAGCTTTTCAGCTCTCGGCTCGGTGCCATGGACATCGTAACCCTTCGGTTCGGTGCCATGAACACTGTAAATCTGCGGAATCTGTGGCTTTTTCTGCCATCCCGCGGAATTGAACCCGCACACACAGAGGGATAGTCACCCGTAGTCCAACGCGCTACGAACACGTTGGGCAGACGGGCTAAAGAGTAGTTTAAAGAACATAGCGAACATATCATAGGAAGACTTGCCATGATTTGGTTGAGGGCCTATACCCCCAATCAGGGTCAAGAAGGAACGAAAGAGTATGAAGAACATATGACAAATCAAAGGCAAGTAACAACATCTCTCTTCAAACATTAGTGTATGAATTTCTTTTTGCAGGTGATCAGGCAATCATATCAACAACAGAAGAACAGTTACAACAAAACATTAGCAGACTCCATTTAACGTGTAACGAATACAACATGAGAATAAACTCCGACAAAACCGAAGTAAAGACATTCGCCAGAGAGGAAAGCGCTACCAATATCTCAATCGATAATGACCCATTAAAACAAGTAAAAGACTTTACATACCTAGGGAGAAGTTTTTCAGCAAACGGAAGAATAACTAATGAAATCCAACACAGATGCAACAAAGCAAATCAAATGATAGGACAAATGGCACCAATTTTAAAATGCAAACATGTCACCATGAACACAAAAAGAGCAATGTTTACACGATCTTTCTCCTCACATTATGTTACCAACTATCTCAAACCTGTTGTTTGCTGATGACTGCACCCTCGCTACCAACTCTGTGGAAGAAATGTAGACTTACATGGACAAGTAGGTCTCAATGGCCTGTGATAGGTTTGGCCTCACCATTAACACCAAAAAACAGAGGTCTGTTCCAGCCCGCCCCTAGAGAACAGTATTACGATCCAGTCATCAACATTAAACACCAGCGTCTCCAGTCAACGGACAACTTTGCTTATCTTGGCAGCCTCCTATCCAGATCGGCAAACATAGATTCTGAGGTCACAATAGGATATCCAAAGCCAGTGCTGCGTTCGGAAGGTTACGTGTTACTGTGTGGGAACGGAAGGGGATAAGCATAGTCACAAAGCTGAAAGTTTACCAGGCCATAGTGCTAACCACGCTGCTGTACGCAAGCGAGACATGGACAGTGTATAGCAGACACGAAGAAAATTAAACCATTTCACACAAGCTGTCTACGCAGAATACTAAAAATAAACTGGCAGGACAAAATTCCAGACAGCGAAGTCCTCACAAGAGCAAAGATCCCAAGCGTCAACACCCTGTTGCAGAAGGTCCAAATGAGATGGGTCGGTCACGTTGCTCGAATGCCTGATAAACGCATCCCAAAACAGTTGATGTATGGCAGCTTGAAGGGGGCAGACGTTTAGCTGGTGGACAGAAAAACGCTTTAAAGACACTCTTAAAGTGTCTCTGAAATGCTTCGATATAGACAATACGTGCTGGGAATCCTTGCGCAAGATCGCCAAATGTGGCGCTGTAACAACAAAGAGGAACCCGAATAGCTGAGAATCATCGTATTGTTGAGTCACAGAGAAAACGAGCAGCGCGAAAAGACAGAGCACACAACACGCACATGTCTAACCTTGATCATGTATGCCCCACCTGTGGTAGGGGATTCTGTTCTAGGATTGAACTCTACAATCACCTCCGCACACACCAGAGAGGTGCAACAGCACACGTCTGAGATTGTTGTGATCATCGCTTGCGATGGACGGTTATTTTTTTTAAATGTTACCAATGCCAAACCTGGAAGCTGACAACAAACGATAGAAGAAAACTAGTCACAACAGAGATAAAGTGTTTAGCAGAATGCTGGGGGTAACAAGAAGAGACTGGTTGAGAAATGAAAACTTCAGGGAAAAAGGTGGGTACAACATCAGTACTGAACTTTATCAAGAAACAAGAAATTAAATGGTTCTGCCACATAAGCAGATTACCAACAGACAGTACACCTCAAAGAGCAATGCTGCTCCGATACAATGGGTACAAAGCAAATGGCCAGCCACGCAAAAGATGAACCTCAGAGATAATAGAGACGACGAAAGACACTACCTACGAAGCGCACACAAAGACCAGTTTTAGAAATCTCTTCTTGACCTGACGCTGTGAAGCAAACAGTTTTAGAAATCTCTTCTTGACATGACGCTGTGAGGCAAACAGTTTTAGAAATCTCTTCTTGACATGACGCTGTGAGGCAAACAGTTTTAGAAATCTCTTCTTGACCTGACGCTGTGAAGCAAACAGTTTTAGAAATCTCTTCTTGACATGACGCTGTGAGGCAAACAGTTTTAGAAATCTCTTCTGACCTGACGCTGTGAAGCAAACAGTTTTAGAAATCTTCTGACATGCTTGGGCAAGTTTGAAATCTCTTCTGCATGACACTGTGAGACAAACAGTTTAGAAATCTCTTCTTGACCTGACGCTGTGAGGCAAACAGTTTTAGAAATCTTTCTGACCTGACATGTGAGACAAATGATTTTGGAGAAGAACAGTATGAAGTCACTTCACTTCCCATTTCTAGACCTAGTATGCAGAAGGTAGAGGACCAACTGATTTCTCTCTGTGGAGGTCGAGTGTAATTGAACCTTGCAACCTCTTTGTGACCAGTTTATATCCAACGTTTAGTATGTACCTAATTTGCCAATTCTTGGTCAGACATCAAAGTGATCAAAATTTGTTCTACAGATCACGTGATAGCTACAGACACTTCTAGATATTATTATCATCTTCATCATCAAGCGGTCTCTTCGGAACTTGGTTCCATGACATCATCTGAACAAATCTCTATTCTGTTCAGTTGACCACGTCATCAGCAGTCATTCTCGATTGTCATGACATCTTGCACCCATCGTCTTCTAGATCTTCCTCATTCTTCTTCCAGGCACCATTCTCAAATTATCTTCTGGCACTCTGTCGCTTGATGTGTCCGAAATATTTCATTTTCATTGATTGTATGTTCTTTAATAGCCAACTAGCCCCCCACACACACAACAGAGAGAGAGAGAGAGCGAAGTGTGAGAGAAGACAGAGAGAGAAAGAGAGCAGAAGAAGTGAGAAATACAAATGGCAAACATAAAAAGTCCTCAAAAGAAGCCAGGGAAACAAATGGTGACATTTATATCTTCATGGCAGATAGTCCCATCTTTGAAGATGCTTCCTACCAGAGCGCCAGCTGTGACGTGTTAAACATGTCGGTTTATGCCAGGCCATACTACACTCTCAGGTAACATACAGGTGGAATTCGTAGACACGTGCTTTGATAACATTCCGACGTGTCTATTAATAGGTACACATCATTGAGATCTGTTTCCTGTTTACAGGTGTTCAGGAGAGACTACACGTGTGCCAGCACTTTCTGTCTGTTTATATGCTCGTTCATCTGTTTGTTCCACGGTCTTACTGTTTACATGTCTTTCCGGCTGTGTGTTTGTCGTGTTTGTTTGTCTGTCCTTCCGTCACATAAAGGCCTCACGCTCACCAAAACAAATAAATCCTACCTGTCCATTTTATTCTTTTCTTTAATCCTGTTTTGCCTCACAGCCCTAGGATAAGAAGTGATTCCTAGAACGTGCTATTGTGTGTGCACAGCCCTAGGATAAGAAGTGATTCCTAGAACGTGCTATTGTGTGTGCACAGCCCTAGGATAAGAAGTGATTCCTAGAACGTGCTATTGTGTGTGCACAGCCCTAGGATAAGAAGTGATTCCTAGAACGTGCTATTGTGTGTGCACAGCCCTAGGATAAGAAGTGATTCCTAGAACGTGCTATTGTGTGTGCACAGCCCCAGGATAAGAAGTGATTCCTAGAACGTGCTATTGTGTGTGCACAGCCCAAGGATAAGAAGTGATTCATAGAACGTGCTATTGTGTGTGCACAGCCCTAGGATAAGAAGTGATTCCTAGAACGTGCTATTCTGTGTGCTTCATAAATAGTGTTTTTCGCCGCCTCTATTATCTCTGAGGTCCACCTTTTGCGTGGACGACCTTCTGTTTTGTATCCGGGGATCTCTGTGGTTAAGCCCTTTGTCCTGTGAGTCGAAGGTCGTGGGTTCCAATCCGGACCGCACCGTTCTGTTCACGAGTGTAGTTTTTTCCAGAGACCCTTAAGATTGCTGCTGGAGCTACAGAGTTCGTGCTTTGTGCAATACTTTCGGTAGGTGGCGTGCCATTTCTGTGGAGAGAGACCGAGCCTTATGGAGCAAAACCCGGTGCAATGAAGTCAATCCTTCGGCTTTAATTGCTTCATATATATGTTATATATTCACTTAATTGTTTATTGTTTCTCTTCCTTTTCGCTTCTGGTTTTGTGTTGCACTCATTTCGTTATTCGTTTTTGTTGCCAGTTTTTCATTAGATAAGTTTGAATGTTTCAATATGTAATCGTCCATTTGTAGTGTTCGTCGAAATTCGTTACTCTTGTCGTGTCGTTTGCTTGATAAAGGCCTTTTGGTCGAAACGTTGGTGTATATCGTCACTGTTTCTGTATTTTGTAAAACTATAGTACTTTGTTTTTACGTGTTCGGCTTTAAAACCCCATTTTTTGTTTTATTTCCACAGTATCGTAGTAAGGTTGCTCTTTGAAGCGCACTGTCTGTTGGTAAAGTGCTTATTTGGCCGAACCACTAATTGGTTGTTTCTTGATGAAGTTCAGTATTGATGTTGTACCCACTTTTTTCCTGATAGCATCATTCAACCGGTTTCTTCTTGATACTCCCAGCATTCTGTGTAAGACACTTCCTCTCTGTCGTGACTAGTATCTTCTTGATACTCCCAGCATTCTGTGTAGACACTTAATCTCTGTCGTGACTAGTCTCTTCTTGATACTCCCAGCATTCTGTGTAGACACTTAATCTCTGTCGTGACTAGTCTCTTCTTGATACTCCCAGCATTCTGTGTAGACACTTAATCTCTGTCGTGACCTGTTTTCTTTCATTGTTTGATGTCAGCTAAGTTAAGTTAATTGCATATCCTTTACAGGACTTTGCGAATCAACTCCAGCTTTGTAACGCTGTTTGTGATTTTTCTAGGCATTATTACGTTCAGTAGTTTGCCATTGCTTTCTGAACGGGTGGTGCCATCGTCCTTTTGTTAAAATCCACGCGAAACAATTTGCAACCAAATTGTCCGCAGCGTGATTCGAACTCAGAACGTCGGGGTTAATAGACCGAGTCACTATCCCCTAAGCCACAGACGCCACCTGATGTCAATCTATCCATCGTTTGTCTATATTTAGCTTTTCTATCTGTCCATCTCAAAGTTTCAAAGCAGCCATTGAAGTGGGATACAGAGAGTTCAAGAAAGAGTGGACGTCCTAAGAAGACCCTAAAACGAACTTTGCTGAGAGAGGCAAGAAATATCTGTCTCAGTTCCAAGGAAGAGAATGAGCGAGTTGCACAGAATAGAGTGGTATGGAAAAATTGCTTGCTATGTACTAGAGGAATTATTATTATCTGTTCCATCTATCGTTCGCCTGTCTGTCTTTTTTTCGCTCCATCTGTCTATCGTTCGATACATTGTCTGTCTCTCTATTGTAGATATGTCCATAGCTTCATCCAAATCTCCATGCCGGGATGTATCCTTCCACAATGTATCCTTCTCCAACACCTTTGTGTCTCTTTATATGTCAAAAATACTTAAATTTTCTCATTTGTAGCATCAGCGGATATATATATATATGGTGCCTGGAAGAAGAATGAGAGGAAAACCTAGAAGACGATGGGTGCAAGATGTTATTGATGATCTGAGAATAATTGCCGCTAACGTCGGTCGTGAAGAGCTGCAGGTGTGACAATAAGAGACAAAATTAGAAATGAAGAAATCAGAAGAAGACTGGATGTGAAACCAGTCATGCAATTCATAAAAGAATAACAGATTAAATGGTTTGGACACCTGACTAGAATGCCCTGGTATCGCCTACCACAGAGAGTTACACCAAACAAAATTATAATGAGTACAAAGCAAGAGGAAGACCACGCAAAATATGGAGCGACAGCATCAAGAACAGCTTTACAAAAATGGATATCAGCTTACAAAGTGCCTTAAAACAAGACACATAGATACTACGCCCCCTCCCCCAAACACTTCTATAAAGAAGTAAATGGTGGAGGAGAAGAAGAAGACGCCGGTCAACGTGCACAGAACAGAGAGTTTTTCAGAACTGCTGTCATGGGAGTCAAGTTCCGGAAGGGACAAGCAACTTGATGATGATACATATATCTCTATGAAATATTTTCACTATCTTCTAAATTACATCGGGGACCCTCGCCAGTGCTACGGAGTTTGTGCACTGTTGCTGAGATCTTCCTGTGTAAGAAACAGATTTGAGAACACATGGTTACTCACTGAAGTGCAATGATGATGGTTCTATCCAACCAACCAATAAATGACAGTCATAAATCCATCATAGTATCCATTTATCAACCTCATCTTCTACCTACTTATCTAACCATCCATCAATCCATTTATCAACCTCATCTTATGGAGGACTTATCTAACCATCCATCAACCATCATCTTCTCTAGCCATTATAACCATCCATCAAGCATTATCAACTTCTCTCTACCACTTACCCTAACCTCCTCAACCCTTTCACTCCATGGAGACTGAGACTGAACCATCCATCAATCCATTCATCAACCTAATCTTATGGAGGACTTATCTAACCATCCATCAACATATCTCTCTAGCCATTATACGTTACATAAGGCATGCAAGCAATTTCTCCATACCACTCTATCCTTGCAACTCGTCCAATATCCTCCATGGAACTGAGACCGATATTTCTTGCCTCTCTAGCAAAGTTCGTTTCACGGTCTCCTAGGTCGCCTCTCTTTCTTGAACCCTTTGCATCCCACTTCAATGCCTGCTTTGATATTGTTAATCATTTCTTCTCAAGGTGTGTCCAAC